>JAKOOJ010000002.1:145763253-146245753 GCA_022577455.1 Arizona elegans
TATACATTTGTGTTAAAGAGGCATTAAGTAGGTGGTAACAGGGTATGACAACCTTGTTACATCTTGTTAGCATCTCCTTACCACCAAACTATATCTTCCTAAGTCTGCATGGCTATGGCGTGAACCCAGGAAAAGACATACAGTAGCTTTACAAAAATACTAACAAATAGCTAATAAATGAATGCACAGATAAACTGTTTTCAGATTTGGTGCACATATGTATATATCAATACAAGTAAAATTAATGTATGCAACATTAAAGCTTTAAAATGCACATATATGCAGACACAACTACCTTTGAAATAAAAATTCCTTTCTTGGCATCTTTTTTGCACTCTAATAACTTACAGAATTTCACTTTATCATTACTGCTAAAAGAGCACGACTCAGAATTTTGCCTAGTGTGTCAGATGCTGTTGGTTTGAAATCCTTGAAACTTTTTAAATTAATGATTTCTTTCCTTCAGCTACATAAGTGGTTGATGAATTTTGTTTTGTTTTGTTTTAAAATGTTTGCACAATTTCATTGTTTCTCTAGCCATTTAAGGTAAAAAGACTTTACACAGCTGATGAATTTTTGTAATCCCTGGGCAGTTGTAACAACTTTAGTTTGCAGTCCTTCTTCTTCTAGCACTATTTTCTTTATTCAAGCTTTGGCTTATTTCAGGGACCAGAGTCACATTTGTCACCCCACTGTAGTAAGTCTGTCTTGATGATTCAGCAAGTAGTTGAAATCTTTTACTCTGGAATTGTGTAACATGCTAAATTATGGCTTTTGAGCATTTTTTTCCCATTTATGCAAGTGGATCCATTTTCTTGCTATATTCAGCATACATATTAGTTTCTGGTATTTCATTTAAATACCATAATTTAGTATTTAACAGATTAACAGAGTTGGAAGGGACCTTTGCAGGTCATCTAGTCCAACCCCCTGACCAAGCAGGAGACTCTAGATCTGCCTCTACCTAGGATCGAACTCAGAACCTCCTGATTGTGAGGCAAGAGCTCTACCTCTAGGCCACAGCAACTGTATGCCTTACCATTAAAAGTATTCGGCTAATATTTCTGCCTTTCATGTTCCTGCCCACCTCACACCTACCCCACTTGATGACCAATATTTTAATGTCTTGTTTATGGAATTCGTTTCCTCATTCCAAGACTGATTCCTCAGTTAAACCTGATGAATATTTAATTCTGTTATCTTTCAGATATCAGAGTTTATTATTTCTTTGTTTTACTTGTCTGTTAAAGTACAGTCTTTGCTTAATGACTGAATTATTCAGCAGTGTTCAGTGTTGCCATGGTGCTAAAAAAGTTACAACTAATGACCATATTTATTAACTTTGCAGTATCCTTCAGTCAATTGAATGCCATTACTTCAGCATGCGTTATTCCTATGTCTGATCTGTTGTTTTTCTTCCCTTTCCCTTGCAGATTGGAGAGGAAGGAATTGCAAAAGAGTAAGCAGGCACACAATGTGGAATACATATCAAAAGGAATGCAGTGGCTCTAACATCCCCAATCATGTTTCACACATGATTGTGTATTCTCCATTGTATGCATGCTTACTCTCATATAATCCCTTCCTCTCCAGTCTCTGCACTAACTAAGATTGAGTATGTGTGCATGGGTGAAACACAGGAGAGATTGCCTACAGAATTCACTTGTTCTATTTTTCTCTGCAAAAATACCCCAAGCAATTTCCAATCTTAGATGCAATAAGGCCACATTGACTTGATGTAGGCTTCAATTTCTCAAGTGACTATCAGTTTACTACCAGGTTGAAGAATTTACAGTGAAACAAAGGAATGTAAATGAAGCTGAGGCTTGCCTTTGCTTTGAGAACAGGAGCATGCCAAAGAATCATTCAGAATCAATCCAAGATTTCAGAGCCAGATCACGGTTGTCTGTCAGAGGCCCAAGAAGCAGAATCCACACATAAATGTCACAGGCAAGCCAGATGTCAGACATTGTTTCCAACAAAGATAACAGAGGCAGGGCAGATTCTTATATAGGTTGGAACCAGCTGTCATTAATCAGACGGCTTGCTTTTTTGCTTGGGAAGTAGTCTAATAGACTTTTTGCTATTCTGCTCTCTTTTCTACTTGTGGTGCAGAGACTGGGAGACTCCTCACCTGAGAGCTTCAGCTGCTCAGGTGGTGCCCGTGATTGGTCAATCTCATGTTATGTTTGGTTTTGTCCTTTCGGAGGCTGACATTCCACAGGCTCATCTGCAACAGCTTCTTCAGCTTTATAATCGGAATCCAGAACTTGGGCCATGACACACATTGCCTCTATCAAGTAGGAGATTTGTTCAAACTTTCATCAAATCAAACCTCTTGTTTTGATCTGCATAAAGCAAAATATTACTTTTCATAACTGGCAGTGTCCAAATAATACTTTTTGTGAATATTTTGAATTAGGATCACATCACTTTGTCTATAAACATAGGATTAGTTTTGGCCATAATTCAACTCTAGGAATGAAATCGGAAGGGTTTCATTTTTGTTTCTCCATCATAGCTCCTGTATATTTTTCAATAAAGCAGCAAAGCAATAAGCACAGATCAGAAGTGGAAAGATTCCCTCTAAATGCCACTTGGAAATCAATAAATGAGCCTACAAAAAGGAGAAAGGAATACTCAAGAATCTGGCATGAAATTTCCCTATAACAGACAGAAGACTAATGATTCTATATTCTCCCGGATAATTGAGTTGACCTTTTTTGTTAACTGGCACTAGGGTGGTACTCTTCCAATTTGAGAAAATTATACCAGATCTATAAATTAGTGAATAGAGAGACTAATGGTAGAGCCCACCAATGTTGATTTAATTAAACAAGCTCAGTGGGGATGTAATCAATCCCAGGTGCCTTCCCCATCTTGAGCTGATAGATTAGTGAAAGTACATCTTTTGCTGTAATGGGGTTCCATTTTGGCAAATCTGCAAATGCAACATCAGAAGGGAAATTAGAATAAAGTAGATTATGAATGAAACAATAAAATCATCCTGTTTTGAGCTTGTGACAGAACAATTTGAGTCATGTATTTCAACAGAGCAAAATTAGGAATTCCTTGAGTGTTTTGGGTTCTGGTCGAACAAATATAGCATGTGAAGTTCTCTGCTGCAAGAACAATGGAAAATTAAAATAAGTTCCTGTTTCCTTGCTTTTTGCCTTAGGGTTACAATAGTACATGGGGTAGTATTCCATTTGACATATTCCTACTTTCAACAAAGAAATATTTCTCAAGAAAAATTCAAGTAGTCCTGGACTTGCTTTCTGCTGTACTCAGTACAGTTTTGTAGTGCAAAAAGTGTGGTTTTTAATTCAATTGTTTCCTATGAGAATTTTAAAAACAGTTTACAGGTAGTTCTTGACTTCTGACCACATTTGAACCCAAAATTCCTGTTTTTATTGCCCATTTTATTACCTTTCTTGCCACAGTTGTTAAGTGAATCACTGCAGTTGTTAAGTTAGTAACATGGCTGTTAAGTGAATCTGGATTCCCCATTGACTTTGCTTGTCAGAAGGTCACAAAAGGTGATCACATGACCATAGGAAATTGCAACTGTCATAAATATGAACCAGTTGCCAAGCATCTGAATTTTGATCATGTGACCATGGGGATGCGGCAACAGTCGTAAGTGTAAAAAACTGTCATAAGTCACTTTTTCAGTGCAGTTGTAACTTTGAATAGTCACTAAATGAAATGTTGTAAGTTGAGGACTACCTGTACTAGTTTCTAATGTATGATTATTAGATTCATTCTGGCATTTGATTTAATCAAAATACAAGAATTTTATCCCAGCCTTTTTTATCTGAATTATAAATTTAAGACGAGCAATGTAAATATAACTAATTATATAAGCTTTCAAGCATATCTTTTAAATAAGTTATTTTAATGCTCAGTGAAAGTTGAATGCAAGCCCTGGTATTCGATAGTTTTATTGGTTTTCAATCTGTTCTCAAATAATGGATTATGAAATTATACAAAACTGAATATTTTAAGCCATATATTTATGGCTACTGGTGAGTTTATTCCATTTAATCTGAAGCACTGTTTTCCTTATTTAGTGATTCTTTTAACTACCCAAATGCATACATAACACAGATGTACACATTCTATATACATACATAAATGTATACATACATCATCTTATAGCCTAGGCCATCTTTATGTAAAGCAACAATTTGTGTTTTCAGATCCTCAGAGAGTTCATTGCCATGAGGTGCCATGTTGAACTTCCAGTGACCAGTGTGAGAGAGTGAGAGTGATAACACCAAATTTAACACTCCTGCTCCCCCTTAACACCTGAGACCTTGTACCACTAACGAGTCACATGAAACCAGGGAGGGAAAACGGCTACTTGGGCCCCATTTGGACATTATCACTTAGGGGTGTACTTACTAAACTTTCCATCAGTTAGACATTAATGGCTACGTGTTGCGTTGAGGGGACACATTCTCCATTGTGGGTGGAGACAGCAGCCAGGATGGTGTGGTCATCTGTTAGGCCGATAGACTGAGCCCATCAAATTTGCTAAGTCCCGCCCTTGTCACCGGGCAGATCCAGCTTTTGGCTCAGTCTGTCAGCCTAGACAGGCGTGTGGGACTGATCCTCTTGATCCTTTCTACCTTTCCTGGCTGTTTTCTTGCCTTCTGATAAAAGAATTTTTTATTTTTTTCCTATTGTCTTCTTGGCTTGACTCGGATTGTGACCTGGACCTCTTTGGATGTCGATTGCACTTCTTCAGTAAGCAGGGAAGTAGGTTGTTTCTCCCATTCCCCAGTAGCTGGCTTTGCCGGCTGCTTGTGGGGGGGGGGAACCTTTCCCTTAGGTTTAATTGGGGGATTCCCTTGAGACTTCGTGGAGTGTCCGCGCTCCCTTTACAACCCCTCCTGATCGTTGTGGGTCCCACAGAGTATTCTAGCCGTCTGTGGAGCTTCGCGCCCCCTTCCGAATCTCCCGGTGGCCATTTTGGAATTCAAAGTGCCCCGTTTTTTTCCTGCTTGCCGTTTGGATTTGATTGCAGCGTTTGTTGTCTTCTGGTGGAGTTTAACGCTCCCGACGGCATCGAGGGAAGCAGCTAGTCTCTTCCCTTCGACCACCAGCTTCTTTATTGACTAAGCATGCCTCGGGGCTATTTCGCTGCGCTAGACCGCTGGGGGGAGACAACAGCCTAGGCGCCATTCCTCCTGAGTCGCTGGTGCGGCGGAGGCCATTTCTGGCGCGAAAACTAATTCTGGCATTCTTCTAATTGGCTCTCCATTAACAGTGCCCTTGTCATCATTTTAAATTGATTGCCTGGCCTTACGTTGGGGGTAACTTTTCTGGTGGAGCTTCGCGCCCCCCCTTCCCCCCCGTGGTGGACACATTACCTACGAAACATGCGCTCTGACGTGGGGTTTCGCGCCCCCCCTCCCGCCCTTGTCTCCATTTACGGGCTGTTACTGGTGCTTCCTACGCATCCTAGTGCCAATCAAAGTGCTGGGCCATCACAGGTGGAGTTTTTTCTGCGCTCCCAACAGTTGTATTCTGAGCTAATCCACTGCACTTGGTTCTTAACAATTATTTGGCCTTTGGGGTAGCCTACTCGTTGTCATCATGCCTAAAGCCTCCCACAAATCTAAACATGGCCGTAAGGCAGGAAGTCCCGATTCTCATCATCATCATCGACGGGACATCCCGGCTGCCAAGGGCGCCTCCTCTGGGACTTCTTCCAAGCTGAACCCTCCTCGGCCTCGCAGCAAGGCGAATACTCCTCTCCTCCCTTCCCGGGCGGAAGCCCGCAGGGACAAAGTTCTACAAAAGATCTGCGCCAAGGCCAGCGGTGTTCAGTCGGTAGACAACGAGGCTTCCTCTGCCTCGCCTCGTGCTTCTACACAATGTGATGCCGGTACACAAGGGGACCATCTCTCCCTTCAGGACTGTCCTGCGGTCATTGAGACAACCGGCCTGTGGGGTTCGTCTACTTCACCGACTGTGGCTCCTCCAACGGAAGCCCCCCCCAGCTCCAGCTTCTGGACAGGCCGTGCCGGCCGGGGCGCAACATCAATTCTTTCCGTCCCCAGAACAAATACAACAGATGATCACTGCAGCGGTTCAACAGTCGTTGGCATCGCATTGGCCCTTTTTGTCCCCGTTTGGGAAGGTTCCACATCAGACAAATGGGTTCTGGCCACCTTACGATCCGGGTTGGCCATTGAGTTTGTCTCTCCCCCTCCGAGGTCCTTTGTTTGCTGCCCACTTTCTAACGATATCCAGAGACGATCCCTTATGGATTTGGCGGTTCAACACCTCCTTTTGATCAGGGCTATTCAACCAGTTCCAGTGTTGGAGCGGGGCATGGGATTTTACTCCCGTGTCTTCCTTGTTCCCAAGTCCTTGGGGGGGTGGAGACCTATTCTGGACCTCAAGTGGCTCAACCGATTTGTCCGGTACCGAAAGTTTAAAATGCACTCCCTTAGATCTATTTTGGACGGTGTCAGGAGGGGCGATCTCCTCTCTTCCATAGACCTTACAGAGGCCTATCTCCACATACCCATCCTCCCTGCCCATAGGAAGTTCCTTAGATTCTGTTACGGGGGCCACCAATATCAGTATCGGGCCATGCCCTTTGGCCTTTCCTCTGCTCCTCGTACCTTTACCAAGGTACTGGCGGCACTGGCAGC
The DNA here is from genome assembly GCA_022577455.1 of Arizona elegans. NCBI lineage: Eukaryota > Metazoa > Chordata > Lepidosauria > Squamata > Colubridae > Arizona > Arizona elegans. The sequence goes on from JAKOOJ010000002.1 coordinate 145,769,925, forward strand.
TTCCCTTAGGGCTAGGTCTATTCGTCTCCAATGTTATCTGGACGACATACTAATTTTGTCTCCTACTCCTCAACAAGCTGCTGCTGATTTACAATTCACCCTCCAATCCCTTTCCGCCCACGGGTTTTCAGTTAACTTGGAGAAAAGTCAATTGGTCCCCTCCACTAGTTTGGTTCACTTGGGGGCTCTGATAGATTCTGTTACAGGGAAGGTCTTCCTCTCGGACGAGAGGCAGGAAAGTTTGCGATCCCTTGTCGCCACCGTTGAGCATTCTTCTTTTTCCTCTCCCTTAATCCTGTCCCGACTCCTGGGTAAGATGATTTCCGCCATTTCATTAGTTCCTTGGGCCCAATTGCACGCTAGGGAACTCCAATGGTTCCTGTTGCCTTTGCAAAAGGCGGGTAGGGGTACTTCTCCCGTGAGGGTTTCTGTCCCTAGGAAGGTGATTAGGTCTCTGAGATGGTGGCGGTCTCCAGCACTTTCCCGAGGTTGTTTTTTCTTTGATCCACAGAGAGTGGTGATGACAACGGACGCCAGTCTCCAGGGTTGGGGTGCTCATTGTCGGGCACTCTTCCTGGCACTTCGAGCCTTTCATCGTCTCGTCTCCAACTCTCACGTTTTGGTCCTCACGGACAACATCACAGTGAAGGCCCATGTCAACCGCCAGGGAGGCACGCGGTCTCGCTCTCTGATGTCGGAGGCGTTACGGTTGGGACTCTGGTCGGAGATCCATCTGGCTTCGTTACGGGCAGAACACATCTCCGGGGTCACCAATCTACAGGCCGACTGGCTCAGCCGTCGTCATCTAGATCATGCGGAGTGGCGTCTCAACCCTCGTCTCTTCCGACAGATCACGACTCGTTTCAGGGTGCCGGTCCTCGACCTCTTTGCCACGTCGGACAATGCTCAGCTGCCACGTTTCATGTCCCGATTCCCGTCGCCTCAGGCAGAGGCCGTCGATGCTCTCCGCTCCCCATGGCCACCCGGTCTCCTATATGCCTTTCCTCCGGTTTCCCTGATTCCCCGGGTGATTCGCAAGTTGCTGATGGAGCAGGCGGAGATCGTTCTTGTGGCCCCATATTGGCCGCGCAGACCTTGGTTTGCGGACCTAGTGTCTTTGTCGATAACCCATCCGTGGCAGTTACCTCAACCGCAGGACGCTCTAACCCAAGGAACCTTGACACATCCAGACTTAAGATGGCTCCGTCTGACCGCTTGGCGCTTGAGCGGTATGCGCTTGGGGAAATTAACATCCCTCCTGACGTGATCTCCGTGATTCAGGCGTCGAGACGACCATCTACGGACCGGATTTATTCGGCCACTTGGAAGGCCTTTTGTGCTTGGTGTAATACAGCGGGGATTCTTCCCCTACAGGCTTCAATAGTTAATATTTTAGTTTTCTTAAAGGAAGGCCTTCGCAAAGGATTGTCTCCCAACACGTTACGAAGACAGGTGGCTGCTCTTTCTTCGGTCCTTACATTTGGTTCCTTGTCTTCTTTGACACAGCACCCTTTGATCCATCGATTCCTGCGAGGGGCTACAAATCTCTGCCCTCCTGTGTTGCACAGTTATCCCACTTGGGACCTCTCCATCGTCCTTAATTCCCTTACTTCAGCCCCGTACGAGCCCTTGCGTACGGCTAGCCTCCGACTTTTGACCTGCAAGGTTTCATTTTTGGTTGCTATCACCTCGGCCCGACGTATTTCCGAACTGGCTGCCCTCTCAATCCGGGAGGACCTCTGTGTGTTCCATTCCGACCGGGTGGTTCTCCGTCTGGACCCAACTTTTGTGCCTAAAGTTAATACCACCTTTCATCGCATGCAGGAACTTATCCTGCCCAACTTTTATCCTCGTCCAGCCCACAGGTTGGAGCGACGATGGCACCTTTTGGATGTTCGTCGGGCTCTGCGGATTTACATTAAATGGACAGCGGATTTCCGCAAAACAGAATCCCTTTTTGTCTCCTTTTTACCGGTATCCTTGGGCGGCAAGGTCTCTTCTCCAACTATTGGGCGTTGGATTCGCCAGACAATAGCCAAGGCATACGAATTGCGCTCTCAACTGAGACCTCCTCGACTGACGGCGCATTCTACCCGAAGCGCCGCTACGTCAGCTGCCTGGGCAACTCAGGCTTCATTGCTTGAAATATGCAGAGCGGCCACGTGGACTTCGCCTTCTCCATTCATTCAACATTACAAACTTGACAAATTTGCCTCAGCAGATGCCGCCTTTGGTCGTAGAGTATTACAGAGGGTTGTTTCCGGGGAGGGTACTTCGGACCAGACTGGTCCCACCCGATTGTAGGGACGTGGATCTTTGGTATGTCCCATCCTGGCTGCTGTCTCCACCCACAATGGAGAAGGGGCGTTGGTCCTACCTGAGACGCACCTTCTCGTTGGGTGGAGACAGCAGCCAGACCCTCCCTCTCTTTCGCCAGTCTGGCCTTTTTGGATTTCTTACCTATCTTTCCTCCTGAACCTGTTCTTGGTGTCCCACACGCCGAGCCTGTCTTCTTGTCCTCGCCAAAAGCTGGGTCTGCCCGGTGACAAGGGCGGGACTTAGCAAATTTGATGGGCTCAGTCTATCGGCCTAACAGATGACCACACCATCCTGGCTGCTGTCTCCACCCAACGAGAAGGTGCGTCTCAGGTAGGACCAACGCCCCTTTACACTGTTATACAAGCTGTATACTCACTACTTTACATTGTAGCCAAGTGTCATTCCTTCAGTGTTGTCACATGAAAAGATATACTTAAATATTTTCAAAATGTGAGGAGGTGTACTCACTTCTGTGATATACTGTACATATACATATACATACCGATATACATACATATTAATCACTGTCCATTTTGAATACATAGCGGAAAGAGGAAACTTGACAGTTCACAAAGTTGATGCTACATGGAATAAAACATGTACAATTAACAACATTGTTGATTGTACCCTCATCCTTTTACATTATTCTGTTCCCAGTTGGAAAGAAGCTGTCTAATTTTGGTTATATGTTTTCATTTCAGTATGAGAACACTGATTTACATGCCTCTTAATAATCATGCTAACTGAATATATGATTTATTTCTAAGGCGTAAAAATTACTCCTCCACAAGTCAATTAATGATCTTTCTCTTTTGGGCTATTCTGCATTATCAAGATATTACTAATTCAATTTAAAGTGTTATTCTGAACATTCTAATATATTATATTAGTAACAATGCTAATTACTAAACAGATGATGAAATAAGTAATTACAGTGATAGACCACATAGATAAATATTAATACTTATTACTCATTTAAGCTGCTAAATTAGATAAGTTAAAACTGGGAAGCCCACAAAAAAGTGTACCATATTTCCTGGAGCATTAGATTGTCCATCTTTGTATTAAGTTGTAATATAGTTTGAATTTTTTTTTTTTATCCAAATCTAGTAGTATGGTCACATTATGGTCACAGGATCTTCTCTAACCATAATCTATGACTATGTTTTGTTCTTGATTAAATAGCATCAGGCATTGGTTAGCATATCTCTGAACCCTGACTAATGGTTAGCTTGTTTAAGTTGCCATTAATTCTCAAGAGTATTTTCAAAGTGGGGGTTGTTTGCAAACAAACAAGTAACATGGGTGGCCTTAGTTTACTGGGTCATCTGGAATCTATTTATTTGGTGAGTGCCTTAACTATGATTAATGTTAAGCCATGCCACGTTTGTCACGCAAATGTGGTTAGAGACTATTGATTGTTTCTGAGAAAAAGGGTTATTTTTTAAAAAATGTAGGTATTTTGGGAACCCGTTTCAGCGCAATTTTAAATATATCTCGAGATAGACAGTGCTGAGATAAAGTCTATCTAAATGTAAAATATTTTCTTCTTAAAAAGATAAGATTATGTATTCTGTGTAGGTATTAAAAGGAAGGAATAAAAATGAGGTTAATAAGGGCAGTGAACTAATTTTATGTAACTATCTAATTTCAAGTTTTATATGTTACATTAAAACATCAATTCTTTCTGCATGAATGATAAATTCTACATTTTTTTTTTGTTTCAAAATATTTTAAAGTAGTATTATCTACATTAATTACCGTTGTACCAGAATAGTTTCTGTGCTGGATCAAGCAGTGATAATGAGTTATCTTAATATGTCTTCCTTAATATAGTCACTGCTCAGTAATGTGGATGTAAACACATATTTAATATTTATGTATGTTAATCAAAAACAGCTTCATTACTTAACAGTTTTCAGTTTAGTTTAATATGGGGATTTGTACTTATTTATCACCAAATACATTTTTTACAAGGTTTAGAAAAATTAAAAAAAGAGTTTACGCTCTATATGAACTAGAAGGTTATGGTCCAGATAATTATAGCTGGAAAGCAATAGATACCACCTTTTCTAAATTTGCCCTTTGAATTATGGAGAATCCTGAATCTGTTGCTTTGAAAGATTGTGGTAATTGTATTTTAGATGATTTTTCATAGAAATATACTTTCAAGCATGACTGCAAATCTTTTTTTTTTGGCAGAAGTCTTGGAATTTAGAGATTAAGGTTTAATCTTGAAATTCTGTTTGCCACTAGTTTTGCTCATCCCTCTCAATATAAGATAGCATGCTAATAGATAGGTTTTGCAGCTTCAGGATATTTTTAAAAAACTTGGAGATGTTTCAGAATTTACTTACTTTCCAGCTATTAATTTTTATAAAAATAAAATGGAGATATGTGGAATGTTGTTACAGTTAATTCTAGAATACAAGAAAAATCTGCTTTGCCAGAAAATAGACAAATTATGGAAATACATTTCCTGAACAACAGAATCTCAAAAAGAGTCAGGCAGATAGCTAAAATGTGGGACTTGTACTGTATTGCTAATCTCTTTTAGGCAAAGAAGTAGCCTGGCATATTAAGCATGGGAACTGCTCGTTTGTAGGTTTCTTATGCTGTACTCTCAAAATTTATAAATAGCTAATATATATGAACAAGCGTTTCATGTATTGTGTTGGGTAACACATTGTGTTGAAGTCTAATTTGGATTGTTTGGTTTTAGCTGCTATGGCTTTAAACCATGGTATACGCTTACTGTATTTGTGAATGAACAGAGTCATACAGATTTTTTCTTCTGTCTGCCCTACCCACCTTTTGAGGTCAGAGGATGAAAATAAGCCAAGAGCAAGCTGCATGTCTTCAAACAATGTCTTTAACTTGGTTAATCTAAGAGATCAGATCTCTGTATTGTTCACATCTGCAGATATTTTATCATTTTGTTTCAACAATGTCAGGGTTAGTATTCCCATAGTTAAGAAGGTAGAGATATTTCAAATGAGAGTTCAGAAGGAACATCTAAGAAACCAGTGTTATCATATTCATCCTCTCTGCTGTCACTATTGCCTGTTTGTAGAAACTCTAGTTCAGTATATCTAGCTGTTTCCACATTAAAAAGGTTGGTTGGGTTCATACTTCTCCAGTAATCTTCGGGGGTGGGGGGTGGGATTCCTTTTCCTGTCATATCTTCTCCTATTCCTTTTTATTGATTATCACTATGTCCAAATTAATTGACTGTTACAGTGTTAAGATTATTTCAAGTCTATTCTAGTATTTTTTTTTACTTTTTACATTGCAATAAGAGGAATAAGGACTGTTTTAAAAATTTTATGTCAGCTTGAGTAACATCATAATGTCTGCTAGAGGAGGGGAGAACATTTGCTGAATTTGCATAAGTGCAATGAAATTCTTGGAACTCCCCAGGCAACCATCTGAGTAACATTTACAGCAGAGTATCCAACCTTGGCAACTTTAAAACCTATGGACTTCAACTCCTAATTCTCTGCTGGCTTGGGAACTCTGGGAGTTGAAGTACACAAGTCTTAAAGTTGCCAAGGTTGGACACTGATGATTTACAGTAAGTGAAATCCTGTTTATTATGTTAGAATGAAGTATAATTTATGTATGTCTTCTGGAGTTCACAGTTTGAATGGTTTAAATAAAATAAACCTATTCTAAGAAATACAATATTTCTGGGTATTCAGAATTCTTTTTTATCTGCAAATGTTTTTTCACGCCTGCCTACATTCTAATAAATATATTAGAGATTTCAAGAGTATATTTATTTTAAGTCTTAGAACTATATTTAGATTTATTTGTTCATTTAGCAGACATATTTTCAGAAGATCTTATTCACAGTTATCTCATAACATCATTAGGAACTAAAGTATAACTCAAAGTAGCTTCTTGCCCTACTTTAGGTGTTAATAATGTGTTATCTAATTTGTGCAGTAAAAATACAGAGATACAATTATTTGAACTTTCATTTTAAAACATACTTTATCTCTTCAATGATTACACATTAATTTAGCAGAATGTTGCCACTTTGCATTAATGTTTTTTTAAAAAAATTACAGTAAACAACAACAAACCAAGCTCTATGCTTTATTTTAGATATTTATTTTATCTCTGAGATAATTCTAGACAGATTTACTTTAGAATAAATTCCTTGAAATAAGAGCAATATCTTGAGATTGAACAGTTCAGGCTTTCTGTATCTATGCCTATATATTTCTCAAGATGTAAAAAATAGTCAGTCTAGATTTTTAAGAAAAAAAGTTCTAAGCAAACTTAGACTATGTACCATAGTCTAAATATTGCTATTCAGCTGTTAGAGTATATTTTTTTTATAAAAATTTACTATTTTTTCTTCCATTGATGGCCAATATGAAATCTATGAGGAACAAATTGTTCTCCTTTTGTCTTGGGAAATGGCACAAACCCTATATTTTAAGACTAGCTTTATTAGCATACAACTAGGGAATGCAAAAAGTTGAAGCTCTTTTTAATTTAACTATCCCAAGAAATTGTTTTTGACGTGGGGTTGTCCAGTAATTAGCCAAAAGGTACTGCTGCAGTTGTATCAAGGATGTTCTGCCTTGTTGCCTCAGGCTTGTAATTCTTTGCGTCTTTCCCATCATAACCCACACTTGGTTTCTGGAGAAGCACTCAATTATTTTTGCTTCCACAAATGTGACCCATTTAGGCTGCAGTCTTATATACAAATATCTGAAAATAAATCCTCTTAAAAGTCAAGGAGTTAGACAGCATTGTCCTATTAAACTAATTTCATATTGTTCAGAAACATACTTATTACATGACTGAATTAAGTAGCATATGGAATATTCTGACTCAAATTCCTGCTTATTGAGAAGCTAATAAGAATAGTGAGATAAACTTTGGGATTTCAATTGTACCAAGTGGAAGACCTCTGAAATTAGATGAAAATCTGCAGATAATTGTGAAGAAATTCTGTTTATAATCCCTCACAAATATTGGAGGACTGCATTAGTGGGACACTGGAATGCCATTTTATTTCTGGATTACATTCTTTTCTTTTCCATCTACATATTTCATACAGTGATGAAATGATGATTATTAAACTTTTTAAAAGGCCTTGCTGAAACTGGTCCTGATTATTTGAATTTTCTAAGCTCTAGATTGATGAGCCATTTAAAAAAAATATTTGGTTTGCCCCTTTTTATTTCAGCATTACTGTTCTACGGCTAATAAGAAATTAACATGGCATGATACAGAAGAAGAGGTATGATGAATTAGGCCTACCCTCGCTGCTCCGACATTCCACCGATTGGGAGGTTTCCACCGTCATTGGATTGACTGAGTGCCATTCAAACTTCCTCTACAGCCTGGTAACGGCCACTCCTTCTGCGCATGTCCAGTCTTTTCACTCAGTCACAGGTGATTAGACTGGTGTGCCTTTTGTGCTTATATATAAACTGTCATTTTTGCCTCAAATGGTAAAGACTTCAGCTGTTTTGTATTTTGGAGGGTTGCACTTTTAAAAAGATCAGATAATTTGGCGCCAGCCGCCTTTGGACGTTATTTCTGACAGGGCGAAGGAGAGGGGACCTTGTGATGAGCCAGTGGCCAGCCTCACTTCACCATCGGTGTTAGTTAGTGATGCAGGAGAAGGCCTGAAATTGGAAGACAAACGTGCAGAGATGACTTTCAAAAAAACTCATCAGGCTGCTGCGTGGGCTATTGGCCGCAACGTTCGCGTCCTTTTTCAATAGAGCCCCGTTGACTTGGCTCCGGCAATTAAGAGAGAGGGTGCCTATCCAGGATGCCAGACTTCAGCATGATGTGGCTAAGTTGATTGCCGCGGCAGAGTACTCAGCCAATACCTCTCTGGACGTGGCCAAATTTGCATCCAGAGCGTTGGCCTCTGCAGTAACATCTCGTCGCCTCCTCTGGTTGTGCCAGTGGAGGGCTGATATGAAATCAAAATGGCATCTTACGGTGGCGCTGTATCATGGATAGTCTCTATTCAGTGCATCATTAGAGTCAATTTTGGTGGAAGGGTGAGATAAAAAGAAAGTACTACCATCTTCTTATAGACGTCCTGATCAACGTTTTTCACCATACCCAAGACAGCCTTTCGGCCGGGCAGGGACCCAGTGGTTCCTATTTTCAAAGATCTTCTGCTCAACAGTATTCTTCCTTTTCGGATAGAGCGACCTTTTGTGACAGGGGAAGACGCCAGACCCGATTCAAACGCCCTTTCAGGGAAACGGGTTCTCGCTCGTTCCGCAGAGGAAAATGACTCGTCGACCCCTGTACCTGTTGGAGGGAAAATCCAGTTGTTTTGCAACCAGTGGGAACTTTCAACAACGGACAACTGGATTCTTCGTACAGTGACAGATGGACTACAACTGGAATTCACATCACCTCCCCCAATGTGTTTCCTCCAATGTCCCCTTCCAAGCCTTCCCTTCAAAAGACAGCTCATGAAACTGGAAATTCAACACTTACTTCAGATAAAAGCAATAGAACCGGTGCCTCAACATCAAGTACACACGGGATTCTATTTAATCCTTTTTCTTGTGCCCAAAAGGTCGGGGGGATGGCGGGGCATCCTCAATCTGAAGCGGTTAAATCTCCATGTGAGGTATCGCCGCTTCAAGATGCACTCCCTCAGGTCGCTTCTGGGATGTGTCCGCTCCAACGATCTTATGCAATCCATCGACCTAAAGGATGCGTATTTGCACGTGCCCATCTACCCAGCGCACAGGCAATTTCTCAGATTCGCGTATGCGGATCGCCATTTTCAATACCGCTCTATGCCCTTTGGTCTCTCGTCCGTCCAGAGGATCTTCACGAAGTTGATGGCAGTGGTTGCGGCAACCCTTCGGGAGAAATCAGTCAGAATTGTCTGTTATCTGGACGATATTTTGATTCTGTCCTCATCAGTAGATCAAGCGAACCTGGACAGGCAGAAAGTTCTTCAAACATTGCAGAATCATGGCTTGACTATCAACTGGAACAAGAGTCAGCTGGTGCCAGCAACCCGAATATTACATCTTGGGGCAGTCATAGATTCCAGGCAGGGAATAGTTTATCTTTCTCCTGAGCGCCAATCCAGCATTCGGAAATTGATCTCTCAAGTGCTGTCTCTAAGAACCGTGCCTTTGATTCTGTTGTTTCAACTATTGGGCAAACTAATCTCATGTATAAACATTGTGCCTTGGGCTCGACGCCAATCTTGTCAGTTGCAGTGGCTTCTGTTGCCCTACCAAAAGCAGGGCACGGCGGACTCCCTGTTCAAGATCAAGGTGACTTCGGCAGTGAGACTATCACTGAAATGGTGGATATCACCAGCCCTGAGGGCGGGGACGCTATTTATAGAGCCACCAAGGATCAAGCTGACCACGGATACCAGTCTTCTGGAATGGGGGGTCCACCTCAGATCTCAACTAGCACAAGGAACATGGTCTCCCGTAGAGAAACAGCACAGCATAAATTGGCTAGAATTAAGAGCGGTCAGATTGGCGCTAAGACATATCCATCAGGAAGTTATACAGAAACATGTATTAGTTCTAACAGACAATATGGCCACGAAGGCGCATCTGAACAGACAGGGAGGTACGCGATCCAAATCGCTCATGGAAGAGACAGAAAGACTGATGGCGTGGGCAGAGAGATACATACTGTCGATAAGGGCGGAACACATTTCCGGGACCTTAAATCAACAGGCAGACTGGCTGTTGATTGTTGGTCATAATTTTGGGGATCGGTCAAAAGTGCAAGGACCAGTCAAAAAGAACCTTTTCAGCTCTCTGAGTAGTCCCTATGCACTACCTGGGACTACCTGCCCTATCTGGGACTACCCAGAGGGCTGAAAAAAGTGATTTCTGACAGCTCCTTGCACTTTTGACCGGTCCTTGCACTTATGACCACTCATCATTTATGCCCATTGCAGCATTCTTAACAACCGTGTCACTCATTTCACAACTGCGGTGCTTCATGTGACCGGGTGGGCATGGCCAGGTGGTCATGTGGCATTGCTTCTTTGCCCTAATGACAGTTTTCTGCAATGGTCTAAGTGTGAAAAACGGTCATAAGTCACTTTTTTCAGTGCCATTGTAACTGTAGTAAATCAAGGATTACCTGTACAAAAATACAAAAAGCTTCTTTGCTTGCAAAAAGCTGCCCTAAATACCAATCATTAGATTAGAAATACCTGCAAACTGGAGTTACAAATCCGGGAGGGTGGCAGAGAACCTTGAGGAATTAAAATTGTTAAAATGCAATGATAACTATCAGCAGCCAACTCTTGCTCATAAAGTGAAACCCTTTAGCAGAGAGATCATTTAAACTCTCCAGAATGAAGCAAAGGAGCAGAGTATCTGTTGCTTGTTAAACCAATTACCAGAACAAATAGACATAGGAACTAGTCAGATTTCCGAAGCTGCTTCTTTTCAGGAAAAGAGATTAACATTTTTTCTTCCAAACAAAGCTGAATAGGGAAAATTATCTCATCATTAAACACAGGATTAAACATCACCAAGCACAGAATTAAACTTCACCATAAACCAGTTTTAGACCAAATGTCAGAAAGGGTATGTAAACTCACGTTTGAATGTCAATCTTTCTAGCTAGCCAATAAGCCTTGCTGAATGTCACTCATCTTGGTTCCTTGTCTTTAAAAGCTTCTGCTTCATTATTCAATTATTTCTTCAAAGTGCTGATCATTGCACCCTGGCTGGAAGAACTCCAACAGGGAAGTATTTCCTCCCAACAGCAGTGTAAAAAGCTTAAAACAACCCTTCCCCTTTAAGAAAGTCAAGCCAAAAAAAAAAAAAAACCCTCCAAGAAGCTCTGGAACCAGAAGCGACAATAATTCTCCTGATAGGAGGGAAACGGCAGTCAGGCTAGGGAGACCAACATCCAGTCTAGGCGTACTGCCAGGAATGTAATAAGGGTTAATGGAGAGGTAGTTTCTGTAAGCAGGGCAATAAAGATTAGGGTAGGAAACAACAATTCCTTACAGGATTAACCATGTAAAGTGGAAAAAAAACAAAAGGAGATTTCTTCTAACAACAGGTTCTCTGAATTACTTAACTACTTAACAACGGGTTCTACCGAACCGGTGCGAACCAGTAGAATCCCACCACTGATTCCCACATGGAGCATATACCCCATTCTTAACTTAATTTTACATCTCAATTATATAGATAGGGGGAGAAACTGATAAATTATAACTCATCTAATTTCCCTTTCTATGAAGAATTCTAAGATATAGATGGCAAAAACAACCTGAAAAATTCTGCTATCTCAGCAATTCCAGCACAGCAGGTGCTCATGATACAAACACCTCAAGCAGTTGTTTTGCCTCTCTCAGACTTGGAGGTCTCCCATCTGGACCCACAGTAGAACTCAGGCCTATCTGGTTAGACACCGTTGCTTCTAAAACAATTGGCTCCACTCATCAGTTTAAATCAAAGCTCAATCTCAGTTCCTGAAGAATTTTTAAGTAGCGTGATTGCATTCAGAGATATCTAGATCTCTGTCTATTGTACCGCATTTTTTTTATTATTTTATTATATTATATTATTTTATTATTTATCTTTTAAATTTTATTTTACCTTATCTGGTCTGAATCTATACTCTGTTTCATTTAACTAGTTCTCTTGAATGGCTCATTGCTTTGCTTGATCCATTTTATCTAACCAGAAAACTGAATACTACTAATTTGACACTGCCTTACAGAAACCTAGCCTTTACTTTGACTAGCTTTTTAAAAACTGAATTGTGAATTTGGAAATATATTACATAGCTTTTCTAGAACAAATCCTTAACAAATGTCCTCATTCAAACTCTTTTGCCTGGATCCTTTATGTAAATCAGAACACTCATAACTTATGATTTGAAAGTGGATACAGTTGGTAGGTTCTATAGATTGGATACAGTAACATAGACAATATTGCAGTTTTGAGAACATACCAGATGAATTCCCTGAAAGTTCATAATATTTCCACATTTAGATCCTCTATTATTTATGGAAATATTATTGATTTACTAGATTTATATCTCATCTTTTATTCACTGGCAAAATGTGAGAAAAATGAGCACTGCCTCCAGTTTTGTTCCCCCAAGAATCCTGAGAGTTAAATTGGACTGACTAGCTGAAGTCACATTGTGACTAAATATAGCATCTTTTTTAAAGAAAAAGGTGGGTCATCAAAGGAAATAATAATAATAATAATAATAATAATAATAATAATAATAATAATAATAATAATATAAATAATATAAAAATAAAAATTTGTATACCATGCAACTTGCAATGACTCTGAGTGACTCACAACAATTAAAGAAATTATGCTCAGATCAATACAATATAAAATATAAATATTAAAGATGACACAGTGAAGTGAGGGGGGCTCATTCTCCCTTCACTTAAGCTTTCATAGCAGCAAAGTGGGAGTTATCTGGATCTCCGGGGGGTGGGGGGGGAGACATTATTCCAGATGGCAGGCGCTACTATAGAGAAGGAACATTTCCAGAGTCCCAATCAATAAAATTTCTTTGCAAAACAAGATGGAAAGACTTCATGGATTAGAGAACAAATGAAAGTATATGATATCGAGAGAGTTGCAATGGAAATGGGCCGGTAACATAGCAAGAGGAACTGATGGCACGTGGACCAAGGCAGTCATAAAAAGGATCCCACTTGATAAAAAGCATCCACCAAAGAGACCTAAAATAAGATGGATCAATGACATCAGCAAGATGGATCAATGACATCAACAATTGGCAAAAGAAGGTTCAGGACCATATAGGTTGGAAACATTCGGAAGAGACATGTTTCCATCCTGCAGTGGATAGACAATGGCTACAAATGAATGAATGAATGAATGCTTTGTTCATTTGCCCTGAAAAAAAATTGCGAAGGGAACTAAAAGATGTGTTATGGATATCATGTTCAGTTTTATTTTTGATATGGGATTTTTGCAACTGGTTACACCTATCACAGTAGTCATTTTATGAAAAAAGAAAGCCTATTTCCAATGAAGCAATTTTCTACTTTTCAATGCTGTTGAAATATTGTCAAAATTCGAAATAAGCCCGTCAGACTAAAAATTGGTCTATTCCAGGATTGAAAGTAACATCACATGGCATGGCAATGAAGAAGTTCCTCTTCAAGTTCTTGCAACAAGTTGTTGGGACTAAAAGGAAGATACATGAAAAAGAGTAGCACAGAGAAAAGGGTGGGGTGAAGTGAGGTGGGTGGTGGTGATAGAGAAAATCCAGTTTCTAGGATTTGGCTTGAAATGTCTTTACTTTCCATGGCAATATATCTTACCAGTGCAATAAATACAAAATTGGTTTCTATTCCCTAAGTACCAACTGTAAGATAGCCAAAGGGCTTGATAATAGGGGCTTTCTTTATTTTTGAACGGTTGCTATACTTTCACAAGCTATATGTAACCATATTATTTTTTCTTTATATCATATCTCACCTGGGATGAGATATTTTTTTATTTGAAGTAGAATATATACTTATATTCTTATTTTCCCTTACTGCTAAAATACTTTGGAGGTATCTGTGTAGAGAAACTTTTAGCCTCTTTTCTTAAACCCTTTCTCTGCCTTTTCTTCATGATCCTGTGTCTTAGTCCATTACCTGTGCTACTTTCCTCCTTTTCCAATATTTTGACTTTTCAGTTCACTGCCTTGGAATATTACTTCTGTCCCTAATGACAAAATGGCCTCTGGGAATATATCATGATTCAAACTATTGTTGGTCCCTGGAAAATGAAGTTCTATAGAACTCAAAATCTTACACATTCTTTTGCGACATCTTGTTTGGTGGTAAAAAAAACTTTAGTAGATCAGGTTTTTGCTTTCAAATTTATTTTCTTATATATACTGTGAAGACATACGTGCCTTTGTATAATATCTGGATAGCATGTAGTATTCTTGCAATACTATAAATACTTTTACTTTTTGTGTTATACATTTTATTGTAATAGCAACAAAAAAAAATTTCCAAAATTTTTTCTGTTTGCCTTGAATACTAATTTTTGATATTTGAATGCTAAATAGCTCCTTAACTTTTAGATGTTTTAGTGGTAGATTTCTGGTGGGCTTAAAGAGAACTCATATCTTGTTTCCACTGAAAAATAAAAATAAAAACAGAAGTATCAGTATGAAGAATGGTCAGAAATGTCCTAAATTGGGTGCCAAATTCATGCAGGAATTGTAACATCAAACCTAACAATGAATATGTTTTATCAATTGTTATATCACAAGGCAGATTAACTACATTATGTTTGCATTTCAACTTTTGAGTAATAATAAAGATAACTCTCATTGAAATGTGAATCGGTTAAATAAATAGCTTTTCATGTTTTACTCCTCTTTCTTCAAATCTGCCGTACAATATTCTTAGATTCAAAAATTGAAAAACAAAGTATTCACAAAAAAGCACAAATCAAAGAAAAACTGCTTGTTAAAATAAATCAGCTTGTAAGCTCCATTAGCACCTTGACCTAAGACATTTCCAAAGTCAATTGTGCAGTTCATTTGTGGAGTTTTGGAACAAATGCTATTTTTGTAAGGGAAATATATTTGGCTGTTGATTTTGTAAAAATAAAGAAGTAATTAAAATATTGTGTTCAGTAACATAATATATATCAAAGCAGTTTCAGCTCTGTAGATTTGCATTGGTTTGTATTGTTTCTATAAATTGATTTCATCAGGATAAATTCTTAAATTTGTAAATTTATTAAAAAGCTTTATAAAAACAGTTAATGGGGTGATACATAACATTCAGGTGATTAAACCCAGTTTCCTAATCTAAGAAACACTTTGCACTTTATAGAATCTGAAGACCTCAATCTCCTAAAACATTCTAAAGTTGACAAAAGTTCTTTTTCAAATTTCATTCAGCCATTATTTCTAGTTTGGACATATTTATTTTGAACTGATATTCAAAATATCGAACCGCTACTAATATTGTTATTTATATGTTGAATAGATTTTAATTTGTCTTATTTATTAAGTGAAGGCACTTAGATCTGTTAATCAGCAGCATACATTTAGGCTGTTATCCATTATATTTCTAACTAGTAAAAATGTTTAGCACATTTAAGAATTTCTCTAATTAGTCTTCAGTAGCTAATTGCATTATGAATTAGTAATGAAGGGCTGAAAAATAAAAAAAATGTTTCATTTAATCTGAAAAATATGAAGTATTATTGTTTCAAATCATTGGAAGCATTAGTTCAAAATATCAAAAGACCATTAATCAATAATTAGTATAGAAGGAAAACAAAATATTAAATAGTGATGTTAAATATTTTATTTTGATGTTTTATTTGTAGCATTTGTGGGAGAAGTCTTAACATAAGGAAGCATGATTTTTCATTCCATTTTTATTGGAAAACATATTTTAAATTATAATTTTTAAAAATATACTGTCGTACAGATTCCAAATTTATCATACTAGGAGAAAGTACAGATTAGAATTGAGATTTTATACTATATTATAATAGCATATTATATTATACATGATTTTTAGAATTTAATTACTTCGATCTTCATCATATTTCCAAAACTGATAGAACTGAAAGATTGTGAATCCAGGAAAGGGGAGACAAAGAATGGTTAGTTACTCTTCTGATGAGCCATACTACCCTCATTTTCAACTTCATTTTAAAAAACAGCAAGTCACATGATCAAAATTCAGACATTTGACAACTGACTCATATTTATGACAGCTGCTGTGTCCCAGGGTCATGTAATCACTTTTTGTAATCTTCTGACAAGCAAAGTCAGGTTTACTTAACAACTGTGTTACTAAATTAACAGCTTTAGTGATTCACTTAACAACTGTGGCAAGAAAAGTAATAAAATGGGGCAAAACTCACTTAACACCTGTCTCACTTAGCAACATAAATTTTGGGCTCAATTGTGGTTGTAGGTTGAGGACACCTTGTAATACATCTGCTTAAGAAATACGAAGATGTTAGTCTGTGGTTAATAGCATTTGTTTTTTTGCCTGTTGCTTGCTTTTGCTCTGGTAGCTAGCATATTTGCTACTATCCTCTCCCATGTTTAAACTGGAAGCAAGCTGCATCCATGCCCCAGTACTAATGGTTTTCCATGTCCAAAATGTTGGAACATTATGTGTTGACCTCACACATGTAGCCATTGACATATAACTTTCCCAAATTGTGTTTCATTTCCTTTTCTGATATTATATTTAAGAGACAAACTTTTCTTGTTTCTGTAGATTGGCATACAATTGACACTTTTTAATGAAATGTTAGAAAGTACTATAATAAATGGACCATAACAGTTTAATGAATAAAAACTAATTATAACTTTCATTCCTTAAGGGAAAAGGGTAATTTAGAATATCTTGAGGCATATCAGACTTGGAATATCTTTCCTTTATGTGAAATAACTACTTGAAGAACATCATTTGTGAGCAGCCTGGACCTGGATTAGACAACATTTATCACACTCTTAGATGTAGAATATCTAGAAATATTCTCTCTTGTGACTGGAAGATGTATTCCCTCTTTAAAGTCACTTTAAAGAGATATCTGCCTGTCCTTGAGATGTTAGAGACATATGCTAGCATGCTTTGCACTGTCCTCATTCTTAAACCTTATTTAATCTTGGTAATAAGATAGCCAAGTGGTGCTAGGCTTAATAGTTTTAATGCGGGACAATTAAAAGAAAGTCTTTGTTGGATTCTCATAGATTTGTTTCCCTTCCTGCCTGACAGGAAAAGCAACATCAATCACTGTTCTAAATGAAGGATTGGCTGGGACTGGGAAGGATGTGATTTTTGATAGACAGTTTAGCCATCTGTCAACATGTTAATTATTGAATGCTAATCTGTAGAATGGGTATAGGCTATGAGCTACTTAGTAGAGAGAAAGTGAATGGTCTGTGGATAAAAAGACAGTTCTTATTTCTGTTTCCCCTTCTAGTCCTGGTAGCTGATACACATGGCACTGAATACCTACTAGGTCTGTAAGAACACAGATCTGATCCATGGGATTAGGGATAGACAGATACAAAATATGTAGTGCCTATTGAGTACTTCTTACAGCTTTACCCTAAGCCCTTCCATATTTTAACATAAATGTATTATTGCTTGTGGCCAAAAACTAGCATTGCTGAAAGATTGTGTGCAAATGTGTGGGATAAAGAAAGGAAATTAAAATTAATACTTTGTTAATCATGACCATAGGTCATTAGTTGAGATATTTCCCACCCTTGCTATGGACTGAAGGAAGGGATTGGAGTGAGAGAATGCAGTTGGCTTGATCATGGTAACTAAGCTAATATTTCATAAATTCTACACTATTGTGCAAGTTACAGGACATCCTACAGTAGGAACAGCATTGGAAAAGAAAAAAGTGCCAATTTGTGTGGATTTGTATTGATTATTTATACTCCTAGGAGGAAAGATTGCTCAGGATTGTGCACAAAAGAGTGGTGTAGGGAAAGAGCAATTGAGAAAGATCAGAAATCCAAGAATTCTTTTCCTCAGATACAATCTGCACAGGGACATTCAGTAGGAGGGATGTTGGACAGCTCTATGTAGTGGATTCCTAAAGTAACTTAAAAGGAAATTATATTTCATATCCAAATTATGACTCAACTGTAAACTGGAAATTAAAGCAAGATTGCATGGTTTCAGTGTGCTTACAAGAAAGTACCTTCTTGCTAACAAATGGATTTGGCAGCATCATTCAGCATGCTCTTCCTTCTTCGCTGCAACCTGTCAACCAAGCTATTTTGGGACACATGTCTAGAAGTACACACCCACACATGTGCAAACACTTTCATCTATAGAGTAGTAGGAAGAGAAACGATGGAGAGATAAGATGTAGAGAATAAGGATGGAAGGACAATAGGGATTTTTCTGACAGAGCTGATGTGGTATCATGAGTGAAGTACCAGGCTACTGGAACAGGGCAATGCTGTTCCCGATGTTCTTGGCATTGATATCTGAGAATAGGCGTTGATCTTACCTGATATGCCCTTTCTCGATCAGGCGCCCATGGCAGTCAGGATTGGGAAGTGACACGTCTGGTATCCATTAGGACCGAGTCTACTGGAACTTTAGCACCGCCTCTTCCTGCTTCAGTCCAGTTTTGAGGGAGTCCAGCAGACTGATGTGTCTGTAGAAAGAGAAGCAGAGAAATAAAAGTCCTCCCATCCCACCGGAACGGGTGGGGCTGACTGCCATGGGCGCCTGATCGAGAAAGGGTATATCAGGTAAGACCAACGCCTATTCTCCTATTTGGTGCCCACAGCAGTCAGGACTGGGACATACCAAAGCTTGGTGTCTCCGAGGGAGGGAGAAGGCCGGACCTGCTGCAGAACTCTCCTGCCGAAGGCTGCATCCGCCGAAGCGTAGGAGTCAAGCCGATAATGGCAGATGAACGGGGTCACAGACGACCAAGTCGCGGCCCGGCAGACTTCCTCCAAGGGAGCCTGGGTGGACCATGCAGCGGAGGTTGCAGCGCTTCTAGTTGAATGCACAGTGATGTTGCTGGGAACCGGCAGGGAGTGTGCGTCATAGGCTGAGGTTATGGTGGCCCTGATCCAACGCCCTATAGTGACCGAAGAGACCCGGGAGCCCATGGATGAAGGCTGGAACAAGAGGAAGACGGCTTCAGTTCTTCAAAAAGACAATGTTCGGTCCACGTAAATCTTGAGCGCCCTGCGAACGTCTGGTTTATGCCACACGTATTCCTGCCGATGCTGTGGTGAAGGGCAAAAGTTTGGGAGTGTGAGCTCCTGAGCCCTGTGAAAGATGGAGTTAATTTTTGGGACGAAGGCCGGATCTAGGCGAAGGACCACCCTGTCCATGTGGAAGATGCAAAGATCGGGATGAACGGACAGGGCGGCTAGCTCCGATATATGGCGGGCGGAGGTAATAGCAATCAGGAACGAAACCTTGAAAGACAAGAATTTGAGGCTGACCTCCCTTAGTGGTTCAAACGGAGGCCCCGTTAGGGCTGTAAGGACTTTATTCAGGTCCCATGTAGGGAACCAGTGGACCACAGGAGGTCGAAGGTTGGTGGCGCCTCTCAAGAAGGACCGAATGAGCGGATCATTGGCGACAGAAGTGGAAGAGCCACATGCGAGGATCGAAGAGAGGGTGGCCACCTGCTGTCGGAGGGTGTTTGGGGCTAGGCCCGACATGACACCGTCCTGAAGAAAATCCAAAAGTTGGACAATGGAAACCTCCGTAGGCACAATGCCCCATCTCCGACACCAACCGAAAAAGATCCTCCAAGTCGAGTTGTAGATACGGAGCGTGGAAGGGCGACGAGCAGCTTGGATGGTGTCAATGGCGCCCGGAGAGATGAAAGCCCTGGTTAGGAGGACCCGCTCAACCTCCAGGTGGTCAGCTGGTAAGACTGAGGGTCCGGATGGAGAAGAGGGCCCTGCAGCAAGGAGATCTGGTCGTTGGGAATCCACCAAGGAGGAGTGATGGAGAGGGAGACTAAGTCCGCAAACCACAGGCAGCGTGGCCAGTGAGGAGATAGAAGGAGGACCTCCGCCCTCTCCGGAGTGGGGAAGCGAGAGAAGAAGCAGGGAAGCTGGTGATTGCTGACCGAGGCAAAAAGGTCCACTGAGGGGGTGCCGAAATGGGTGGAGAGCTCCCTGAAGAGAAGAGGGTGGAGGCTCCACTCAGCCTGGTTGATCAGGGTGTGGCTGAGGGAGTCTGCTCGAGCATTAGCTGTCCCTAAAATATGTTCCGCCCGGAGCGAAGACAGGTGGGATTCTGCCCACAGATCCAATCGGAGGGATTCCTGCATGAGGGACCGAGAGCGAGTTCCCCCCTGCCTGTTCACATGAGCCTTGGCCGAGACGTTGTCCTTGAGGACCAGGACGTCCCGACCAAGGACATGAGGCTCAAAACTTAACAGAGTTAGATAGATGGCCCTCAATTCCAGTATGTTGATGTTGAGGCTCTGTTCTTGCTGAGACCAAAGGCCCTGTGCCATATGAGACTCCAGATGGGTGCCCCATCCTAATAGGCTGGCGTCCATTGTGACGACAATCCTGTGGACGTCCCCAAACAAAGATCCCCGGGATACCGCTTGCGATGTCCACCAATGCAGAGAGTCGACTACAGCTGGAGGCAGAGGAATTCTGGCGGGAGAAGTGCCGTTGAACGCCCGTTGGTATGGCAGCAAGAGCCACTACAACTCCCTGCTGTGGAGGCGAGACCACGGCACGATGCCGTAAGTGGAGACCATTTTACCTAACAGACTAGAGAGCTCTAGGAGAGAGGCAGAACCTCGCTTCTGGAAGCAGGTTGCTATGTCAGAGAGACTAGATCGGCGATCCTGCGACAAGAAAACCTGCAGACCTACGGAATCAATGACTGCCCCTAAGTGCTGGAGGCGTGTGGCCAGTGATAAATGGCTCTTAGACCAATTAATGGAAAAACTGTGTCTTTGCAAGATGGTAATAACAGAGGAAATAACAGAGGAGGATGGGGATGTGGAGGTAGGCCTCGGTTAAATCGATGGAAGACATAAGGCCCCCCTGTCTGATGCAGAGCAGAATGGTGTGAAGCGACTGCATGTTAAACTGGCGGTAGACTATATGCCGGTTTAATGATTTTAAATTGAGAATAGCCCTCCAACCCCTCGAAGCTCTTGGGATTATGAATAAACGGGACTAGAACCTGTGACCACATTGAGAAGGAGGGACAGGTTGGATGGCTTTAATGGCCAGAAGGTGTTGGATGGCCTCGTCAACCCGGGCACGTATGGAGGGATCCAGGGACACGGAACAACGAAGGAAGAGCTTCGGGGGAGTGGAGCGATATTCGAGCAAAATGCCAAATCTAATAGTGTCCCTGACCCAAGAGTCAGAGACAGATAAATCCCATTGATCGGCGAAAAATGAAAAGCGGCCACCAATAAAAGAATCAGGAGGGTGATTACCGAGACCGCCGGAAGGGGTGGCCCCTCCCGCCTCGAAAGGGCCGTTTAGTGGCAAAATGGGGCAGCGTCTGACCTGGCTGTCGTGCTGCTGAGGTCCCCTGGGCTGGAAGGAACACTGCGGGCGTTGTTGGAAGTAGGTAGAGTCGGAACCTCGAAAGGAAGAGGAACAAAAGGACCCCTGTGGACGATACTCTGACCGATGGGAGAGGGAAGGCAGGATCTTGCGGTGATCTTTTGTCTCAATAAGCAGGGGATTTAACTGTGAGCCGAACAACTTGTCACCAGAATAAGGCGAAGAGGCAAGGCACCATTTATTCCTGGCATCCGCTTGCCAATTTCAGAGCCAGAGATGTCACTGACGTGCCAATAGCCTTGGCGGAGAACCTAGTGGCATTAAGGGTGGCATCAGCGGAGAATTCCACAGCCGCTAGGATCTTGTTAATATTCTGATGAGTGGACTGGTCAGAAGAAGGAATCCGCTCTTGCACCTGGCGCAGCCATAGGATAGAGGCCCTGTTGAAAAAGGATGCTGCCAAGGATGCCTGGACTGCCCAGGCGGAGGCCTGATGACTCTTGATAAGAGTTCTCTCGGCTGTCTTTTCCTCTGGTCGCAAGTATTCCTCCAATGGACCCGGGAGGGGAGAAGAAGAAGAAAGAGCAACAACCGGAGAGTCCACAGAAGGAACTAGTAACAGGCTGGAGAAATCTGTGGCCATATTGTAAAACCTTCTGTCCAGATTATTAGGGACTGGACCTGATCTTGGAAAGGACCACTGCCGCTTCACCACATCAGAGAATAATTTGGGGGCCAGGACCACTTCTGAGTAAATGGTGGGCTCCTGGAACAAAGCCGAAGTGGGGTCAGCAGGGGGATGTAGAGAGTCCAGTCCAGAGGCTCCACACCCCAAAAGGGTGGTAGTCTGTGCCTTGTACAGGAGAGAACGAAACATATGGGGTTGAAGAGGTCCACAAAGGCTGGCTGATCAGGCTCAAGCCCTTCTTCCTCTGAGAGGTCCTGTTCAGGAGCAGTCTCCTTCTCAGAGAGTGATTCTTGGTTGGCTGAATCCTGACCATAAAGATCGGCCATAGAGTCGTCAGGGTGGGGACGAGACTGTGGCTGTGCTGATTGAGATCAATAGGAGCAGTAGCAGCATGGTGTTGGAGGCCCTGGGCAATGCCCTGATGGATTGCCTCAGAAATTAGATCAGCCAAAGAAAGCTGCACATCAGGAGTGAGCTGGGAGCCCAGTGGAACCTCCAGGGAATGAGGAGCAGAGGAAGACATATGGCCACTGGGAGCAGAAGAAGAGGCCCACTGGACCTGCCCCTGCAGTTCTGCAGGATCAGAAGGAAAAACTGAAGCCACGGCAGTGGCATGTGGGGATCCCCATGTAGAGACCTGTCAGGGGATAAGGCTGGCGTAGGAGCAGACTGCACGGAGGGAGCAGTGGTGCTGGGTGGTGGAGGAGCTGAAGAGGTAGCTGAAGAAGAGGACCTAGGCTCCTGCAATGCCCTGGAATGCACCTTTTGGAATGCCTTCTCCATGGCCTTATGGCGCCTGTCTTCATCCTTAGACGGTGCCCTGAGCTTGCCTTTATGGGAGGAAGAGGTGCCTTCCCCCGCGTCATCTTCGCACTGTCGTTTACTCTTAGATTTGGAGTGGCCCGATTTTTGGGTGGGAACGTCGGCCATTTTGAGTTCAAATTAGGTGCGTCAAGAAGCAACGGGCAGCCGATAAAATGGCAAAGCTCCGATAACGAAGAAAACCTCCCTTTCCGACCAAGCCCGGGCCCCAGTACTTGTGATTAGAGCCGCTGCCGAGAGATGATGAAATGCGGCTTGCCCTGTGCTCTCGCTAGCCGTCCGGCTTGAGCGTGCAATAATTAGGCGCGGAATGTGACTTCGCGCCAATCAGCTGCTGAGTGGAGCCTTCAAAGCAGTAATCCTCAACCGCTGCTATGAAAGCAGGCGGGAAGGCAGGGCAGAGCGCAGCGGGTCAGCCTCGTGCGCGCTATGGTGGAGGATTTGCCAGCCGGCAAACCTTGCCGCTCCATTGCCTTCAGCGGAATCAGGCAAAGCCCTTTGTGCTGGAACGGTGAAATCCGCAGTGACTAGAAAAGTGGAGAAATTCGCTAGGAACGAGAGAGAGAGAACTACAGACACCTCTGTCCAGGAACAGACCAAGTCAAAAGCTGGACTGAAGCAGGAAGAGGCGGTGCTAAAGTTCAAGTAGACTCGGTCCTAATGGATACCAGACGTGTCACTTCCCAGTTCTGATTGCCGTGGGCGCCAAATAGGAGAATATTCTAAAATAGATCATACACATCATATATAAATGAACTGATTCACAAGCACTTGAAAAATATAGGTAGTTTTCATTAGCAGATGCCTCGAACTGAAATTAATTATTTTCAATTATGATGGTAATAAAAAAAGTAACTTTGCAACCAATGCCCTCCTTTACAACATTCACAGCATCTCTATCTTAGTCATTACAATCAGGATGTGCTTCCTTTACCTTCAGCATATCCTTAAAGAAGAACAGCAACTATTAGTCAAATGCTATTTATCTCGACAAGCAGTCATGATTTTCACTCTTCTTTTGGATTCTGAATTTTGTATTTTCTTGCCAATAATGTTCACTTAACATTTATATTTGTTTAAATTAGGCTGTATAGAATTCTGCCAATCCCAAAACAAACAAACAACAAACAAACAAGCCAAAATAAACAAAAACCCAGAAAGAAAGAAAGAAATATTTTTTTCCCCTGTGGTGTAGCATAGTCTGATTTCTTAATTCTGGTAATAAGTAATATAGGGTTTCCTGGTTATTGAATCAAGCTTGTTTCAAAAAGCATGATGACATTTGCTAAATGCTAGGTAAGTCTCTGCTTTTTAAAACAAATTCATCACAATAAAAGCTAAAGAAAAACATTCCTGTTTCCATTTAAATTACATTGGATGGTGATATTGATGCTATGTTATTTTTGAGAAACATCCTTTTTTCCCTTTGGAGGGAGCACCTGTCTCTATAAACCCCCAGTTTCTCCAATATAGTTGGCCACTTCATTGTAATATTGAGGATACAGTTCTAACCTTCGTACTGAGGTGCATTGTCAAAATTTGCCTTGTTGCACTCCCAAATTTTCTAGCAGTTTTCTAGCCTGATACTTTTTGTTTTTATGTGAGAAAGGATAAAGTTAAAATAAGGATAATTTCCTACTTGCTGCAGTTCCATCCAGTGGACAACACATCAATACTAATCGAGTTGAATTCTGTAGAAAACATGATGAAATTCTTAAAGTCTAATAGTTGGTAACCCAAAGTTTTGATCTGAAAGGTTGTTACCTAACTCTATACTTTCTATCTTCTCTTGGTGTTTCCAAATATGTTAGCCCACCTCCCACCCCCCCACCCGCCCAACCAGATACTGTGGTATTTTGGCAGAAGAAGTCTGATTTTTATTTTACTGGCAAAGTTTCGGCGGATTTGTTGTAATAACTTAAGAGGAAATCTCACTTTACATTGGAGAACCATAAAAATCTCAATGAAGCAGCCTTATTCAACTTGAGTCTGATTTTATGCTTAATATATAGCAGACCTTTGATCATTTTAAAAGAACACTATTATTCTATAGTTTTATTGCTTAATAATATATCAGAGAAGTCTTAGTTATTTTCTTTGTATAAATTAGCAATTATGTCCATTTTGATTTAGTACTTACCCTATAGATATTGTCATTTGGTTCTATTCATTTTGCACTTTATTTTGTACTTTCATAAAATGTATCAGTAGGCCTTTAATTATCATCCAAATGATTCTATTAAGCATTTCCCTTGCATATTAAATTCAGGATATGCATATTGCATATTGTTTTGAATTTCTTTTGCTTCCTGTGAATAACACAGGAAAACGAACACAGATATTCTGAAAGTATTTACTAAATGAAAGCAACCTGAGCATAAGGAATAATTTAGTACAATGACAATTCGGTTGAGAGTGTCTCCATTTCATATCAATTTATTCTGTGTTCCACATCTGATGGAAACTGTGTCTATTAAAAATAAGCAGTGACAGTTTCTTAGTCAATGGAATAAATTATGAAGATTTTTAAAGGGAAGAAAAAGTGTCACTTACAATGCTGAAAGCTTATGTACCTACTATAATTCTTGTACTGGTTATATTTTCCATGATAGGTAACATTATTATTTGATCTGTCAAATTGGAGTGACAACATTTCTCAGTGAAGACAGCTTGTTTAAGAGCTGTAACTTTCTACTGCATGTTTATTATCCTCTATAATCCTTTATTATGAATACAAACTAATTATTGGCCAGAAAGTTGTTATATCAAATTGAAAACAAAAAGCACCAAGAAAGAAAACTAAGAACCATCCTTCTATCAAGAGAAATCTACCCCAAAGCAAATTCATCCAAGTGATGTTATTTCAATGGTGTATAGTACATAATTTAAAATATTTCCCCTAAAATTATATTGAAATATTCACATTAATGTGCACGTTTGAAATTATTATGCTACTCCATTCTGAATGATGTCGGTCATTTGGTCTAAATTTAAGTTTTGGTATCTCTTTACTGAATTCACCTGGGTTCTAAAGTGTTGCATGAAAATTGGAATAAAAAGATTATTTCCTTCACAGGATTAGAAAATGGTGCCTCACTGGGCCATTGTTATTAACATTTTGAATATTAAAGGATTGTCTTCACTTCAGTTGTCCTATAACACAATAAGTGCCTTCTTGAACTATTTAATGCTCTGCTGAATTATAATAATAAGAGCCAGTTTGGTCTAGTGGTTAAGGTACTAGGCTAGGAAACAAGAGACCATGAAAGTCTGTTGGGTGATCTTGGGATAGTCACTCTCTCTCAACTCAGCCCACCTCACAGGATTGTTGTTATTGTGAGGAAAATAGGAGTGCGGAAACTGTTGGATATTTGCTACTTTGAATTATTTGTAAAAATAATAAAATGGTAGGCAGTAAAATCAAAATAATGTAGCATTCTCAATGTAATGATTCTGTTTGTATATATAATATATTCACAATTCCTACATGTTGGCATCTTTTAGATTTCTATTGAATTCTCATACTAAAACTACATTAATGTGCCAGCAGAGAAGCAATAGTATATTGCAAGTCTATTTTCTAAAAAGTGAGGATGAAGTGTAGCACTCAGGGTTTAATATGAGGATGTGCACTTACTGCATAAGGGTGATCCATTTTACATTTTCTTTTTTCTATATTCCAAACTGTATAGGTATGGGGCTCAAATTATTCTTACACTCTTAAAACAAGAGAGAGAGACATATCAGTCTCTTTGGTCCCAAAGCAGAAAATATGCTTTTGATGGATGTGCTTCCTTTGCCTTTAGCATATCCCTAAAGAAGCAGTGACTTTTCCTGGGTTTGTATAGCAGCAGCACCTCCTAAATTCAAATGCATATTTTCCTAGGATTGTGCATCAGGGTCATGGAATTCATACCTTTTTAAGTGGTGAAATGATCTTTCACCCCTAAATGATCTTTCACCCCTAAAAAGATATGAATTCCATGACCCTGCTGCACAGTCCTAGGAAAATATGCATTTGAATTTAGGAGGTACTGCTGCTATATAAACCCTATTTGTATATGCTATTCACATCCCCTTTTTGCATTTTGGATTGAAAGAACTGCACACCTCTAATTTAATAAATTGTAAAAATAATACCATGGCTTAGCATGAGGTGCAAATCCAGTCAAAACATTGTTTATATAAAGTCCGTAAAAATATTTTATAAACTGTTTCCCGTTTAAGCTTTCAACACTGGTTGCCCTAGAAAATCAGTGCAAAAATATAATTATACATATTGTTCCTTTTGGTGTGTTTGGTTAGTCTGCTATCACTCTTATTTCTATTATTCAGAGAGAAATGTTATTGAAGCATTCAGACCCATTGTTTTGAAATACATGTGTGGAAAAAGCCAAAAGGTCACAACTATGGAAAATATTTGCTGAAGCTTTTAGTTTGGCTCTTTTTCTGTTAGAATTCAGAATATAAAGGTGCAGATTAGCTTTAATTATTACTTTATTATTGTTTATGGTAACTGGGCATAGACTTTGTCTGCAGTCCCTGAATTATTGGATATTCTAGGAAAATAATTTTTTTCTCCAGTATCCTTAGTGACATTAGCACAATTTAAAGCCTCATTGTGTGAATAACAGAATTCATGATAAAACTAAGTGTCATCAAATATAATATGGACTTTCTTTTTAAAAGCAGTGTCTTCTAAATATAGATTATAGTAATTTACTTTCAAACAACTCATTTTCAGCATGTGACATGTTCATTAACCTCAGGTAGAAAAATTATTGTAGTGCATTAATTTTTCACCAATGAAGGCATTACTCATATTTGCAAGTATCATTAGTGTCTGCCACCGAGGTGGAAAAGTCTTACAATCTTGATCCAAATGGAGGAAGCATTTGAATGTTAATGAAAATCTGTTAAATTTTGTGGGTTATCAGCTCCTGCACACTTTTATGCTTTGAATCTTAATTAGGGACCTCTACAGCACATCATTAAAGGTCTTTTGTAAAGAACAAGGATAGATGTGTAATCCTTTAGTGAAATGAGGTAAAAATCTTTCTGTAGGATCATATTCAAAGTGAGGGCATGAATTCTTCCCTATGGAATTAAAGTGTTTTGATTTTTTTAAAGATTAAATTGGGATTTCTCAGATTGAGTAGGAAAAAAAAATAACTTGGGAGAACTAGAAAAGATTGGGAGAATAATGTAAAGCAGATTTTTGCACTTTCACCTCAATATGTAATTTGAAAAAAAGAAAATTCAAATGGTTCCCACAAATCATTAATTGGTGGTACCATCAGAGTACAGATAGGTGAATAGAAAAGCATAGATACTACACTAAGATTCTGCGTTGGTTGTCGACCATGGAAGCCTTAATCTACCCAAACACCATAGAAATAGGAAAAATGAGGAATTACCAAGAATTATTGAGTAGCGTAGGAGACTTATAGACGAGGCAAGAAGTGGAAAGCAAGGGAATAGCTATCGATTGGTGGCCATACGTCAAATTAAGTCAAGATATATAGCAGACCGGACACAATATGGATTTCAGACCGAACCAAATGAACTAGACAAGATATTAAAAAGTACAGAGGAGAAAATGATAACCAACATTTACAGATATTTAATAAACTATAAATTGGAGGAGGAAACGGTCAAAGAAAATATGATAATATGGCAAAAAATATAGGCCACAACATAGAATTGGAAAAATGGGACAAATTATGGACAGAAAATCTCAAACTGACAATGTCGATACCATATAAAGAAAATCTCTACAAGATGTTTTACAGATGGCACCTCCCACCAGCACGCTTGGCAAAAATGTTTCCAAATGTGTCACCAATGTGTCGGAAATGCAAGTCACAAAAGGGGTCATACTGCCATCTCTGGTGGTCTTGTAAAAGAGCACAACATTACTGGCAAGAAATCAAGTTAATGATTGAAGAAATAACGAAGCAGAAGGTCGATATGAAACCGGAATTCTTTTTATTCGGAATGACCACACCACAACAGACTAAAGAGATAAAATATCTCATTATTCACATCTTAACAGCAGCACGCATAGTATATGCTCAAAATTGGAAATCAGAACTATTACCAACAGAAGAAAAAATAATTGCAAAAATAACAGAATGTGCAGAAATGGACAGACTCACAAAAGAGCTACAAAAGAAAGAGGACACTGATTATTATGCAGTCTGGCAAAGATGGTATTCCTGGCTAGAGGGAAAGATAGGATTGATAAAATAATATTTATACAAAACATAACCAAGAAACACAGACAATCACATAGGAGGTAGACCACATGACTGTATGTATAAATAGTTAGAATGGTTATTAGAAGGATGTATAGAAGTAATAGATACTTATATAGAGAGAAAAATTTAAAAATAGTGTATAAAGTTAAGTCTTGGATATGTAAAAAAGTAAAAATAAGTAAGCACATAAAATAGATCTCTAAAAGAGAAATAGAGGTGAAATAGAAAATAATCACCGATGCAACAGTTCTTTAGTAGTCAGCCGATAGGCTGAAACAATGTTAGTTGTTTGTTAGTTAGTTTGTTTTTCTTTTTTGTATTGTCTTTATGTAGACATGTTTGTAAGTTTTTTTGTCTTATGTTTTTGTTTAATAAAAAATTAAAAAAAGAAAGAAAAGCATAGATACTGCTTTCTGTTCCCTATGTTATCTGACTGTATTAAAAATTAAATAATATTTTAACATATGTAAAGTAGTCCAGAAATAGGAATTATTTAACCTGGTTATTGGAATGTATTTCTAAGATATATACCAAAGCATTATTAAAGATAAGGAGCTTATTACTTTAATTTATTGTTTTAAGAAAAGCAAGAAAAGAATATCTATTTTAAATAATAAATAACAAAATGATTATAGTTTTATATTGTTTATTTTTTTCACATTGTTTCAAATGTAATCTTTTTTTTTTTAATTGAAAAAGTTTTCAAATACAAGTTTTTCCCCCTTCCCCCCCCCCTCTTCCCTAACCCACCCTTTCCACCCAACCCCCCCTGTGACTTCTTCACAACAATAGGCTATTTCATAACTAGTTACATACATAATATCTTCCCTTTCCCTTAATCCCTTCTCGGAATACTGACCCTTAACTTGTTAATCTTATAACTCCCATTTTTACGGTAATCTGCCCTTTTTCTCCTCCCCTAAACTTATTGAGTATTATTACAAATTAACCTTTAATCTTTTATATATATTAATATAACATTTTAAATCGGCCTTCTCCCTGCAACCAAATTTGTTCAATTCTGTCCACTTCCTCCACTCCTCTAAATATATGACTTGAAATCAGACAATACAATTCTAAATATAATCCACTACCCACTTTACTAGAATATACACATATCTATATATGCATCCCATTTTATAACAATCAGTAAACTAACCTATTTCAGCCCTTCAATTCCTACAAAATCATGCAATACGATTCTAAATATAATCAACTGCCCACTTTACTAAGATATACACATATCTATATATGCATTTCATTATGTAAAAAGAGAAAAGACAATAACTTTAAGTTTATGATCCATATAATATCTTCTTTGATGTCTTTCCACTAGATTGTTAAATCCATCACCCATAATAGGGTAAAATAACATGCTGGTGCAACAGTTTGTTCAAAATCTTCAGTCATCTTCTGCCCCCATCAGTAGTAGATATCCTCACACCTGTATAAAAGTAAAAACAACCACCCGAGTGACATTATAATTATGAATATATCCGTATGGTTATAGTTGTGGTATTCATCAGGATTGTTAATTCCCGTCATCCTACTGAGTAACATCCAGATCTTCTGCATGCCCCAGCAAAACTCTCCTGCCTTATAACTCAAAGTAGTTATAATATATTTCCAAGAGAAAAAAAAAGTAAATAAGAAAAAATTAGATGATTCAAATCCAACAAAGTGAGGCTCTTTCCACTTCCCAAAATCATGGCCTTGCAGAGATCTGCCACAATCCTCAGGATAGTATCAGACAATTGTTCGCCACCACTGTCTTTTCTAATATTCATTCATTTTTTAAAGCGCCTGGCTTCACTGTTGCTTAGTTTGGAAATTGCTGTTTCTATAAGATCTGTTTCTTTTCTTTTTCTTTTTCGGGTTGAATTTCCATCCTCTTTTCTTGCTTACCAATTGTATATCTGCTGGTTGATTTTCATTCTGCTTTGTGGATTGTTCTTGTTGGGTTAATTTTATCATCTCATCTTTCTTCTCCATCACTTGTATATCAACTGATTGATTTGCGCACTTGTCTGTGACTTGATGATTCATCACCTTGGGTTCGGATGACACTGCTCTCTTATTTATAAACAGTCCAGCTGGGGTCTCCAAGGAGTCCAAAGACAATTTATCCATCACAGCCTCTGTAATTTGATGTTTTCCTTTTATTTCCAACTCCTTTTGCTTATCCTGTATTATGCCTAAAGGTGTTAAATTCATTTTTAGAATTTTTTGATAAAAATCTTCCGCTTTTTCAACAGTGTGCAATTGATATCTTACGCCTTGATATCTCAATATTAAACCAGCTGGGATGTCCCACCTGAATAGGATATTTCTTTTTTTTAATTCAGTCACTAAAAAGCCAAATTTCTTCCTCTCCATTAACATCTTGGGCGGGAGCTCCTTGAAAATCCAAATCTTTCTTCCATGAAATTGCAAATTGGAATTAAAAGAGTTCTGCACAATATTATTCCTAATTTCTTTATCTGTAAAATAGATCACCACATCTCTAGGCAGTTGCCTTTGCTTTGCCCACCAGGAGTTTATTCTATAAATTCTATCAATCCTGCAATACACTTCATCAGGTTGAACCTTTAAGATCCCAGCCAGAATTTCAGAAGATACTTTCCTTAAATCATCTCTATTATTTTCCTGCAGACCTCTCAATCTAATTGCATATTCTGTAAAATTATATTGAATCATTAAAACTTCTCTTTCAATCCTCTGTTGTACATTTTCCTCATTACCAATCTTTTGGTCAGTCTCCATTTTAGATTTGTCTTCCAAGCTATTATCCTGAATGTTTATCAAATCCTTTTTAATTTTTTGAGTCATGTCATCCAAATTCTCCTCGACTTCCTTCATTTTAGTCTCTAATAATTCAGTCTTTGCCTCCATCCGAATCAGAAAGCCTGATAAACCATTAGCAACTTTTGAAATCTTTTTATTCAAGAAGTCAGACTCTGATTTCACCAATTCACCAATTTCTTTAATTTCCTGCTTAAATTTTTCAAGTTGCTGATTCACAATCTCATCCCTTCTTACAATCTCTTCAAGGATAAATTCTAATATATTAAAATCGGGTTTCTGACGCTGGAGAGTTGAAATTTGTTGGCGCAATTTCTTAAGGGGGGAAATTCCCCCCCCCTGTTTGTCCAGCTGTATAAGTCCTGATGCCATTTCCCACACAGACAAGATTTAGCAAAAATAAGAGAAGAAATAGAAAACAAAAAGACTTTCCCTCATTAAAAAAAACTTCTGAGCAGCACAGGAGCGAGGTTTCTCTAGAAATGTAGCCAATGATATTTATTCCGCTACATTGTAATAATGAAAAACGGAAGGACTTTCCCTTTTAGCCCTTCTCCAGCCACAGCAGACGCCATTTTAGAAGGCTCTTTTTCCCTCTTTTCCTCTGCTCTTTTCTTTTAAATAGTTTTTGAAAGGGTGAAATACTTGCGGTTCAGTATTAAGGGTCCAGTTCTTCATTTCTTTAATTATTCTTTTAGATTCACAGGCTTGCTCTTGACGCCTGGCTCTGCATAGGCAGAGGTCTCCCAAAGCCCGGAGCAGTGGCAGGGGATATGGGGCTTCTCATCCGCTCCGTCCCAAAAGTTAAAAAAAAAACTTTTGGGACTCTGCGGGGAGTTCTACCCACCCCTGCCGGCTCTCTCTCCGTTTCCTCTTGGAAACGGAGTTTTTTCGAGCCGCCATCCGCTGTAACGGCGGCTCTATACAGGCAGAGGGAGCTGACGATCCCAGAGGAACGTCTGGCGGCGGCCAGCAGCAAACCGGAAGTCCATTTCAAATGTAATCTTATAACCGTCTACTTAGAAGCAAGTCACATACTGAGATCAATTGGACATGTTCACAGGTGTATGTGGCAAGGATAAGAAGGGAACATTGGTATTAACTAAACAGTGTATTTTTAAGGTGAAGTAGCTATATACATTGTTTATGGATATTCTTAATCATACATCATAATTGTACCAAAGCTGGGTT
This sequence comes from Arizona elegans, assembly GCA_022577455.1. Lineage (NCBI taxonomy): Eukaryota > Metazoa > Chordata > Lepidosauria > Squamata > Colubridae > Arizona > Arizona elegans. The sequence goes on from JAKOOJ010000002.1 coordinate 145,803,036, forward strand.
GTTGTTTTTTTTCAAAAGACTACTGGACTTTGATTTTTTTTCTTTGAAAATGTTTTGCTTCTCATCCAAGAAGTGAAATAAATGTTTAAAAAAAACCCAAGAAAGTCCAGTTGCCTTTTGGAAAAAGGACATTTGGTGCAGCTGTACATACTGTTCAGAATTATAAAAAAAAAAACAATTTGAAATTTAGTTTTGTTGCTTTCCTAATGTATTACCATGAGATTTACTTTTTACTGCCACTGCTGATTTTCACTCTTTTCTCTGATGTATCCAGTGGTTTTGTTGACAAATAATCCCTGTGAAGAAATATTATATTCTTCAACTGCTTCTTCTGAACAAGGATAGGTTGGTCTTACGGTTAAAGCACCAGGCTAGAAAGAAGAGACAGTGACTTCTAGTCCCACTTTAGGCATGAAAGCCACTGGGTGACTTTCGGCCAGTCATTCTCTCTCAGTCCACTTCACAGAGTTGTAATGGGGAAAATAGGAGGAGGAAGGAGTATTAGATTAGGAGTATTAGAGTATTAGATTAGGAGTATTAGAGTATTAGATTAGGAGTATTAGGAGTATTGTTGCTTTAAATTATCTAAAAATAATAAAGATGGGATTAAAAAAAACTTCTAAAAAGCATTATTCAAATGCATTGAATAATTTACCATTAAAGTTACTATTTTACATTGTTCAACTAATTCAGTTTTATAATGAATAATAAATGCTTTCAAAAGGAATGTATATATTAGATGATTCAGCACTAACATGTTTATTTCCTGTCTGTTGGAATGATTTACTAAAGGCAGCTTCTATCAATTTTTTTAAAAAATTTGATTTATATGCCGCTCTTCTCTGGAGACTCAGGGCGGCTTACAATGCATTAAGCAATAGCCTTCATACTTTTGTATATTTATACAAAGTCAGCTTATTGCTCCCACAAACTGGGTCCTCAATTTACCTATCTTAGAAAGGATGGAAGGCTGAGTCAACCTTGAGCCTGGGGAGATTCGAACTAGCAGTAATTGCAGGCAGCTGGATGATAATAACAGGCTATTAGTCTGCTGCACCACCAGGCTCTTTTGACATTGGCTTCACATTTTCTATATCCAGCATCACTTCTTTGTGTTTACATTTGACACAGAAATAATAAAGAGCAAGAGTGAAAATAGTTATAACAGTTTTATGGTTCTTGCACCTAATTGTAATTATGGAAAATTTAACCTCTGAATAATGCAATGCAGATTTTATTTGTTAGAAAATAACACATCTGCAAAATCAGATTGTTATATCTTTTCTTTTCTTTGTATCTGTTTTCTAGGACAATATTCTAATAAATGTATGGAAAATTGTAAAATGTTAATATGTTTTAGGTGTAAATATGTAAACTTTATTCCAGAGGGTGCTATAGAGGAAGAGAAATTAGGAAATAGTGCTTCTTTCTCCTTTGCTTCTAAATCCTACTGTGTTTCCCCAAAAATATGACATGACCTGAAAATAAGGCCAAGCCTGATTTTTGGAGTGGGCCTAAATATACGCCCTCCCCTGAAAATAAGCCATAGTGAAGGGGTGGGCATGGCCAGCACAGGAGGAAGCCCTTCCCTTTCCTGGTCACCTCATGGAGGTTCAGCCCTTTAATTGCTATCAGCTGAGCCAGCGAGGGCTGTGCAACTCGGCCCAGATCTTTAGCTGCCGGCCTCCTCCCCCTTTTCCTGCCGATTATTCTTTACTTGGGATTGCAGCACAGACACACATCCCCAAAATGCTCCATATGAAGTCTTCAGCCTTGCAATCCTGGGAGGGGCGTCTGTGCTGTGATCCCAAAGAAGGAACAGTCCTGCGCACGGTCACTCATGCCCTCGTCACGTTCCGTCTGGACTACTGTAATGCTCTCTACATGGGGCTTCCCTTGAAGAGCACTCGGAGGCTCCAACTGGTCCAGAATGCGGCCGCACGGGTGGTTATGGGGGCTACTCAGCACACCCATGTAACACCTCTCCTGCGCGAGCTGCACTGACTCCCGGTGGGCTTCTGAGTGCGATTCAAGGTGTTGGTCACCACCTTTAAAGCCCTCAATGACTTAGGACCGGAGTATATACGAGACCGCCTTCTGCCAGCAACAGTTTAGTTTAGTTTAGTTTAGTTTTATTAAATTTTTATACCGCTCTTCTCCCGAAGGACTCAGGACGGTGTACAGACAAGATAAAAAACCAACAGTATAAAAGTTAAAAACAATTTAAAATTATTAAATAGTTTGGCCAATAATCTAAAATAAGTTAACCCATTAAAAATGATATTTTAGGCCAGCCCTGCTTGATGGAATAATAGTGTTTTAGGGGCACGGGGGAAGGTACGAAGGACAGGAATCCGACGAATTTCCGGGGGCAGTTCGTTCCAGAGGGCAGGTGCCCCCACAAAGAAGGCTCTCCCCCTAGGGGTCGCCAGTCGACAAAGTCTAACCGACGGCACCCTGACAAGACCCTCTCTGTGGGAGCATACTGGTCGATGGGAGGCTATCGGAGGCAGAAGGCGGTCTTGTAAGTACCCAGCTCCTATGCCATGGAGCGCTTTAAAGATGGCGACCAACACCTTGAATTGCACCCGGAAGACCACTGGGAGCCAGTGCAGCTCACACAGGAACGGTGTTACATGGGAGCATCGAGTCACCACCATAATCACCAGCTGGATCCTCCGGGTGCTCTTCAAGGGGAGCCCCATGTAGAGAACGTTACAGTAGTCCAGACGGGAAGTGACAAGGGCGTGAGTGACTGTGCGCAAGGCGTTGCGGTCCAGAAAGGGATGCAACTGGCGGATCAGGCAAACCTGATAAAAAGCCTCCCTGGCCACAGCCGTCAGATGGTCTTCTAAAGACAGCTGTGAGTCCAGGAGGATACCCAAGTTGCGAACCCTCTCTGAGGGGACCAAGATCTCACCCCTATAGTCAGTGATGGGACCAACTGACTATGACGGGACGCATAGCCCTCCAGAGATCATCAACCAATGCGACCAATGCCATTTCCGTGCTATACCCAGGCCTGAAGCCCGACTGGAACGGATCCTGATAGTCCGCTTCATCCAGGTACTGGGGAAGCTGTCACACCACCACACTCTCAACAGTCTTTGCCACAAAGTGAAGGTTGGAGACTGGACAATAGTTTGATAAAACAGCCGGGTCCAGAGAAGGCTTCTTGAGGAGGGGCCTCACCACTGCCTCTTTCAAGGTGGTGGGAAAGAAACCCTCACTCAAAGAAGCATTGACAATCCCCTGAAGCCAGCCTCGTGTAACCTCCCGGGAAGCCAGCACCAACCAGGAGGGACACGAGTCCAATAAACATGTGGCCGCATTCAACCTATCCAGAACCCTGTCCACGTCCTCGGGAGTCACAAGGTCAAACTCCTCCCAGCTAACATTCTCAAGACCCACCTCCATCACCCCATCTGGATCTACCCAGTCGAAGTCCAAACCCTCCCGAATCTGAGCGATTTTGTCATGCAGATATTGCACAAAATCCTCAGCCCTGCCCTGCAAGGGGTCTTCCCCCGCTCCCGGATGGAGGTGGGAGCAGGTCACCCTGAACAGGGCGGCTGGGCAATTATCTGCAGATACAATCAGAGCGGAAAAGTAGCTAGAATTCACCGCTCTGATCGCCACTAGGTAGGTCTTAATATGAGACATCACCAGTGTTCGGTCAGATTCGGAATGGCTGACCATCCAACCGCTCTCCAAGTGTCTTTTCCAGCGCTTCATCTCTCTCAGCTCCTCAGAGAACCAAGGAGCCAATTGAGATCGGCGCTGGGTCAGAGGCCGCAAAGGCACGACGCGATCCAAGGCCACCACTAGTTCTTCAGTCGAGCCGTGAGCCAGAGCCTCAGGGAATGGCCCAAGCTCCATCAGGAACCTATCCGGGTCCATCAGGTGCCTGGGACGGAACCATCTAACCGGTTCCGTCTCCCTGAGGCGAGGGTTAGCAGTTCAGAAGTCCAGTTGAAGGAGTGAATGGTCAGACCATGACAAGGGTTCGATGACTAAATCCCCTATTTCTAGATCATTCTGCCACTGACCAGAGACAAAAATCAGATCCAGAGTGTGTCCCCCCGTGTGAGTAGGGCTATGAACTAACTGGGTCAGGTCCAAGGCTGTCATGGAAGCCATGAACTCCCGAGCCGCCATTGACGTTTCTCCGACTGATGGCAGGTTGAAATCCCCAATAACCATAAGCCTGGGTGTATCAACCGCCACCCCAGCTATCTCGTCAGGCAGCTCGGGCAGGGCCGCTGTTGCGTTGCAGGGAGCCAGGTATGCAATTAGCAGGCCTACCTGCACCCCTTGACCCCACTTCACAAGGAGGGACTCACATCCGGCTATCTGAGGAACAGTGGCCTCCCTTGGACATAGACTTTTATTAATAATGACCGCCACTCCCCCCGCCCCTTCCCTGAGCCCTCGGTTGATGGAATGCCCGGAAACCTGGCGGGCACATTTCCACAAGGGGTACCCCACCTCCAGACCCAGCCAGGTCTCCGTAATACCCACCAGGTCCACTCCCCCTCCTGAATAAGATTGTAAATGAGGGGGGCTTTATTTACCATGGACCTGGCATTGCACAACATCAGCTGGAGGCTCAGGACATGAGGATCTGAACAACCTGGGGAACGAGAGAAGCATTGGGGACCAGAGTGCGCAATCACTCGAAGATAGCGAGTGTGCACTCCCCTGATGTGGCCCCCTGCTTCTACCATATCTGCCCCTCCCACCCACACTACTGATAGAACAGCCCTCCCTAGGTCGAGCTCCAGCCCCCTCCCTAACATCCAACCCTATGTCCTTAATGCCGCAGTCCCTCGCAGGGCCCAATCTTGACCCTGGTGGATTACCCCCCAAACCCACCCTGGTCCCCCCCTGAACCTCTTACAATTTTAATTAAAAACCCACTTAAAAAACCCCTCAGTTTCTTCTTTGCCACATGCAATCTCTCGGGGTTCCAAAACCCATCATCAAGATAGGCCCTCGATAATGTGGAGGGCCAAATCTGCGAGAGGAGGGAATCTCTCAGAGCATGAAGTTCATTCACCAAATACATCTGACATCAGGGGGAGGTAATGACCCATGGCCAGTAACCAGGGGGTCCATTTCTATGTTGTAACAGTCCAAAGGAGCGGGATACCAGACTTAGATGGAACTCCCAGGACCTCACTACCCTCTCACGGCAGTGGCGGGAGTAAAAATGCTGTTTCGATCCAGTAATAAGTGGCCCAACCCCCCTCTCACGGAGGCTGGCCAACCAAGATCGTCCAGAGAAAAACCGGGAATGAGACAGCAGCTGTAGACCAACTCCACCAGTGCTTGCATCCCCAGATGTAATTCTCCGTTCAACAGCCTCCCACTGGCCAATACGCTCCCACAGAGAGGGATTACTCAGGATGCCGTCGGCCAAACAATGCCGACTAGTGACACCCAGAGGGAGAGCCTTCTCTGTGGGGGCACCAGCCCTCTGGAATGAGCTACCCCTTAAGATTCGTCTCATCCCCGACCTGCGTACCTTTTGCCACGCCTTGAAGATCCTTTTGTTTCAACAAGCCAGCCTGGCATAATACGAATTTTAGAATGGGTGTATGTTTGTTTTAATCTATGGGCCAATTTTTTTATATATTCGATTTTAAATTGTTTTAAATTTTGTAAATTTATATGTGTTTTAATATGGCTGTACACCGCCCTGAGTCCTCCGGGAGAAGGGCGGTATAGAAATCTAATAAACATAAACATGTGAGAGAGAAAGAGAGAGAGAAAGAGAGAGAGATCCGATCCAACCTCCAAGAGTTACCCAGGGCTGGTAGCAATGTTTTCTCCATCCCCCCTCTCTCTCACACACACACAGGTCCCTCACCCCCTCAACCCTCCCAATGCAGCCACACCCCTGCGAACTCCTGTGCCCCTTCCACTGCCCATAGCACTGACCGTCGACCTCGAGCATCTGTTTCTGTTCCTGCGCCATGGTGGCGGCCTGACTGCTTTTGCCCCTGCATCCAGGTGCCGCATCTGCATAGCCTGCACTACCGAGTGCCTGCCACAGCAGCCATAGTGCCAGCATCACCGCTCCGGGGCTTCCTTGGCAGGGCAGCCACCAGCAGCAGCAGAGGCGTCCATGCACGGCAGACGGAAGTTGGCACACATGCTTCCAGTGGGGGTCGGGTGACGGCTACGTGGTGGGGCAATCACAGAGGACAACGGCAGGCCTGGTGCATCCCGCAGGTGGGCGCAGGTCTCTCAGCAGGGATGGCTGAGGCACTGCAGGTGTTGCTACTGTCACCGCCTCCACCTGCAAAGGCCTCGGCTGGCTCCCTGTAGTCAAGCTCAGCCATGGCTGGGCTGGCCGAGCTGTGTCTTTCGGGGCTGCCCTCAGCACGGCTGCCTGATGTCTCGCTGCTGGACACCTGGAAAGAGTAAGCGGGGGAGAAAGGGAGGGCGGACAAGGGTCCCACAATGTTCTCTTCCCCAGGAAGAGTCTGGCCTGGTTGCCGTCCAGTCTGGTGACTCCTGAGGCGGAGGGGCTTCCTGGTCTTGCTCCAGTCAGTCAGCGCTCTCCAACCTAGTGACTAAGTTAGTAGACCAGCGAAATACTGTGGACATAATATACTTAGACTTCAGCAAGGTATTCGACAAAGTAGACCACAACCTACTTCTTCGTAAGCTAGAAAAAAGTAGGATAGCTTCACCACAAGATGGATTTGCAACTGGCTGACAAACCGTACTCAACGAGTAGTCCTTAATGGGTCTAATTCTACATGGAGAGAAGTAAGCAGTGGGGTGCCAGAAGGTTCCGTCTTAGGCCCAGGACTCTTCAATATCTTCATAAACGACTTAGATGAGGGAATAGAAGGGGAACTCACCAAATTTGCAGATAATACTAAGGTGGCAGGAATAGCTAACACCCTAGAAGATAGGTTCAAGGTCCAGATAGATCTTGACAAACATGAATACCAGGCCCTATCTAACAAAATGAAATTCAATGTAGAGAAAAGTAAAGTCCTACACTTAGGTAAGAAAAACCAAAAGTACACATATAAACTGGGGGAAACCAGGCTTAATGACTTTGAGAGGGATCTTGGAGTCTTAGTGGAAAACCAGCTAAATATGAGCCAGCAGTGTGCAGCGGCACCTAAAAAAGCCGATACAATCCTAAATTGCATTAACAGACGGATACAATCAAGATCAAGTGAGGTACTAATACCACTCTATAAAGCCCTAGTAAGACCACACCTAGAGTACTGCATCCAGTTTTGGTCACCACACTATAAAAAAGATGTTGAGACTCTAGAAAAAGTGCAGAGGAGAGCAACCAGGATGATTAGGGGACTGGAGGCTAAAACATACGAATAACGGTTGCAGGAACTGGGCATGGCTAGTCTAGTGAAGAGAAGGACCAGGGGAGACATGATAGCCGCCTTCCAATACTTGGGCTGCCATAGAGAGGAGGGGTCAAACTGTTTTCCAAAGCACCTGAAGGCCAGACAAGGCATAATGGATGGAAACTGACCAAGGAGAGATTCAACCTAGAAATGAGGAGAAATTTTTCTGACAGAACAATCAGCCAATGGAACACCTTCATCACTTGAGACCTTCAAGAAAAAATTGGACTGCCATTCATCAGAAATGGTGTACGATCTTCTGCTTGAGTGGAGGGTTGGAGTAGATGACCTATAAGGTCCCTTCCAACTCTGTTAATCTGTTTATCCTTTGTGAAAGAACGTCAATCAGGAGATTAAATCTTGAATTAGATGCTAAGCATTTATGTAGAACGGCAAAAATCACTATATTGCATTCTAACCCATCATTTTTTTCTTACACACTTGCACATCCTATCTTAGAAAAGGCCATGTGACTGAGTGGATATGGCCAACTTGACGTCACTCATGTCTCCCCCACAGAACCCAGTAGGAAAAAAAATTTGAACTTACAGCTATTGCAGCCTTTCTTTCTACTTATTTTCTGCCCAGGCCTGGCCTAATCTGTCAAAGGCCTCCTCCTGTATGCTGCCTGCTCTCCTTCACCAGTTGCACATCCCATTGCCTGCTGCGCCGGAGGGACTTGCTCAGGCAACTCTACTAAAGCAAAACCCTTTGCTTTAGTAGAGCTGTAGCTGGAGACAGTCTTGTTTTTTACAACACAAAATGATGTGAAAATTAAACTATTAAAAATGGGATGTGTAGGAGTTAAAGCATCGGAATGATATAGATTTATTTTTACAATAGGTGCTTCTTCAGAAATGAACAGTTTAATAATGTCACTAATGTATTTATTAAACATCACAGTTACTATGTAGTTAAAAATTAGTGTGATATGGCTTTAGCATATGCTATGGAACAGTGGAAGGTATTCTTGTCCCTTGAAGATAAGATTGCTGGCAGAGACTCATCATAAAGGTAGTCATGACTGCAAAACATCTAATCTTGTAAGGGCAAATTCATTACACTTGTGATTTCGTCACAAGGCTTTTTAAATAGCATGTTTGCTACAATTGCATCAATTCAAGGCTTAGAATTTGCTATAGAATGCTCTAAACCCTAGTTGAATAAAACATTTAAGGACTTGCTTCTTTATCATCCTAAAAAATGTTTCCTTGGCCCTGTTATTTATTGTTACTGTAATCTCCTTAATATGTTCCTTGTGTTAAGCATCACTGTCTCCATACTGTAATAAATAGTGTTCCATTAATCCTGACCAGAGGATCAAACCACATATTCTTCCTTCCTAAGAAGAGTTATGGGAAGCTGGATGGTCTGTTTAACAAAACAGTCTGGTGGTGTAAAGATACAGCATTGCCCTTACTATATGCTAGGTTACGTTTCCTCCCCAGATCTCACATAAAATAAATTCACATAAAATGAGACACATAACCAGCAGAAAAAAACTAGATTGTGGGCTGTAGTATCAAATTTTGTAACTCGGATGCATTGACAAATATGCTTTAAAATTTCAGAGCCTTCTTCTTACCACTAAATTACTCAAATATGTTTTTTTCTTTACCTATTATTTTATCTACAGGGAAAGCATTTTCTCCATATTTTGTACAGCTTGATTCTTAATGTGCATAGTCATCATGGCAGAAAACGAAGTAGAGTTAATTATAGCACTACACATTTTATAAGCGTTCTTCATTATGTTCCACACTGTATATTTGCTCAGGTTAAAAGCTCATCTTAAGCCTGAAAATCCTTTACCACAGTGGTCCCCAAACTTTCTGGTGGCCCAGCAGCTTGGAAAGGGGATAGTGAGTGGCAGGTGTGCCGCGCACAGCTCCATTTGTGTGTGACGGTGTTACGAAATGGGGTTGAGGGGTACCCCGGACCGTGAACCAGCTCATGAGCAAACACACTGAGACTGAAATAATTCTGACAGAGGCGTCTTGTGTAAAAATATAATTTACTTTAAAACATTTAAAAAGCACTATGTCTTTAAGAAAGCACATTAAAAACAAAGTCTTATCTGGGTATGTGAAGCAAGGCTATCTCCCTAGATCCCTCTCCACAATACCAAAACAGTTCACAAGAGAATAAAGCTAGCATGAAGGTAAGCAGCTTCGGCGTCGATACATCATCAAGGCAATCATAATGGGGGCAGCACAAGCTTCACAGCTAAAAGTCACCTGAAGTAAAAACAGTTCAAACAGCAAACATTGCTTGAAGCTTGTGGGAGGAAAAAGGTCCAGCAGCAGTCCCGATGATAGCTTGCGTGCCTCAAAACAGCAAAAGGCAAGCATCCGTGGGGGTTTCTCTGCAACGGCGTCTGGAGTCCTTATCTGCATTCTTCTCCCATCTGGGGCGTTGCACTAAGCTTCCTGCAGGAGCTGTGCATTTAGGCCTAAACCAGAAGTCTAGGCCTGAGTAGCAAGCGAAAAGGTCCTTGCTTATATTGGGAGTTAACCTGCAATTAACTAGGGCGGGGAAGGCTTGCAGGTAATTACAAACAGGAGATGGGTTGATTGAAACCATACTGTTTGTGAGTAGGCAAGTAGCCACAGCAATCCTGGAAACACTCGTGACAGACGAGTGCATGTATCTGCCACTCGAATGAAGGCAACTGTGCGTGCAAGCATAAACTCCCACCACTTGCATGAGGGGAGCTGCGCACACGTGCTCAACTGCTGATCGTGTGGCCCTGTTCCAAACAGGCCATGGCCTAGAGGTTGGGGACCTCTGCTTTACCAGCTTCAGCATGACATATAGTAGTAATATGTCCAACTTTTTTTCTAGAGTTACAGAGAACCCTTTCCTTTTATTTTGGGTAAGGAATTTGAATAAGATGTTTATGATCATATTGACCTTTATAATAAAAGCAGTAAGAAGACCCACAACTAGAAAAGCCATACAATATGATGATGAATGTATGAATAAGGATGTAAAAGTGTTTTGATAGGACAATACTCAAATATAGTAGTACTTTGGTACTCATTGCTAATTTCTTTTGGAGGGGCAATGAATACCAAAAACGATGAATACCAAACATTTTTTTCCTATGAGTTGTGGGACAAAATTTTCATGACAAAATGCGTGAGTATCAAATTCTATGAGTTTCAAAGCAGTTGAGTACCAAGGTATCATTGTAGTTTAATCTTGCCATGTTTCCCCTTTGGCACAAACTGACAATGCTACACAAATCACATAATAGCATTTTTTTCTCAATAAGGTAAATACTTGGATAAAATGATATATTTTTACATCTTACATTTAAAGTAGATGTAAATGAAGGTTTGGGGGTGGGGGGTGGTATCACTTGTATCACTGTCTCTTGCAAGTTTGTTTGTGTGTGTGGGAAAGGGAGAGAGAGAGAAAGGGGAATTTTTGTTAAGAGTGTTTTAAAAATGCCTTTCAGGAGTATAGTCTTTCTAAATTTGTGATATACAAATATGCATTCTCCCTCATTCTCTCCCTCCCTCTCTTTCCCTCTCCCCCCCCCACTAGTCAATTCAATTAAAAAAACAGTGATAAAATAAAAGCCATATGAAACAAAATTAACTAAAACTTGAATCATAATAACATAAACCAAAGTAGCAAATGTATACAGAACATAACTTTTAGAATTTGTTCTGACATATTAATAATAACTCCAATTCTGTTTCCAAATGTTAGCTTTTGCAATTTTGCTATTCTTGTATTTACTCTATTCAATAATATGAGGATAATATGCATCCTTTTATCCTTTCTTATTTTGAACTATGCTGTTTCTCTATATTTAGTTCTTTCAGTGACAAGATTCTTCAGAAGAATAATCAAGTGTTCTGGGACATTTATTAACATTATAATATTCATATTTGGGCATAATTTATGCAGCCAAAATATGTTGTAGTCAATATAATAAAGATAATATGCTCCAATTTGCTCACTCATTGCATTATCTATCTTGACTTAACTGTCTGATCTCATTGTCCCTTTGCCTTTTCTGAAATCTGTCTATTCATTTGGCATTTCTATCTCCATTATAAAATCTTAAGCACAATTTTGCTTGCATGACAAAATAGTTCAATGGTCTGATAATTTCCACATTCTCATATCTCCCTTAATAACTGGTTAAAAGAAGAGGAGAAACAACACAGTTGTTTTATTTTGTTTTTAGAAGTGAGAGGCCTGCATTTTTTTAATAAAACAAATTTGAGAGATGCTTCCTTTGAGTCTACCCTGAAGCAAAGTTTTCCTTCAAAGATCTTAAGAGCTGATATAATATCAACTTTCTGAAATATTTTTATTGTGTAAAAGTTAGAATGGCTATTTAACTCACACAAGACATTCTATAGTAATATTTGCCAGTTAAATCTGTTAAATTCAAAAAAGTAATAATGGGAACATAGTCTTAATAAGAATTGCTTAGCAGTACTATCTTATCTACTGGAGGAAGCATGACTGTTGTAATGCAACAGAGTGCAAAAATGTGCCTAGAATCATTTGAGAGTTTGGCAGCTTCTAAATAAATGCAAGCATACAAATACAGATGATGAATCATGGTTTATTACATAAAACAAGCGGCTAGATTATATATGTCATTTAGAAAAACACAAGAGAATGGGATCATACATTGTGATAAGGAAAGAGAATCATTGTAAAAGTGATACACAGAGAAGAATTAGGAGAATCATAAGAAAGAACACAGAAAAACTATGCTTTAATTATGTTGTGTAAAAGTTGAGCAGGAGGATTATTTTGATGTCCTTTCAAGATAGATACATTACCCTGATATCAATAAATACAGAAATCTAAAAGGTTTTTGTTTCCTGAGTTTGCCAGCCATGCATGGCTTGAAATACATGTCAAATTCATGGATTAGCATGATGTATGTTTATAAATATATGTTTTCTGCCTACTTTTTATCTAAGGTCACTTCCTTTCATCTTTCTTTCCAGGTATATTCTGCTTTGATTCTGTTTCAATAGATTATACTTAGATGGCACTAGACTTTGCCTATCCATATTATGAATTTCCTGTTTTTTTAAAAAAAATATCCTTTCTGCTATAGTTATATAGCATGTTTAACTAATTATTTTTGCTCTGAAGAAAGTTACATCTTAAAAATTACACAGGTTAATTGGTATAACTAATCTAAATAAGTAAGATTTAGTGATTTGAAGATCCCTAATTATCACAGTCAGTCCCTAGTTTTGCGAAAGAGATTTTTTTTTTAGTATAAAATTAAAAAAACAAAAAGCGAAAAACCAAGCAAGTGTACCAGAATAAAATTATAACCAATATAAAACTAAAAACAATCAATAAACAACAAAATAAAAATTTAATCAAATCAAGAAATAAAAGAAAAAATAACAGAAAAAACCTTATAATACAAATCCTAACAAAATGTAAGAAACTACAACACAAAATATCTAAAATATAGGTTAAACACATAATGTGGACCTCAAAACATCACTGGTGTACCTTTTAATATTATATTTTGTGAATATAATGACTGTGCATGGAATGTTACCATCCCACTGAAATGGTATGTTTGTTTACTTACATTTGCGTGCTCTTGAACTGCTAGGTGGGCAGGAACTGGGGTGAGTAATGGGAGCTCACCCATTGCATGGTGTTTGGATCTTGAACCTGGCTCTCAGCTTTCCAACGGACAAGCTCGGTGGGTCAGGTTCCGATGTTATCTCAAATAAATTTCATTCTCAAACACAAAGTCTTTGATGAAATCTCTTATTTATTGAAGAATAACGATCTAGTCCTGAACTCATTTGCAGCTGAAACTGATTCTCTGATCCCAAACCTCTCCCTTTCCGTTCCTCAAATCTCAGTGTCTCATTGGCCATCTTCCAAGTCCATCTTTCATTTCAGTTACTTCAAGTCACAGGAATTCCCCCCTCCTCTCATCACCTAGGTGATGTTATCTGCCGGGGGGGGGGGAAATAACTGGGTGAAAAGTCAAGCTACTACTTCTAACAGGCTCTTTCCCACTCATTCATGTCAGTGCTGGGAAAATCATAGTTTGGAACGCTGACACAGTGTTTGTAACCACTGAGTCATCACACAACATATAAAATCAAAATCAAATATTTGTTAGCTCCGGCGTGCCGGCCAGCCCGGAGCTGCCATTCGGAGGGGAGGCAGCCACCGCTCTCCCTGGTCATACTGGAACGTCCTGGATGACTGGCCAGGAAGGGTCCTCCTGTAAAGGCTGACTGCAGTAAAGGCTGACAGGCAGCGAAGGAAGAGGAGGACCAGTCTGTTGTGGCTCCGATCCCCGAGCCCATCTTATCGGAGGAAGAAGGCTCCAAACATGAAGGAGAGGAGCCGACCAGGCCTCCCTCTCCAAGCCCCTCCTCTCTGGCAATGCCTCAGGTGTCTGCCGAGGGAGAGGAGATTGACCAGGAGCCAGGTGTCTCTGATGACAGCGATAAGTCGTTCCTGGATCCACGCCAACAAAGGCGAGATAAACATTTGCAACAGATGAGGAGGCGTGCCAGGGATTAAGCTGAGTCACTGGACCACACCCCACAGGCTATATAAGAGAGTGTGGTGGCCATTTAGACTCTGTGACAGACAAAGCTAACTTCTGGCTAGTCACTTTGTACAATGCCTGATCTGCTGAAGGTTTCATGTTTGAGCTGGACTGTTTTGAAAACTGTGTATATTCGTTGGTGTTATCTGGTGGAGGAACACTCCCTCTTCTTGTAGTAAAGCACTTGGCAGACGGTTATCGTATTGCTGCCAAGTTCCTGATAACGAACCTTGTGTGTGCCGAGTACTTCTTTAATCCCCGGCTGGCTGTTTTGTGTGTGTGTGGGGACGGGGACAGAACACAGTCCTCCTTAAAAACTTACTGGCAGCAGAGGAGGAGGAAAAGGAAGGCTGGACTTAAGGCGGATGCTGGCTTCTTCACATCAGAGGTGAAATGTTCCCAGTTTGGACTGGATCGCCTGATCTGGTAGCGATGGCGGCAGGTGGTTTGGAGAACTGGTAGCAAAAATCCCTGCCCCCCCATGCCCAGCTGAGCCACGCGATCATCAGAGGCTTTCTTTTTTTACTTTTCAAAGCATTTTTTCTATAACTTCTTCGGCCGAAGAAATGCTTTTAAAAGTAAAAAAAAAAAGCCTCTGATGATCACGCGGCTCAGCTGGGATCGTCAGAGGCTTTTAAAAGCATTTTTTCTACAACCTCTTGGGCCAAGAGGTTGCTTTTAATGCTTTTAAAAGTAAAAAAAAAAGTTGGCCACGCCTACCCAGTCACATTACACACACCCCCAAGCCATGCCCACAGAACCGGTAGTAACAAATTTTATATTTCACCACTGCTTCACATGTATTATCTACTGCTCATTTCAGAGTCATGTGCAAGGGTGGTACTTATAGTTTAAAAGGTGATGGGGAGCACAGGCGGTTACAGACAGTGATGGGTTCCTCCCGATTCGGTCTGGTTTGGCCGAACCGGTAGCAGTGACGATATGATGTCATCGAACCGGTTCTTCCCCCCCGCCCTCCCTCCCACCCACCCACCCACGTTATTCTTACCTTTTATTTGGTCCCACCCCCAATCTATTGCTGCCTCCTGAGTCCCAGCTGATGACTAGAGGGAAAAAAACTGTTTAAACTCTTGCTGCAGGGCTTCAAAGGGCTGTCCTACAGCTGATCAGTGTTAAAAGCAAACAAATGAGTCGGGTCGTAAGTGCGAGGACTGGTCGTAAGTGTGAGGACCTTCCAGAAATGACTCTGACCAGCTAGCCATGCCCACCTAGTCACATGACCTCCAAGCCACACCCACAAAATAAGCCACGCCCACAGAACCGGTAGTAAAAAAATTTAGAACCCACCCCTGGTTACAGACAAGAAGTTCCTTTTGCGATTGTCAGTGAGTGCCAAAAAAAGAAGTAAAGCAGGCAGCAACAAACCAGGTTTGTGTTTGGCTGTGTTTCTTTCTTTTTCTTTTTGTTTGGAACCTGACATATTGTCTTACATATAGTGCATAATTATTGTTTGCAGTCCAGTCATTATTTTACTGTCTTCAAAGAGACTTATATTCTCTTTGAAGGAAATGACTTCCAAAAGTACAAAAATAAAATTGTGCTTATGATTATTTTTATGTATTATGCTTGATAATGGGAAGATTTCTAAAGGCATCTGATAAAAAACAAGGCAGACATTTTATTTATAAAATAAATCTGTCCATATCTATCCACCCATCTACAGCAGCATTTACAAACCCTGTTATTTAGAGTGACAGGATGGATGGTTAAAATGTCAAAAGATAAAGGAAGTATTCAAGAAAGCAGACTTGGATAAAAGATCATATTAATTTTAAAGTGGCAGCCAAATACCCAGGCAAGAAAATCAGAGTTGCTGCTAAGGAAGGAGGATTGTGTGAACATTTGTTCTTCAACCAATATTCACCTTCTTGTTGTTGTAATAAGAATTGGCTCGTATTCTATATTTCTACAGTATACAGTATACAGTTACTGTTGGATTTCCTTTGGGTCTTGGAAGCTGAAACTATGAGAGAATTAAAGCTACTAACACTCTAGAAAGAGGCAAAAAATAAGGGCTTTTATGAAACAGAAAGGGATTCTTCCTGGCTTATGGCTTCTACTGAAGTAGAGAGATCTCTAGTATCTCTCTGCCCTATTTGATTTGATCCATGTCCCATTTGGCTCCTTTGCATGTTCAAGCAGGAATGTGATGGACTGAGAGGTGCTAACTGAGGGAGGAGGTACTTGCTGTAGCTCTCAAGGAAGCTATAGTATGCATCCTTCTTAAGAAAATTTCACTCTGGATCCAATCAATTTTGAGTATTATCACCCAAATTTCAAATTCCTTTTTTTACATATGGAATGAAAATGATATTTAGTTGTGGTCAATTTATTTGCTGACTTTTTTTCTTGACTTAGATGAGGCATTGTCCCTTTTATGGTCCTACTGGATTTCTTTATGCATTTGTTATGTGTGATGGACAGAATCTTGCCAAACTAAAGTTATAACTTTCTAACCTAAGAGATTCTAGGCTGTGGCTATCCTAAAGCTCTCTCCTCCTCCTCCCTACAGTTTAGCATTACACAGTCTCTTAATCTGGGACTGCCTCTGGGAAAGTTTTGTGTTGCCCAAACTCTTCCTGCAGGTACACATTTTTTATTTTATTTATTTATTTATGTATCATATTTCTAAACTGCCCGTCTTCCTCAGAGAGGGGCTTTGCCTTAAGAATACATTTTGGTAAAGCATTTGTGTAAAACAATGTATTCTCTGATTCCAATCTTTTTCCTTTTATCTTTTTTCAAAAGATTAACATTCTGGCCATGCAACCAAAGAAATTTGTACTTTAATGGAAAACTGTCAAAATCTGAAATGATATAGAAACAAATTTGCCAATGTATAAGAATGCTTTCTCTCTATAGTCTCTCTATGTAGAAAAAAATCACTAATAGATATAAATTAAAAACATTCTGAAAGGAATAATAAAGTCATATTTTTTTTTAATTCTGCAAAGTGCACTGTTCCTTATAATTTACTTAATATAACATTTTAATGTACCAAGATTTCCGGGGGAAAAAGTGCATTGAAAGTACCTTAGAGTTAGCAAAGGAGTTCTACTCTGGTAACCACTTGACTTTATAATGTGATTATTAAAATAACAAGTGGCAGTAAGAGAATCTTTTCTCTCTTATTGATTGTGCAGATTAGATTTCATTGTTCTAGTGTTAAAACCAAAATAGAATCTTTCAAAATAGAGGAAAAAATGTACCTGCCATATGTGATTTCATATATTACTGTTTATAAACTAAAGGGAATGCCATATGATCATGGCTTTCATTTATTTCCTTACCCCCTTTGCAGGAACCAGGTTTCAACAACACCTGTACCATAGATATTTCTATGGTATCTAGTTTCAAAAAACATGCGATTTTCTCAACTTTGGGTCCTAGAAAACCATCTAACATGACTTCAGGCTGTGAGATAAGAAGGGCAAGCCACCATGAGTCAAATATTTATCTCTATAAATATCTAAGAGAAAGAAGAATCCATGCATTTTTTTATTAAGTTTCAGTAAAAGATAGCATTGATTACATCAGAGGTCTTCAAACTTGGCAGCTTTAAGACTTGTGGACTTCAACTCCCAGAATTCTCCAGCTAGCTATGCTATGCAAGTTTGAAGACCTCTGGGTTACATGGTTCTCTTGTATTGGTTACATTTCCTATGTACTGTATATTTAATTTAATGTAAATTTCAGCCCTTTACTCCATATATTCTCCCATCGATCAAACATTATATCCAATTTTTGCTCATTTATTCATATAGTCTTTGACATATTCATTTCATATTCTGTATTCATATTCAGTAAAAACTTATACATCTTAGCTATAACATGCTCATCATTAGTACATAAATCCAACTCAGTTTTCTCATTTATAAATCCAAAATTCTTCTTGAATTAAAATATTTCTGTCAACTGAATATAAATAAGTCATTGACAACTATGATCTATTTCCAATTCTTCTCTTGTTTTTAATTTAGGTTCTCCTTTGAAAAAAATCGATAAATCAATAGATTATGTAACACTTCTTTGGTGACAACCATAAAGAGATTTGAGGAGTCAATATCTCTTTATACCTACAGCAAACCCTCAATGGGGCATGCCTAATAAAATAGTTTTATTTTTTTTTTAAAAAAATGTAACCTTAATATTGTCATAGCCTAAATAGCCATTCATTTTTAATATATTTTTGTCACAGTCTTTTGGTTTTTAGGACAGAAACTTTTTGAAAACAGAACAAGAAATCTTCTTCGTTTTATTTTTTTTCTGGAAAATATACCAGTTATTTTAAGGGATATATTTTTTAAAAGCCCATCACATATGACATATAACATATTAACTTCTATATGTTATATACATATAACATCTGAATATAATATATTAAGTATTATTTTGTCTCAATTGTAATCCTGCCATTCTAATTTTCAATAGGATAATTTTAGAGGATTAGGGAAAACTATAGGCATAACATACCTTTATCTTAAAAAGTACTTGACAAAATATACAGTGACAACTTAATTAGCAAGCTTATTAAGTGGGCTAAGATAGTATGATTAGAAATAGTACTAAAAATGCTGAGCAATGATTCCTCAATGAACTGCAGATGTTTATTGTGGTGCTACAATTTTAAATGCTTCATCTATTACTCTTTTACTTTTTTATGTCCAACTGGAGGAAAAATGGAGGAAATGCTTATTGAATTTTCATATGTGTTTGAGTTCCATCCTCTCAAATATTTTTTTCAGCTACTGTAAACAACTTCTCATTATTATTGACTAATTGATGGAGTTCCTAAAGTTGTTGAAGCATATACTTGTCTATTTCCTAATGTGGTTTGCATGTTGCAAAAAAGAACATAATTGTTATCATTGCATTTGTACGTACTGTAGGAGCTACTAGTAAGTATAAAGTAACCACAATTACAAGTATATATATTTATTTCTTTGTACAGTATGTGTTGAGGCTGATTTCCAGAGGGAGAATAAAGCAACCTTCACCAGATGGCTGTACCAGTTTGGGAAATTGTTTTAGCTATCCTTAGGTGGGAAGCAGGATCTATGTCAGTGAAGTGGGGTAATTATTATTCTTCAAATATTTTTTTTTGTCTTAATTTTGCTCATGAAAGTTCATTGTTGTATGAGCCACTTTACTGAAATAAAATTTGACATCCTGCTGATGTTATAGAATGCATCATTAATGTACATTAAATTAATCTGGGAATCATTTTAAACTCTTTTTCTATGTAGCTTTTTAGTAATAATAATCTCTTTTTGCTTTCTTCATTCCTTTTCCAGTTAATAACTCACTTATTAACCCCACTCACTTATGTGAGATATAAAGGTTTCTGAGAGTTCTGGAAAAATGTTTCTCATCTTTAGCACATATCTCTAATTATAAAAGTATCAAAATAAATAAATACAAAATTATATCCGTGTTAAAAAATGGTAAATGATCAGATGGAAAGATCACAGCCCAGTGAATTCAATGCATCTTTTCTTGTTAATAAGTAACTGTAAAGTAAATGGGGCATGTGTAAACTGTCTTAGTTTGTCTCTCTATCCTTGCTTTTGTATACAACCTCTTTATATTATTCAGGTACTACTGAATAGAGGCTTCTTATCAAATCTATACTTATAGGAGACAATAACAGATTTTCCCAGCATCTATCTTAAAGTTCTATTCAATCTCAGTTCTTTTGTTGCTTTTCTCTTTTTTAAAAAATCACTTATTTATGAAGCATACCATTTCATAGTTTTAAATATATTTTCATTTATTCTATGTATTGCAATTTTGTAGTATTATTTTTCAGTTCCAAAGAATAGCTGAAATGCCAATTTTTCCTCCCACCCCATACTTTGCTTTTTTTTCTTTGTATTTCAATATCCATGATTTTAAACTAGGTCCTGCAAAATTATGCTATTCTATAAAATAGTGACCTACACATTCACTTCAGGGATTGTAAACCACAGAACTGATTATCAGGTTTCTAATATTTTGGGAGAATATGCTGTTTATTGTCAATACACCTGACTATTCGGTATGGGCTCTTCATTGGGGTGGAAAGTGTGATTTATTTTATTATCTGTTTACACTGCATGCACTTTTATATCTGTGAGTTTGTCAGTTTCTATTATACTTTTTCCTGCCAAAGTTTAGGAACTTCAGTAAGTGTCTTCTGCTTCATTTTGAATGAATATTTTCATTGTAACATGAGCACCACCATAGAAGTATTTCCATCTGGGTTTATTAAAGCTGGTGGAAACCAATGTTGGTAGTCAGGAATTCTCAATACATGGCTAATTCCTTTCCATTACCTATTTTTTATTAAGTCCAAGAGGATCACTACTTTACATTTTCTGTGGGCTTCAATTCAGAATTAGAACTTTAATAACAAGTATGCAGTATTGGCAGCATTGTCAAAAGCCTTCCCAAATTTTTGGAGTAATCCCTGCTAAAGTTAATGACCCAGAAGAATTAGTTGGCTTCTTATAATTAGCTGGGTCCAGATTAAGGGAGCATTATGCCAAGGTCCACATACTGAATTAGTTTAAAGTTTAGTACTTTATTATGGTTAAAGATCAAATGTGTATAAATATACAGAGCATAATTAAAAGTACTACAACTTTGCCAATAAAATAAAGCTTTAGTATTAAGTAGTCATCTCTGTGTAAATTCTATGGGAATGTAACAAGATTTAGAAACAATTAGATTAAGTGACCGATTTTACATTAGGATATATCTGAGCACCCTGAAAAATTAAATATTAGTAGAGTTATGTAACTACTAAGGATGACTTTACAGCAAATGCAATATAAAAGAAATGGGCTACAATTTTGGTAAGATTCATTTAACAAAGACACTGTCAATCTTTATGTGGAATGTCTTTTACTTCCTTTCTAGTATAGCTATTGGTAACACATTAAAACATATTTCAGTTTGATATAAGTATCTTTCTACTCTGAAGCTAATAGAGTAATAGACAACCTGAGCCCCATTGGATTATCGTTTCAGAGACATTTTCTTCTCTAAACAGAAACTGAATGACCACAGGTGAACAAAAATACGGTGGGAACGGGAGCGACTTCTGACTTTCTGTTGGCTTCCTTATTGAGTTTCCTTGTGGGATACTGGCAGGGAGCATTGGAAATCGTCCTTCCTTCTTTCCCTTTCTTTCCAAAAATTCAACAATCTCACAGTGAGTGCCATCATTGTGGAGTATACCCATTTTAAATTCTATGCTGTTTTAAGGATCCCTGAAGTAAATTTAAATAAATTTCCTTGCTGGGCCTGGTAAAGGAGTATATTGGGGCTTCCAGTGAGATGAGACAAGCTAATGCGGCATATTCTCCATGCTGATTGCCTTTCAGTTGAATGGGCAGCTGGAAGGGAATTCCAAACTGCTGGAATGTTCTCTGGAAAAAAAGAGAGATCTAGAGATTGCCTTCATGTTCTTTTGACAGATGATTTTTGTGAGCAGGCAGCGGAAACCATTGTTTTTGCAGCTACTTGCTGCTAGTTTCTCTTTTGGATATGTTCAGTGATGTAATGGATTAGTTAGCAATATATACATTACCATTGTTTTACAGCTGAAGAAGGGGTTATTATTTTTGATAATGTTTAATAACTCAATTTTATCACTACTACTATTTTTTTTTAGTTGTAAAGTGAGGGATTGGGGGATTTACACTTATTAGGTATTGTTGTTAATTTTTACTGGAGCTTTCTTGATCAATAAGGAACCTGGAGATTTAGAAATGAGTTTATTAAAAAAAATGGGGTTAGGTATGGAATGAAGCTGTAGCTTTTCATAATTTAAGAAAGCAATAAATTAATATTGAAAATGCTTACTGGGGATAAAAGAGGAAGTTTCTTCTTTTACTCAATTTCTTTACTTTCTCCTCTCACATTTTGTCTCTTTTAATATACATTCTTGTATTAGGTTTCTCTGTTAATCTTACCTGTTTAATATAATTCTTAATAAAATTATTGGGGGGAAAAGGAGTATATGTGCTAGACCCAGCCAAACAGAACTGGCAGGTAAGCTATTGATAAGAACTCATTGCTTTCTCTCTTTGTTTCTGCAAACATCTGGAAACCCATTGAATATCTGCCCTCAGAAACTAGGACCATATAGTGGAAAGGAATGTAAGTCCTTCCTACATTGTCTCTCTCTGTTGTTATATTTTTTATTTATAGAGACTGCATTCTCAGTTTTCCTTTTCCTTTTTTCCCTTCCCTTTCTCCCCCCCCTCTCATTTTTTAAAATTGCTACATGTAGACTGACTTCTCATTTCACGTTTTTCCCTTTCAGAATTCCTGACCCTGCAGCTAAATTAAGGCACAGGTATTTCTGATTGCCCGAATCTCTCCAAAACTTTCTTTGCTCTCTCTGGCAAAGTAGTTCATACAGAGCATGTTGTGGCCTGCTGTCTCCCCTAAAAACTGCACTGGGCATGAAGTTCTGTTCATAGCTCCCAGGAATTGTTCACTGCGAATCCCTTACTATTGTTTAAATGTGGCTTCTCTATTGAACACTGTTTCCCAAATTATTCCTCCTTCATAGCCTTTTCTCATTGATCTATTGGTGATCATGTGACCATGGGGCGTAGTGGCCTGAGTAAATGTGCACCAATTGTCAAGTGCTGAAATTGTGATCACGTGACTATAGGATGCTCTGATGACTGCAACTTTGAGGACCAGTTGCAAGTCTACATTGTCAGTAAACTTGATTTGCAATTACAGAATGAAGCAAGATATTCTAGCACTGAAATATTGAAATATATTTTGACAGATGGACTCAGAAATTAATATTAATAGTGTCAACAGATATCTGCCTCTGTGAAGACATCCGCAGAAGACATCTGCCTGTATAAATCTAAAAGATGTTATGAAAGAGGAACAACTTTTACCTGACAAGGTCAAGACTGAGCTGAAAGTGCATTTATAAATTATGGGCTACAAGAATGATAAAGGAAAATATTTTACACTGAATATACAAAATAAACTGGCTGATGTTTTAATAATTAAAAGGAATAAACAAACAGTAAACCAAGAGGCTGATCTGGATAATTTTATTATATTAGGTTTACAAAAGAGGTTTATTAAAATTTTGAGGAATCTCATGAGAAGAAACAAGAATTTTTAAATAAAAAATTCAAATTCTACAACATTATTTAAATGGACTAAAGACTTGTAAAAAGAAGAAACATAAAGATAAATCTTGATCAAGATTAAAATAGTTATTTTTGATAACTATGGACAGTTATGTATTTGTTTATTGATAAGAGATTAGATATGGACAGAAAAGATTATTTGTTGTATTCTAGGAGGAGGTCATAAATCACTAAATTATTTATACTTGTGTTGAAAGTGGAAGTTGCTGCTTTATATATTACTTTTTTCTTTACTATATTCTTACTTTTCCTCTTTTTTCTTTTTTTCTTTCTTTTCTGCACCTTTTTTATTTTTTTAAAATCTTTTTTCCATTTGTATTTGTTTTTACTGTTAGAATTATAATCCAAATTTCTTTACTACCGGTTCTGTGGGCGTGGCTTGGTGGGCATGTGTGTGGCTTGGTGGGCGTGGCTTGGTGGGCGTGACAGGGGAAGGATACTGCAAAATTCCCATTCCCTCCCCACTCCTGGGAGAAGGATATTGCAAAATCTCCATTCCCATCCCACTTGGGGGCCAGCCAGAGTTTCCATTTTAAATCTTAAATTCAAGTTTGTCTTACTGCAGTTTCAGAAGCTCTGTTCTTATGAACTAGTTTCTCATCCAAAATATTGTGGCTCACTCTGATTTGAAGATAGTCCTGTTAATAAATGAACACATTTCTCCTCCTTTTCTTTTGATTCATCACCATGTTATAAATGCCGAAAGTTTTTCATGTTTTAGGCATAACTGTCATGAATTTGCCCTCATGAGATCTCTGGATCTCATGATCCAGAGGGCATATTAGAGCCATGTTTTGTTCATATAGGACATGTTAATCCATCCCTCTTTAGATAAAATACAGGATTTTTTTCCTAAATTACTGTGCTCTGCCTTGGAATCCAAGCCTCATCCTGATAAACAGCAGAGTCCTATGTGCATATGCTTTTGTTCAAGACTGTGTGTATGAGGTTCTTTAATTGCATTAATTTCTTAAGTGGTTACAGTAACATTAGTATTTAATTTTATGCCATGATGCTATCCATTTTTGTAGTTTCAGAATCCTGGCCTACTGCACTACTGCCAATGCAATTTTTACTCCAGCCCAAGCAGAACAATATCCCTGTTAGCACTTAGCAATAGCAATAGCACGTAGATTTATATACCGCTCCATAGTACTTTACAGCACTCTCTAAGCAGTTTTAAAAAGTCAGTGTATTGCCCACAACAATCTGGGTCCTCATTTTACCGACGTCAGAAGGATGGAAGGCTGAGTCAACCTTGAACCAATTGCTGGCAGTCTGTAGAATTAGCCTGCAATACTGCATTCTAACCACTGTGCCACCATGGCTCATAACCAGCCCCCTCTTCTCACTCGCCTCAATGTGAGCGTAAGATTTTTTTCCCTTCCAGATATTGGATACTGGTTTGCCTTTGAATGAGAGGAAACAGCAGCAGTTCTGAGCAATGCTCAGTGACTTTGGTTGAGCAAAGAAGTGGGTGAATAGCAATGCTGGGTTGGTGGGCTAATAAGGATGTTTATATGCCATATAAATGTGACTCAGTTAAGTACAAACGTTCATCTGAAAGTAACCTAAATTGAAACTAATGTACAGGAGGTTATTGTGCATGTCATAACCCAAGGATAAAAATAAGATCTAATCAAATAAAAAAATATTTGGAAAATCAGGCTCCAGGCATCGAAATAATGAGACCACCACTAGAAAAAAGTGCATTAATATAAATATACTGTGGGATTCAACATGATTCTAAAATGTAATGTTCAAAATAGTATATGGTTTTAAATAAGAAGTCTACAAAAGGCAAATCTAATCCCTTCAACATGCAGAGGCAAAAAAAAAAAATAATGCTTCAGTAAATATGTAATTGATTATCCAATACCATTTGAAAGGAAAACATAGTTTTCAATTCAGAGTTGTGCTGTGTATTCATAAGAATCATGTTTCAGAAAAGGAATCAAGAATCAAGATTTCAGTGTCCGATTGCTACCCAAATAAACCAAAAGTAGGATGTTAAGTAGGATGCAGAGGAAAGGAAACATTAAAGTATATTAATGTGAAGTCCTTATAGCACTTGGGAAGTTCTAATTGCATGTGGTATGCCACCAGTGCTACTAGGTTTTATAAATTAAGATCTGGAATCCTATGCAAATCAGCCTGTGCTACAGATCCAGTATTCATTATACCAACGCCATATAACTTCTTTGTATTCTAAGGAAGTTAAATTGAAACAGAGAGCCATAAGGACATTAATTTTGTTATCAGTGGCCTCTTCCATACGGATTTGAAGCTATTGACTATGGTATGGTGCAAAGTATTATTAAAAAGAAAGTCAAGATGGCAGCCATCAAAGCTCTGCCCATTTTAATGTATGCCAGGTGCAGCTTTGATCACACAGTTGTGACCAGTGTGTCTTTTCTCTTTTCTCTTTTGACTGTAACCTGCAGACATCCCTCTTAAAAGGGGCTACTTTAGCTGAAAATAGAATAGCTTTAAGTATATTTGTCCATATTCTCATCTCTACTTTTACCAGACCAACTTTCAAGGGAACATTTGTAACATGCAATAGGACCTAGAGGGCTAATTGTAGAAACTTGGATTAAACTCTTTATAATGGCTTGCAGTCAGAAAAAGGACCTGATTGAGCACCACAAAACATCTGTGATAATGTCTTTGCTTAAATTAAGAGAACAGAGATGCAATTATTGCTTTTAGTAATCTTCCAGTCCTCCACATGTGGCTGTTCAGTAAAAGATTTATGACACAGAAGCACTAAAAGGGGGGGGGGGGTCACTTATAAATTAAAGAGTAACCTCCAGATTAGTTACAAAAGAAGGCAAACTACCCAGAGCAATAATGTAATCAATAGCACATTTTGTGGTCAGCCCAGAAAGTGCATTTTACTGGATTATCATTTTCAATAGGATCATTTAAAATACACGGATTAAGCAAATTTAGTTACTTAATTTGATTTCTTATCCTTTGAAAGTCTGCTCAAAGAAAGAATGTCAAGGGCAGATGGACAGTCCTAGTGTTCTAGTGAATACGGAATCATTATCTGTGTAAGTCTGAAAATTTAAATCTATGTGTACCATTATGAAGACTTTGGAAAAGCAGTGGAGAGATCTGATAAATAACCACTACTAGATCCTGCGTGTAACTGTGGACTGCCTTCCAAGCCTTGTATTTACTGTTGCAGAGACAAAAACTCCAGGACATCCTTTGGATCTACTCTTTCCCCTCTTAGCTTCATCTTCCCAAGAAATTAAGTTGAAGCTGTTTACTGGTGATTCACTGGTGATTCACTGGTGAACAAGACTTCTTGATCCAGTATGCAGTGCGACAAGTCATGAGATTGGGTTATTTTAGGTCAAAGGTTATAACTGGGTTGTATTTTGTGCTACTGAGATTCCAATATGAACCTCAGAATAATATTAGGCAATCTTTGTAACTGTGGCTCCAGCTCCTTCAGAACTGCAAATAGAGTATTCATACTCTGTAGTTCTGGTGTTAGGGTGGTTTCTATAACTTCTTGCATATGTCTATTGTAGATAGACATTGGATCATACACTGTACTTACCTTCCAATCTTCTGTGAAGTATCTTCCCCCTATAACAAAAGTTGTTGTTATAAAAGTACCCCAAATATATTGAGTAAGCAATCTAGTTAATTTTTTTTAAAATTTGATTTATATGCCGCCCTTCTCCAAAGACTCAGGGCAGCTTATAGTGTGTTAAGCAATATTATTGGCAGTTGTCACTGGAATTTCTGTCACTAAGTGATCCAGATGTAAAGCATGACAGTTGAACACCACATGGCAATGGAAATTTCAGCACTTCTGGTCCCTGTCGTTAAATGAATCACCAGGGGTTGTAAGCAAAGACATTTTGTGGTCACCATTTGCAACCACCTGAAGGCATCCCCATCGATGTTAGCTTCAAATTTATTGGAACTAGATATACGATTGATTCAGTAGAGGCAGCTTCCCTCTAATGTCTTCTGAGGAATTATGCTTAATTAGATCTAACATTGAGACTTAGTTCCTTCCTTCCTCCCTCCCTCCCTGCCTCCCTTCTTTCCTTCTTTAGAATGGAATTTATAAAGGCCAGATGGGAATATAAAAAATGCTGCCCACCTCACTGACCTGTGCTCTGGCTGCTGCAGGCTTCAGATCAATTTTCAGATCATTCTCTGGCTTGACCCTCACCAATTGATCCTGTAGATCTAAGCTGTGACTGTCCTAAACTTCTATGATAACTGGAAAATCCCCATGCAATACTATGAGCAATCCTGTGCTCACTTTTCTGTGAATCCAACTCATTATATTTTAGTATCCTCTTTCTGCTATTTCTGATAAAGAACATTTTATGGCAAAGGGGATTTTTTTTTTTTTTTGGATGCTAACAATAAATGAAATTGCTAAAGAGCAACTTTATGTCGGAAGAGCAAATGGCAGATTTATAAAGGTAAACCATTAGTTCGATACTATCCTTATAATGCTTATAATTACCATTAACTCCATTAACTTCAGTTAACTTAACAATTCTCTCTCTTCCTTTTCCTGCTGCAGATTCAAGTTTAAAACAAAATGTGAACATAAATGCAGTATCTTGGAAAATATAATTAACAATATTACAGTAAAGTGGAAACATGTTGCTATTTATTGTACCTATGAACTTCTGACCTCATATATCCGTGATGGCGAACCTATGGCACGCATGCCACAGGTGGCACACGGAGCCATATCTGTGGGCACGTGAGTGTTGCCCTAGCTCAGCTCCAGCACGCATACATGCGCCAGCCACCTGATTTTCGGCCCTTCTGGGAACATTGGAAGTCAGGAAACAGATTGACCCTCCGGAGGGGAGGGTGGGGAAGATATTTTTCACCCTTCCCAGGCTCCTAGAAAGCCTCTGGAGCATGGGGAGGTAAAAAACGGGCCTTCTGGGCCCACCGGAAGTCGGGAAACGGTCCGTTTCTGGCCTCTGGAGGGCCTCAGGGGGGTGGGGAAGCCATTTTCGCCCTCCTCAGGCTCCAAGAAAGGGGGGGGTAGGCAGGCCTACTGGGCCCACAGTGCCATCGCAGGCCAAAAGCAGGGGGAGCGCAGGGGGAGGGTCACATGCGCATGTGTGGGGCACATTGAATTATGGGTGTGGGCACACATGTGCGCAAACCCCCTGCGCTCCCCCTGCTTTTGGCACACGACGGCAAAAAGGTTAACCATCATTGTCATATATACTTCATTGATCGATTGATCGACTAAGCATTCTATTGTATATAAAACTTCAAGTCTTAGAAATGTACTATGATTAAAATGGAAATGTGAATTTTAATTATGATCATTATTTAAATTTTCAAGTATGTTGCTTTTCTATGTTTATTGTTTTCTCTCTCTGGCTTCCCTTTGATTTACCATATTTTTTTGCGAGCAGACCTGAATGGGTAAGATCACTTTCATCCTCTCTTTCCAAGCATTTTTAAAACAGTACATTGTTGTCATAGTGATACTATAATATAATGAGAATGAGAACAAGTCTTTATTAAAGATGAAGTAGAAATGTTCTCAGTTGTATTTAAATGCAAATCCAAACAGAATTACTGATAATATAACTTATGAATGATTAATGGTAAGTGGATATTTGATTAAATGTTGTTTTAATTTTTTTTTCTCCTAGTGAAAAAATTATTCTCTAGATATTATGGCATAAAACCTTATCTTTATATGATAACAAATTCAGTAGTTTTCAGTTCAGAAATATACATAATTTGTAATAAAACTCAAGGGCTCCTTTTGTAAAATCTTTACAAATCTTTATAGTCAAATCTGGAAAATGGATGATTAGTCCTTCTGGGAAAAAAGAGATTCAGACTGGTTTCTGAGAACTTGCCCTAATGAATTCACAAATCAGTGAGTGTTAGAGTTTTGTGTTATTCATTTTCCAAGATTTTGCATATTAACTCCTTTCCTTCGTGACAATAAATCTAACTAATGAGAGTCATAGTCAGCCTTTCTTTGGGGTTATATTTTATTTCTAGGAGCTTAACAAATACCAAGAATTTTAAATGAGCCAGAATAAAAGTAAGTTCCTGTTGGATAACTGTAATCCCAGTGGTTAGGATCCAGAGAGCTCTTGTGGATGGACATCCATGTCTTTGAGCATGCTGAATTTTTTTTTGCACCGGAAAACATTCACAAGGTTTCCCTGGATATTGAGAGTGGTGTTGTTACAAACCTCCTGTAAACTAAAAAGGAATCCTTGAACAGTTCTGATATTTGTAACCAAAATATGTAAATTTCATTTCATTTCCATACAGTATTTTTCAATTACTGTTTTGCATTATAACTATAACTAGAAATTGTGCAGGGAGAAACTGAGTGATATATGCACAAATGAAGTTGAGCTGGCCATGCCTATCCTGGCCATGCTCTCCCCGGCCCTCCGACATCAAACACAACCTGATGTGGCCCTCAATGAAATAGAATTTGACACCCCTGTTTTAAAGGATCTTTTTGAAGAATTTGCATAGTCCTAGTTATTACATTTTCACTGTTTTCTATTTCTTTTTTTCTTAATATGATATGGGAAAGGAACTATAAAACACATATGAAAGATTGGTATATGGGATTTTTTTCATGGGGATGTTAGAGGTAGAGCAAATTCTATACTATTGGTATGAAATATTTATAGAAATACATGAATATCCTTAATTTTTCCTCCCTTTGGCTTTATTGAATCTGTTTTTGAACACAAATAAAAACATAAAAAATTAATAGCACTTTTATTAACTCCTGCTACAGCTATTATCTCTAGATTTTGGAAGTTATTAGAAGGTATTTAAATAAAAAGTTGGTATAATAAACTAAA
The DNA here is from genome assembly GCA_022577455.1 of Arizona elegans. Taxonomy (NCBI): domain Eukaryota; kingdom Metazoa; phylum Chordata; class Lepidosauria; order Squamata; family Colubridae; genus Arizona; species Arizona elegans. The sequence continues at coordinate 145,833,067 of JAKOOJ010000002.1, forward strand.
GAAAATTTATGTGTTAGAAACACTGACTTGTAAATTACATGGAAGAAAGCAGAGATCCCAATTCTATTTACATCAATTTGTAATATGGAAGAACATAATAAAAAAGTCAAAAACATATTTAAAAGTCTAAAAAATATAATCTAACCCAAGACCTTTTCCTGCTCTATTATTGTTGTGGTAGATTTATATTGATTGTATGCCTCTATCTTGATTTGGCTGTCTCTTCTGTTCTTGGCTACTTTGACCTTCTGGTGGACCACAGTAAGCTATCTAGTGATATTATCTGGATGTGTGCCCAGAACCTTTCAGCCTTTTGAGGGGGGTATATTTTGAGGGGGATTTAGAGGTAAATGAGGTTGCAAGTGGCCTTTGGGAGTCAAATCACTTCAATTCCCCTATTACTTCCCACCCCCAATACCCTGACTTTATCCACTTAAATTTGATGGCAAAATGGCGGTGGTGGTGGTTAGGGTCAGAAGTGATTTTTCATGAGGTCTCGTCATCTTATCATTATCACTTGTTTTGGAGGAGAAAAACAGATATATTTTAAAAAATGAAATGTTTTCTACTAAATTTAGCATTTTGATCTTGGAGTGATATGCAAATGGGTCTTCCTGTAGCTCTAGTGCCCAATATTGTCCATTCTGATCTGTGGCTCTTTGTAATTAGTTAATTCTTGTTCACAATTTTATATATGGGGATATGTCCTGTTAAAACGTTGCTGTTTGAGGCGAAATTATTTCTCTGTATGAAAATAGAAAAAGCCAGTTCATAAAGTATTTGTTTACCGATTGATACTTTAATTTCATATAAAGTCTCAAGTATCACTTTTGGAAAGTCTTTTCTTAAAGTTCAGTCATTTTTCACTAGCCTTCAATCAGGTAGCATTGGACAAAGGTAGGCAGGCTAGTACCTTGTCGATATTTGGAGTTTGCTTTTGTTTTTTTGTTTTTGCTTTAATTTATATGCCGCCCTTCTCTGGAGACTCAGGGCGGCTTACAATGCGTTAAGCAATAGCCTTCATACTTTTGTATATTTATACAAAGTCAGCTTATTGCCCCCACAATCTGGGTCCTCATTTCACCTACCTTTGATAGGATGGAAGGCTGAGTCAACCTTGAGCCTGGTGAGATTTGAACTTGCAGTAATTGCAAGCAGCAGATGTTAATAACAGTGCTTTAGTCCACTATACTACAGGCTCTGACCTTTATACTCCAACATATGTAGAATACATTATGCTGCCTAACCATGCATTATAATATGTTATAGAGTGGTTCTCAACCTGTGGTGCACAGACCTGTGAGGACCACGATGTCACAGAGGGTCGGTTAAGGCTTGGAGAAATGTTATTTAAATCGTGGGGGTCCGTGGCCATGGTCCATGGCCACAAAAGGTATTTAAAGGGGGTCCATGGTGAAGCAAAGGTTGAGAGCCACTGCTTTATAGAGCTGTAGTAATAATTAATTATCCTAACCATTAGCTGTAGTTTTTAAGTTATAATAGGACAGTATTTATGGTTTGCTTAGGCATGCAAAATATATGCTTAATTTTCTGTTGTCAATTGAATGGCTTATTATTTTTTCCCCATTTCTACAGTGTTACAGTGTTACAGTTTATATATAGGTTAATGCAGGCAGACGTCTAAAAGATAGAGACAGAGGGATTTCGATACAAACATAGATACCCAGTTTATAATTGGGCATGCACACATAATAGAATAGCAAAGACAAAAACACTGAGGAATCAAAGGCAATGGTTTATGTGAAAATTACATACAAATAAATATCTGTGAACATTAGTATAAAAGCAGGGAGAGCTATCATTACTAATCACACTTGAATATTCTGCCTTTTACAGATGTCTATCAAAAGTTATGTACTAAAATAATTGTAGTGTAGGCTTTCTCATAATTACTGTTGTTCATTTCAGCATGTTGTGCAAAAAAGGAACAAAGAAAAGAATCTTGCAGACAGCAGCTGCAAATCTCTAAGGAACAAGCAAAAAGATAGCAGAAGGATGATAGTCATCCATCATGCCTGACAATTTCACAGCCTAGAATAACTTGACAGGGACCCAGAACAAAATGTTATTGAGAATTGAATGCTGCTAAAGCTGAGTGAACTGACTTTCAGATGACAGAGTGGGTCCTGCTTAACAGGTCTGATCACGTTCTTGTATGTTTTGTTTCTGTATCTGTTCCACTGCTGGACTTGTTACAATGTCTTCGTTACTTTATGCCAATGCCATAATTCTATGTATTTCAGAAATTATTTATTTCTAGCTGCTTGAAGAATGCTTAGCTGATTAATCGGGTTCCTTTCACCAATTAATCATTCAATTTAATTTATATGAATGTGCATATTAACACAATTTTCCATTGATTATTAGAATAATCAACTAATCTTAATTTTATTTTTATTTTTTAATGTAATAATTAATTGCTGCAGTCTTTTAAAAAGTGTGCTATTCAGTCACAATCCCACTTATTCAGATTGGTTCAATAATGTAATCGACAAAATTTACAAGTATACTTTTTTTCCTTTTTCTTGCAAGGATAACTTTAGCTGTTAATGCACAATGGCATACAGTATCTGATTTCAGTTCTAATGTGATTACCTATGCGATAACCCATTAATAAATATTTTTAAAAAGGAACTCAGTGTACATAGTGTGAACAAAGCAGTCAATGTCTTCTTTAAGACCATCAGCGTGTTTGATTCCAGCAAGGTGGTTTCATAGTCAGAGAGCTGTTTGCAGTCTCTGACATTCCTGTACAATTTATATTCTGATGGTTGTTTATTTGCTATGTTAATTGTCATTAGCGAGCTAGAAATAGATGATGACAGTGTTTTGATTATTGGAAAGATAGCTTATTTGTCATCTGCTTGGATGGTATCCAAGAAAGTTCCACCACAGTCTTCTCAAGGCAACTGCTGAGAAAAATATGAAGGCTGTTCTCTTCAGAATGAAACTTCATAAAAGGACATGGTTAATACTGGAACTTTCAGAGTGAATGCAGCTGAGAACACAATATCCTAGCTGGAAGATTAAGGGAGGCCAATTATTTCATCTATAATTGATTTATTCAAAGTGGTGAAGAAGAAATTCAGAAGAAAATAATATTTCTGGAAGCTCATTCTTGCTGGGCTGATCTACATACTGTTGAAAGTAAGAAAAGCCAGACAGCTCACTTTACCAAAGCTTTTATTTGAGAAGTATTGGCTGTATCAGAAGTTAATAAGTGGTATGTTAAGAAGGTGGCAGGTTGTCCTTTTCACTGACAAACCAGTTATTATGAGGTTCCTTAGATCTTTCATAAGAAACAAAACTTTAAACATAGGTGGCTTTGCTTGAGTAATACAATGGGAATATTAATCAAATCATATTATCCTTCCTTAATTGTACAAAGGAAATCCAACAATAGAGAATTTTTTTCTCTCTATTATTGGATTTCCTTTGTACAATTTGTTGTGTGCATAGTGTTGAAAGGGCATTGTGACAAAACTTGAAATAAACCATGATAAAATTGTGAAGCAAAATGCCCTCCTCCAAATGTATCCATGCCATTTTACCTCAACCAACCAAAGATTTCTTCACACATAGGCAATGCATGAGTAGACACCAATGTTTTTGAGCCAAGACCATTAGTTTCAACTCAGTGTTTCATAAGGCAGAGTGCCTCTGCTGCACAAAGCAAAATCAAAAGAGAGAGTTCATCTCCTTCACATACCCCTACAGATTATTGCCTATGATTTGTGAGATTAAAAGTTTAAGCTAGTTATTTTAGTAACCTCAGTTCTCAATGGTATATAAACCTACTGTGTTGATATCAGATTTTAATGAAGGGAAATATTGCGGCCATCCACACAGATTGGCATATTTGGTATTTGCACAAACATGGGAATAGAGGATATCCCACAAAACGTCTTCATAGTATCAATACAAGTTGCAATATATCCAGTGATTGAGTAATTGATGGAAGTGAGAGGTTTATACATTGAATAATGGACGAGTCAAAAAATAATCTGGCAATCAAATAATTTCCTTTAGTATTGGTATTCCAAGTCATCATCATAATCATTTTAGCCATTGTCTATCCCCTGCAGGATGAAAGACTCTTCCACATGTTTCCAACCAATACGGTCCTGAGCTTTCTTTTACCAGTTGGGTCCCCAATACTTGCTGATGTCAGCAATCCATCTTGTTTTAGGTCTCTTTTGTGGACACTGTTTATCCAATGGGATCCATTCTATGATCAGTGTGTGCCACCTGCTCTAACATATGCCAATGAAACATGGACACTAACCTCACAATCAATACAAAAGCTACATATGGCCCAAAGAGCCATGAAAAGATACATGATCGGCATTACAAGACAAGATAGGAAGACCTGCAGATGGATTAGAGAACAAACGGAAGTATACAGTATCATCAAGAGAGTAAAAGAATTGAAATGGAAATGGGCTGCGCACACAGCAAGTAAAACTGAAATTTATGTTGTTAAGTGAGATTCTTGCCCCATTTTATGACTTTTCTTGCCACATTTGTTAAGTGAGTCTGGTTTCCCCGTTGACTTTGCATGTCAGATGGTTGCGAAAGGGGATTACATGACACTGCAACAGTCAAAAATGTGAATCAGTTGTCAAACATCCAAATGTAAATCATGTGACCATGGGGATGGTGCAACGGTCATATGTGTGAAAAATGATCATAAGTAACTTTTTTCAGTGTCGTAACTTCAAAAAGTCACTAAGTGAACTATTGTAAGTCGAGGACTACCTCTATTATCTACAACTAGAGAACTGTTAAAAGCCATCTACATACAGGATACTTTCTGTGTACTCTGGATCATAGTATGACCAAAAATACTTTCTGACAATTAAACTCTGACCAGTCAACCAAATTATAGCTTAGCTTGTTGTAAATTCAACCCATGTATTTAGTTTCCATGTGACCAATCCCCTCCCCCCAAATTATATGAATATAGTTTCTATGTTGCATCTAGACACAATATTATTTTGTACAATTTGATATGATGATCAGCAAATATCAATTTAGAAAGTATGCTGGTGTCTGTGTGTGTCCATGTGTGTGTCCATGTGTGTGTGTGTGTATAACAAAATGATTCATTCAGAGCAGCTTCCAACATTCCCAAGCCAAATTCAACACAATTTGCTAAATGCAAAGGTATATAAATAGATTGAAAGTATCTGAAAAAGTAATATTGATTATAAGCATATTGAATATTGAAGAGTTTATATATGACAATAATTTAGCAAAGGGGAATATTAACCAGCAAAGCAGAAGCTGAATCAGTAGGTAGTAACTTTGGAATTGTCTTTGGAACACACATGGGAGACATGATTTTAACTTCACATGAACTTCCTACTGTTCCATTACTCTGGCAACAATCTGCTTGACCTTGGAAAAAACTAATTTGCTTGCTGCTTCTGAACTATCTGTGTTCTAGTCTAGGAGTATTTGCCATTTTAATGCTGTACAGCATCTGCAGATCCTTTATATGACATGGATTATTGAATGAATTAATAATTGGGATATATGTTTTAAAATTTAAAAAGTAAAGAAGACAAATTTCTACAAACAGTAGCCCCTGAATATTTCATCTTCATAAAAAAATAAAATAAAATTAAGCTTTTATTAATGAAGGCTGTGAGAAAATACAGTAAGGTATACATGAAATACTTTCAGAAATGGAACGTTTATGTGTGTGTGATTTCTGAAAGTATTGTAATTTGCTTGACTTAATAGATGGTTTATTCCTTCTATAATCTTGTATTCTTAATAGGCATGTTTTGTAAGACAGGTGATAAGATACTTATCTATATTCAGTGTCTCAGCTTGTTTGGAACATGATCTTCATTGAATACTGAAATAGTAGAGTGAAATTCTGTACACATATTCAATGCACAAAGCTATATTTGAACTCCCTACAGCTCAGCCCCCACATCTGTTTTCAAGGGGAGAAAGAAAATGCAAAATGCAGCATAAGGTAATCACTTCCCAGGGGAGCAAGATATTGAAATGATAGTCGATGCAGATGTTCAAGAATATATCCCAGTATAAAATTGACTCCCATTTTTAAGATATGAGGATAAATAAATAATTTATTAAATAAGTTAAAATGCTAGTTCAAGGCATAATTCTGCACTTAAATTTGAAGAAAAACCCCACAGTATGATTTCTACAATATTCCTGAAACCTGAATTGAGCAAAATTGAGCAAAATATTTTACACTTAAGATTTTACATTAACAAACAGGATTTTTTTAATGGATATTAGGGATTTTCAAGGTTTTTAAAAAAGTTTTCTTTTAAGTTATTCAATTCAGGCACCATTAATTCCAAATTGACTCTAGGTGCTGTACAACAACTGTTGTAACATACTCTTTTTATACTTTTTATTATATGAAAAAGTTCTGCAGCTCAATATATGAAAGCATAATTATTTTGACAATAGTAAGGGTCTTATCTAGATGATTCAGTCCACTGCATCCAAAGTGCTTTAACATTTTGTTTTGGCTCTTTCTGGCCTTTTCTCTGAGAGAGGTCATATTGGCAGATTCCCTGTATCTGAATGTTTGCTTTATTCATCTAGAGCAGGGCTGTCAAACTGGCGGCCTGTGGTCTGGATGCGTCACGTGCAGGCCACGCCCAGCCCAGCTCCACGAAGGGAGAAACGTCACGTGATGTCAACGTAACGCTGCGACTTCAACACCTGTGAGCTAGAGGCTCAGTGATTCCCGTGCATTTCTATATCTTGCAAGAATACGTGATTACAATTGGATTATCCTGCTAGATCATCACACATGATCATTGAAACTAGGTGTGGCTTAGTTAGGTGACACCCCAGGTCACCTAAATTAGGTTTGTCAGTCTAAATGGACCTAATTCAGAGTAAGAACAATGCTTATCTGAGGTAGCTATTTTTCTCCTCTCGGAAATTTTGTTATGCTAACAATGCAGGAGGTGTTATATGATAAGTTCACTATGATTAGAAAAAATGACAAATATATAAAAGGAACTAGTTTTGTAATTGTCAGACTTGATAATCAGTGATGGCAGTAAACACTGTGATTGGCATAAAAGAATAAGGTTAGCACCTGTACAAATTCAGAAACAGATTCTACTCTCATGAAAGTAGCCTGTCATTGTTGTGACCTCTTCTATCGCATATGCTAATATGGCCCAGGAGAACGCTTCTAAACTGCCACTGTCACAGTACAATGAGTATATATAAATAATTGATATTTGATTCTTTTTGTGCATCTTTCTGTGTTTCATGAACAAATAATCTGAATTATTGATATTTCTTACTTGTTTGTTTTCTGCTTTGTAAATCAAATTTTTATTTTCAGAGCATGAATCTCTTACGGATATCTTTCAGGGAATGCTGAGATGTCATCTTTTTGACAAAGATATTTTGTATGAGATATTCATCATTTTGTGACATTTGTGTTTTGTTTACACCACTTCAGCAATTCACTTCTGGGACCGCAAGTTGCTTTTGAGGTTTAAACACACAACAGGATGCCAAATAGGCATCAGATTCTTCTGTGTTTGAAAGCTTTTGGGCCATAAAGTGATCAAAACCTGCCAGAATCAAACTTGAGATCTGCCATTATAAATAAGGCAGTGACAATTCTTATCCTGAAAGGTCATCCCAAGGGGTGAAAAAGCAAAGGCAACTGAATTGGTTTTGTTCTTCGTTAGAGTAAAAATACCTATGCAATGTAGTGGGGGAGAGTTTCTTTCTTTTTCGAGCTTGTGTGTATCAGTGTTTGATATGCTTCAGTTTTGAAATTGATTCATTTGGATTTCTTTCTAAAAAAACCCTAAAATATGCACTCAGACTTTGTGAACTATAATGCACCTTTAAAAATAATAATTCAATTAGTTATTCTACTAACTGCTGTATACCAAATATGGCAAGGTATTGCAAGATACCTTTGCAATTATATTGAATTGAAATGGATTGAGGATGTGGTACTGAGTTGGGCCTGACTCCTAGTGACTGTACAACACATCCCCACCATCTCATATTGCATCTCACATTTTATATTGCGGGATGCGGTTGTTTGATTTGGAGCAAGGAGAAAGAAAGGTAGGAACTACATGCTGGTGACAGCCACAAGGAAATAAGAGGAAGAGAGGGGGCACTCTTGGGGAAGGTATTCTTGGCTTCTTGTATAGATGTAATGTTCCATCCCTATGTTCAGTCCTGAGACTAGGTGATTTAACTTTCAGTGCCATGGGATTTATCTGCTGCTGTCTTGTCAGTCTATAACCAGGCCTCCCTCATTCATGAAGTAAGAGACTGACCTGGCATGTATAACATAAGAGTCGTGGCAGCGCAGTGATTAGAATACAGTACTGCAGGGTACTTCTTCTGACTGCTGGCTGCCAGCAGTTTAGCAGCTTGAGTCTCACCGGATCAAGGTTGATTTAGCCTTCCATCCTTCCGAGGTTGGTAAAATGAGGACCCAGATTGTTGTGGGCAATAGACTGACTGCAAACCTATTAGAGAGGACTGTAAAGCACTGTGAAGCGGGATGGAGTTTGATTTGGGTATTCATGAGAAAATGGACATTGCATCCTGCCACCTTTGTATAAGATCTATTTTTCTCCTAGTTGGTTATGGCCTTTTGGAAAGTGACAAGCAGTGGTAAATTGCCACTGCAGGAATAAGCAGATCCACCTATTTTAAAATAGATGGTGGTTCACTCCTTCTCAAGAATGTTTGTACAACCTCCAATCTTTACTTTTAGGGTGAGTCCAGAGGTGGGCTGCTGCCGGTTCGGACCGGTTCGAGTGAACCGGTAGTTCTGACCACCGGCTGGGCCCGCCCATCTGCCCCGGCGCTATCCTGTCCTATATACCTCACTCTCTGTCTCATTCACCCTGCCCACGCAGCCCAGCTGATTTCCACACCTCACCCATTCTACTCACCGCAGCTGCCCAAGAAGGTGTGCTTGAAGCTGCGCACATGAAATCACAGTGTGTTTGAAGTCACACGCAAGTGCAGAAGCCGCACGTGCAAGTGAAGCAAGCGTGGGCGTGCGTGCTCACATTTTTGGTTTTGCACTAGGAAAACCAGTTGTTAAACTTTGTGAAGCCCACCTCAGGGTGGGCTGTTGAGAGGGTGATGGGCCTGCAGTTCCAGACAGCTCTGGAGGAATCATATTTCAGATTGGGATACATCACTGAGAAGATATTTATTACACTTGAGGATGACCTTTTGTGGTCATGGGTATCTACTTTGATCCTCTTTGATCTCATTGTTTTTTGTTGTCACTGATCATGGTATCCTTCTAGGCTGGTTGTGGGAGTTGGGAGAGAGAGGCATCGTTCTTTAATATTTCTCCTATTTCCTCTGAGGCCAATTGTGCCAGGGATACCTTCTATTGCAATTATATTGAATTGAAATGGATTGAGGATGAGGTACTGAGCTGGACCTGACCCCTAGTGACTGTACAACACATCCCCACCATCTCATATTGCATCTCACATTTTATATTGCGGGGTGCGGTTGTTTGATTTGGAGCAAGGAGAAAGAAAGGTAGGAACTACATGCTGGTGACAGCCACAAGGAGATAAGAGGAAGAGAGGGGGCACTCTTGGGGAAGAGATTCTCAGAGCAACTCTAGGCACAAATAATTAACATCTGTGAAGTATGTTCCTTACTTTTTGAGGCTTGGAGACTAGATTCCTAATTTTTATTAAAAGAAAAAAAACCTAAATAAAATATTTTTTCAATTATAAACCCATCAGGACAGTGATCATCAATTGACTCAGAAAGGTAGGTGGAAAAAACCCTGGGATTTCAACCCAGGAGTATACAGAAATAGCTTCCGTTTCTGTATACTGCAATGGACAAACATGTTTATACATTATTTCATTCTTGTCCCCAAAATAGAGCATAATCTTGCTGAATTGTATCCTTGAACCTTCTACCAATGAAGTCAATTTCTGAATAATGATATTACATGTCTGAAGAGCTAAGATGTACAGCCATCCCTATGTAATGCCTCTTGGTGGCTTATTGTGAATGGGAATAGCATGATGAAGATATATGTAATCCAGGTGCAAAGCTAGATCTCTCTTTCCAGTGAAAAGAGATTGGAGCTACTCTGCATATTGTTACTCAGTAAGTGCTGCATTTTCTCTGATCCTCTAAGCAGGTGGATTTGTGAGATGAAAATTAATTTCAGAGCAGGGAAGTAATTTTAGAAAGCCCTCTAGCTTGGAGAGGTAAACACCAAAATCATTCTTTTCCTCTTACTGCTCTTTGAAAAGTTGGAAGGTGGTCGAATTATTAATAATGTAAGATTACCTTTGTGAGTAGATAATATTCATTTCAAATTTTAGCCTTTTCTTTAGTACTTTTTATATAAAGAATTCAATCAAAAAATGAATAGAGAAATTGTAATTATGCAATGGAAATACATTAGTAAAATGTTGGCTAAGGCTTATTGTGAGGAAGCAAGGAATTTGAACATTAATGTTTTTGTCAACAGCTAGAAAGGCAGGTCAGATAGTGAATAAGAAATAATCTTTTAGGAAATTCTAGGAAAAGAGGACAAAATGTTATCAAGGATATATAAACTTTTAATAGACTATTGGATAGGGGATGAAATAGTTAAAGACTCTATGATTGCCTGGGGGAGAAATATTGGCTATCCAATTGATTTGACCAAATGGGAAGAAATCTGGCTCAAACATATGAAACTCCTGTGGGCAACATCATATAAAGAAAATGTGTACAAGATGCTGTATAGATGGCACCTTCCACCTGCTCGTCTTTCTAAAATGTATTCAAATCTCTCACCAAACTGTTGGAAGTGCGGGGAGATCGGCACCTATTTCCACATGTGGTGGACCTGTTCCAGGACGAGGGAATTCTGGAAAACCATACAGGTATGGATTATGGAAATCACAGGTTATAACCTAATTCTGAAACCAGAGTACTATCTACTGAACATTAGGCCAGATAATATAGGCACAAATATATGGTGTCTGTGTGTATTTATCACCACGTCAGCAAGAATATGTTTCGCCCAACATTGGAAGGGGAAAGACCTGCCGGCTGAAGATTTGATTCTGGAGAAAATTTTGGATTATGCGGAAGCCGACAGACTGACTAAAGCATTGCGAGATCAAGATAGACTCCGTATATTTCCAATGTTGGGACAAATGGTATGTTTGGTTGAATAACAGACACCCAAAAAGTCAAGTATAACCAGGACTATGTTTAATTTTTGTTAAATTTGACTGAAGCCTATATACCGTAGAAAGTGTAAATATTATGTAAAGTTTCTGTCGCGATCGTTTGTTTGACTATTCCTTTTTTGTTTGATGTACTGTTTTAAATAAATAAATTAAAATATTAAAAAAAAATAATCTTTTAAATCATTGTCAGGATGGAACTAGAGCTGTAGAAAAAATGTAAACCATAAGCACAGCTGGCCAGAACATTTCAAATTAATTGTCCCTTACAGGAACAATTTCTGAATGGGGTGAAGAATATGATTTGAAATTGAAGACTTACTTCAGTTTGACATGTAGATTGAAGCTTACCTCTTCTTCTCCATGACCCAAATTCATGTAGAGATGGCATATGAATATTTAACAAATTAAGCCAAGTCAATCTTGTATTTGTATTCTTTAAATTAATACTTGTGCATAAAAAAAATGCACATGTACAGCTTTGAATTTACCACCTTTACATACCTTTTCAGTCTTCATATAACTAACTTTACTCCCCAAAGCAAAGAATATCTTTAATAAACAGTCCTTTACTTTCTCGACTGGTAGATAATGGCATGAAGTGACAAGTGGTTCTGTATTGTAAATGGGCTTTGGATTCCTTGCGTACCACCATTTCATCCATTTATAGATGCTGATTTATCTAAACTGGGGACTGCAGTCTGAGGGAGGGCCTTCCTTCCGCATTCTTGATCATATCCAGATGATAAATAGTGGGCAGGTGGCTACCAGTGCTCTAGAGCAGTGTTTCTCAATCTCAAAAACTTTAAGGTGTATGAATCTCAACTTCAAACCAGCCAGCAGCCAGCACTGAGGTTGAGAAATATTGCTCTAGAGCAGGGGTGTCAAACTCACGGCGTCATGGCATTGTCACATAACGTATTGGGGCTTTCCCCCCCTTCACTAAACCGGGTGTGGGCGGAGCCAGTGTGTGATGCATCTGGTCCACGGGCTGGGAGTTTGACAGCCGTGCTCTAGAGATAGAGTAATAGCTCTCCATCTTCCTGCAATGGCAGAGTAAAGAAGTACAGCAAGGGGAAGGTGATCTGAAGGGAGAAAAGTTCATTCATCAAGTTATTTATTCAGGCACTGTCATGGCAAGCTAATTTTCAAATGAGTAGACTTATAATGAACAGCTTGTTCCAGACTTAGCAGAGCAACCTCTACCAGAGTACCTGTAGGCTATTGAGATAGGTAATCATCAGAAGCAGTTGCCATTAAAAAACACACACACACACTACTTATTTGCTTGAGCCATGGTGACGCAATACTTAGAACACAGTACTGCATTCTACTACTTCTGACTGACTGCTGCCAGTAGTTCGATTCTCACTGGCTCATGGTTGACTCAGCCTTCCGAGGTCGGTAAAATGAGGCCCCAGGTTGTTGTTGGGGGCAATATGCCGACTCTGTAAACCGCTTAGAGAGGGCGGTAAAGCACTGTGAAGCAATATAAATCTAAATGCTATTGCTATTGCTTTGGACTTGTAAGCTGAGAAGGAAAACTTGCTTGATTTGGGGACCTTCTTTCCTGCTTGTGTTTGTGTGTGTGTTCCCTGTTGCAACCAGCTCTCTTGTGTGTTTGTCTGTATTTAGCCTGGGGCAGGATAGGCATGAGTGATTGTTTATCATGTTAATACCCTCTCACTCAAGTCTGTTGTTGATGGCTAAGAGAGGAAGAGCCATAACTGAAGACTTGTGTCCTCTCCTGAGTGTATTCTTTCGGAGATAGGAGCCATATATCTTCTGTAACAGGATTTACCAGTCAGCCAGGTGATGCATAGAGGCCTCAATATAGTATTGCTCAAAATAGGTGTGTTTGATTCCAAATATGACACACCAGACTATTTTGTTCTGTGGCTAAAATCTTTTGGATCTCCCATGATAGATTTTGAGCATGGGATACAGAGTTTCAAGTTTTAAAAGGTTTAGTTTTGGAATGCTTTCCATATTTCTAAATAAATACAGGCAGTCCTTGGATTATGACCACTTTTTCAGCAACTGTTCAAGGTCATTACAGCAATGAACAAGGGCCGATAACTTATAATTATCCTCAGGTTTCTGACCACTGCAGTGTCCTTAAAGTCACAAGATTGTGCCCATCTTGTGATTATGATGTCACAATGAGCCATAATCACGTGACTAGGTTTTCAGACCTTCCCTACCAGATTTCCACCAGCAAAGTCAGTGGGGAAACCAATAGTTAGTTGGAAATTGCTCCCACTCCTGCGGATTCCAAATCGCTGTTGTAGCCGAAAACTATCTGTAGAATATCTTTTTGAGCACTTAAATTTGTGGCTACTTAACTTGACTGAACGGAGGAAAGAATTTGTTGTTAAAAGGCAGAGATATAAAGAAGAGAGAACTAAGCAGCACTTTGTCATCAAGTGCAATAGTATTTGTTAGTCCACCAGTGCAATCATGTTTTTAACATTTTGAACAAGCAAATTGCAGCTGTCTTGGAATTGTCAGTGACAGTAACAGACAAGACTGGTAGGTACCAATGGCACTTATTGTTCTGGAGCCACAAAGAATAGGGATGAATTTAAAAATAAGAGTAAATTTCAAGACTTGCAGATCAAACAATTCTACATGACATTAGACATGAAAATGATATACTATGAATTTATTATGTTACAAAGTGAAAGAATTCGACATATTAAATTATGATTTCTTGCTTTGATTAATGTATCACATTTTTGTCAGCTTTTGTCAGATTTCTTAGTAAAAGAAGATCAAGAGGGAAACTACTTACTGATTAAAAATCAATGAGATTTTATAAAAAGGCTGCTGTAAAGCGTTAATGAAAATAAAAACTTTCTCCTAAGAATTATAATAATAAGATACCATCTAGGAAGAATACAAAGTCTCGTATAGCTTTTTTTAGTTAAATTTTATTCTAAATATTCCCACTAGGAAAATTCACTGTGCTAAGATTTTGTGTGTGTGCATTACACACTTTGGATTCTTCTGTAATAATTTTCTACTGTAAATGGAATTGTTAGAAATTTTTAGAAATAACGTGTTAAAAGGTTGCTATACTTTTGGCTTTACAGCAAGCATTATCTAACCAAGCAGTATAATAACAAAGAAAAAGATCTCAATGAAACTCTCTTCCATGCAATAAAAGTTCTTGTGTATATCTACATGAAAAATGGGATTCTACTGAGCACCCAGTTTTCAAGGAAGCATTTAATACTTGAATTAGTGGCAGTTTTTATTAAAGTTTATAGTGTTGCTTCTCCCTGCATAATAGTATTTATCACTAAGTAGAAAACTTGAATCAGTCCCAGCTGCTTCCTCTTGAGGATGTAAGATATCAGCAGATTTGTGCAAGTAAACCTCTAAAGCAGCCAGCTGTTGCTATCCACTTGCAGCTGTAATATTGATTGAACAGAATATGGATGCCTAAACACAGAGACAGTTTCTAATTATGTGGAAACAGACGTTTAATGCATGGCTATACTTAAAGTATGACTACTGCATGCTTATAACATGTCACAATGTCTGTTGCCAGTCTAGAATATATATTAGGGAATTATACATTCTGGGAAGGTTTTTTTCACTAAGACTTTTTGTACTAAGCATTGTGCAGTTATCATCAAAATATGCAAAAAATATTTTCCCTCTAGAAATACACAAAGGGGCACAGCCATGAGATCCAACTTTGCCATTGCTTCTTGAGGTACTTGTGAGTCATAAGACTAGCAATGTTGCCACAACATTTCCTTCTTATGCTTATGAACTCTGCTAAATCACTGTTTGAAAGCTTTGAATGTTGTAGTGTAACATTCTAAGTTGACAACGGTATCATATAAAGGAAATCCATATCAATACAACATCAATGTCAGAAGAAACTGTAGCCATGAGTTTTCCTGTCAAATCCTGGGTTTGATTTTTTCCCCCTGCAGGTGAAGCTTTGTGATGATATGTCATGGATGGATGCTTTGTTTCTTGGTCTTAAAGAAATTCCTTAGCTTCCTCCTTATAGCCTGATGAGAGTTGCTAGCAAATTTAAACCCTTGAAGGTTTCCTCTCTTCTGTCAGCATGTAGAAAATGCATCTTGCACATATGTATTTGAAAACATCAATAATGTGACCTATTAATTCTGTGTTATAAAATTTATATTAATAATTAATACATTTTAATGAGAGATTTTACATAATTCAAAAATAAAGAAGGAAAAATATAAAAGGAAAGTATAAAAAGATAAAAGAAAAATGCTAAAAACAAGATAGATAAGAAATTAAAAGGAAAAGAAATCTAAGGAAATGAATTTCAATCTTCTTTACAGCTGTTACACACAAGCTTTTAGCATTTCTTCTCCTTTAGAATTATAATACACATTTATCTTCTTCCCTAATCAACCCTTTTAATCACCAACTCCAGAAATCACCTCTTCATTTTTGACCATTTTCAACAAAAAAGTCCATAAAGGTTTTCCAAGCTTTTTATATAAGTATTTACTGTTTTGCTATTTCTGCAAATTCTGTCATCTTCAAAGTTCACAACTTTTGGGATTTTCCTTTTTTTTTTTTTTTTTTTTTGAATACAATTTTTATTGGTTTTTTTTTTTTTACACAAATAAAATATAGTCACGATTCTATTTAACATCGGATTCTCAGTGTTTTTACATATATACATAAGTAAGTATCTGGTGTCATTTATACTGCACATTTCTAATTAATCTCTGCACCGTTTATTCCTTTCTTAATTCTATCATTTATCCATTCGTACCATCTTCCCCACACAGTATCATAATCAGAGTTTTCGTCATCATTTATCTCGTGTGTTAATTTACTTATCTCTGCACACTCTAATATTTTATTAATTATAAGGTCATCTGGTGGTAGGTCTTTCTTTTTCCAATATTGAGCGTATGCTAGTCTGGCAGCTGTAGCTATGTGTATTAGGAGATGGACCTTTTCCTTTCCATGCCCTTTCTTTGCCATTCCCAGGAGAAATATTTCTGGATTCAAATCAATTTCTTCTTTGAGTATATCTTTCAACCATCTCCGAATTTTGCTCCAATACCTTTTTGCTTCGGGGCATGTCCACCACATATGAAAGAAGGTGCCATGACCATGGCCACATTTCCAACAATTTGGCTGTGCATTGGGGAACATCTTTGCTAATCTTGCAGGTGCTAAATACCACCTGTGAAGCATTTTGTAATGGTTTTCCTTATACGTGGCTGCTCTAGTTAATTTATAATTTTTGTTCCAGGCTTCTTCCCATTCATTAAGGTCCAAACTGTGTCCAATATTTCTCTCCCATGCTCTCAATTGGTTTCTAATTATATCCTCATCTCTATCTTCATCCGATAAATAGTTATACAGCTTGGCCAACGCTTTATTCCCTTGTCCCATGAAAATTTTGTCTAATCCATTATATCCTGATTCTAAGCCATACTCATCTTTATCTTTCTGGTATCTTGATTTTATTTGTAGGTAGGTCCACCAGTCTAAGGTTATACCTTGATCTCTCAGAACTTCATTTGATTTAATGTTTTCCCCTCCATCGACAATGTCTTTGTATCTGTACAGTTTCTCCATTCCCCACCTGTTGGGGTAAATCATTGCCTCTACCGTGGAAAGCCAAATTGGGACCTTGGTATAGTATCTCTGCCTGATCCCCACCCACGTTTGTATTAGGGAGTCCCTGATTTTATGCCTGTGGAAATAAGTTTTCTTTTTATTGTCTTTGTCCCATAGATATGCATGCCACCCTTTCTGTAAGTCATGACCTTCTAACACTAAAATTCTCTTATTCTCCAAGGTGATCCAATCCTTTATCCATATCAACTTTGCCGCTCTATAATACGTTTCCCAATTTGGGAGTCCAAATCCTCCCACGTTCCTTTTTTCCTGTAGAATTTTAAGTGAGATCCTTGATTTTTTCCCTTCCCAAACAAATTCCCTAATGGTCTTATTTAATTCTAAAAAAAATTTTTTCTCTAAAATTACTGGTAGGTTTTGGTATAAAAATAAAATCTTGGGGAGAATGTTCATCTTGATTGCCGCAATTTTGTCTATAAGTGATAATTTAATCTTTTTCCATCTATCCAAATCTTGTTTTAATTTATTAATTAGTGGGGAATAATTATCTTCTTTTAGGGAAGAACACCTTTTGGTTAACCAAATTCCTAGGTATTTTATTTTTGGGACTACTTGTAGGCCCAAAGTTTCTTCTATCTCTTTCTTCTGTGACTCAGTTACATTTTTAGTAAGTATTTTGGTTTTAGATTTATTCAGTTTAAGGCCTGCCACCTCTCCATATTTACCCAGTTCCTCTAGTACTTTTTGTCCAGATATCAATGGATCTTCTAATATTAGCGCCACGTCGTCCGCGAAGGCTTGTGTTTTATAAGTCTCTTTTCTAATTCTCAGGCCTTTGATTTCCTCGTTGTTTCTAATGTTTCGTAGCAAAACTTCCAGGGCCAAAATGAATAGTAGCGGTGACAAGGGACAGCCTTGCCTTACTCCTTTCTTAATTTGGAAGGTTCTTGTCCTGTCTCCATTTACTAAAATCCTCTGATTGTCATAGATAGTTTTTATCATTTTTTCGAAGTTTTGCCCAAATCCTATTATTTTAATTTGTTTGGTCATAAAATTCCAATTTAGGTTGTCGAATGCCTTTTGGGCATCCAAAAAGACTAAGGCCAACTGCTTTTCTGGGTGTTCTTCATAGTATTCTAGAGTATCTAGTACAATTCTCAAATTATCCCTAATTTGTCGTCCCGGGAGAAAACCATTTTGATCTTTGTGAATCCAATTATTTAATATTTTTTTAGTTCTTTCTGCCATTATACACATAAATAATTTATAGTTGGTGTTTAGAAGTGAGATTGGTCTGTAGTTTTGAATTTTTTTGGGGTCGGCACCTTCTTTCGGCAGCAGTGTAACATGGGCTTCCCTCCATGAATCCGGAATTTTGGAGCCTGTCAAAACCTCGTTAAAAATTTCCATTAATTTTGGTTGTAGAATTTCTTCCAGTTTTTTGTATATTTCTCCTGGGAATCCGTCTGGGCCAGGTGATTTGTTGTTTTTAAGTTTGGACAGGGCTTTTTTGAACTCTTCGGTTGTTATCTTAGCATTGAGCATCTCCTTCTCTTCCTCTGTTATTTGCGGGAGCTCCGCCTCTGCCAAATATTGATCTATTTTTCCCTCCGAGGTCTCCTCTTCTTTATATAGGGATTCATAGTACTCTCTCGCTCTTTCTAATTTATCTTCTTCTTTATTTAAGAGATTTCCCTCCACATCTTCTAATGTCTGGATTGTCCCTTTTTCATTTTCCTTTTTTAATTTATAGGCCAGCCACCTGCCCGATTTATTAGCATTCTCAAAATAGTGCTGTTTTGTTCTTTTTATTTTTTGGGCTAGCTCTTCTTGGTCTAGAATGTTTAATTTATGTCTCCACACCATCCAATTTTCCTTTGCTACAGTGTCACCAGGCATTTTTTGGAGTTTCCTTTCTGCTTCATCTAGCTGTTTGATGAGATCTTCCCTGGATTTTCTTTTTAGTTTGTTTTTATATGCGGAGTAGGATATTATTACCCCTCTCAGGTATGCCTTCAATGTATCCCATACTATTTCGCTGGGTGTCCCTTGGTTCTCGTTTTCTCCAAAAAAGGTCTTGATTTCTCCTTTTAATTTTTCTACGAACTCTTTGTCACATAATAGTTTTGTATTTAGCCTCCATCTTTGTTGTTTCTTTCTCTTTATATTTCTCCATTTTATTTCCAGAGGGTTATGATCTGCCCAGATGTTTGGGCTAATTTCTGCCGTCTCAATTTCTAAACCTAGCGTCCTAGTGACCCAAGCCATATCTAACCTCGACCATGACTATTGTGAGTTGGAATAGAATGTAAATTGTCTTTCAGTTGGGTGCAAAGTTCGCCATATGTCAGTTAAATTCACTTCCTCCACCAAATCAAAAAAGGCTTTTGGCAAGGTCGCCCTTTTATTTTTGTTCATTTTATTGCTTTTATGATCATTAACTGGGTCTATAATTCCATTGAAATCACCTATCATGCAAATTTCATTGTGCTCCATATTCCCTAATTGTTCACGTAGCTTTTGAAAGAATTCTCCTTGTTTTTTATTTGGAGCATAAATGCCCACTAGTAACATTTTAGAGTTTTCTATCGTGACTTCAACCATAAGTATTCTACCTTTTGTATCATTATATTTCAATTCTGCTTCAATACCTTTTTTAACATAAATTGCTACCCCTCTCTTTCTTTTTTCTGCTAATGAGGTGAATAGTTTACCAAATTTTTTATACTCCAGACATTTGCCCTCATCCTTTTTTATATGGACCTCCTGTAGACAGATTATATCCATATTTTGTTTTGCTAGCTTTGTGAGTGTTAATTTCCTTTTTTTGCTGTCATTTAAACCATTAACATTTACTGAAATTAGTTTTAGATCCTTCATTCCTGATTTCCTTGCTCGGTTTTAGTTCTTGTTTAGTCTTACGGCTCTTACTGGTCTTGTTTTTTTCTCCTTGGCTTCTCCTTCGGTCTTCTTCTCCTCCGCGGTTTCTTCCTCGTCTAGATTTGTCGCCTCTATTTCCTCCTTACTACTTTGTTCTTCTTCTGCACCCCTTAACTGGTCGAGAAAATCTTGTGCTGTGCTCAAGCTGTCTATTTTTATTTTTCTCCCCTGCCAGGTGATTAGCATCCCCTCTGGCAGGAGCCATCTAAATAATATATTTCTTTTGTTCAATTGCGCCGCCAAAAATCTATAGCCTTTTCTCACCTCCCTCACTCTTCTCGGAATCTGTTTCAGTATTATCACTTCCTTTCCTCTGTATGTTATTTGACCGTCCCTCGCCATATTGTATAAGATGTCTTTTACTTTCTTTCTTGCGAATCTAATATGAACTTCTCTGGGGAGCCTATTTCTCCTCGCATAGTTTGTTTGCACTCTATAGACGTCATCCAGTTCTCTGATAATCTCACGTTTGTCTTGTTGGAGTATTTCTGCAATTAATTCCGCCATCTTCTCTCCTAAATCCTCGTCTTTATCTTCTTCCACATTTTGAAAGCGCAAGTAGAACGACGCCCTATCCATCTCTAATTGTATTAATGAGTCTTCTAATTCCTTATTTTGCATCGTCAGCGTCTGGTCTACCATATCCAGCTTCTTCTCATTTTGTTCTATTTTTTGCTCCGCCTTCTGGATCCTTTCTTCATTGTTCGAGATTGAGACTTGAATCTCATTCATCTTCTGGTCCAGTTGGTGGATATCTGTTTTTAATTCGGTGTGATTGTTAGACATTTTCTCCTGCATGGCCACCATCGTTTCTTTAATTAATGTCAATGTTGACTGTACTGTTAGTAATGTTGGTGTTGCTATGGCCTTGTCCGTTTTTTGTGCTCCTTCCATTGATTTTTGGGTAGCCAGGGAGGTCATGGATATGGTGGGATTTGAGGGGGTCTTCTTCCCTGTTTTCAGGATCGTCGATGATATGCTCATCATTTCTTCCAGGATTTTTTTTTGTTCTCTAATTATTTTCTCGATATTTCTCCAAATTTTCATACACTGACTGTCACCTCTTTTTATGTTTCTTCAGCGTATAAGAGGCATTTTTTTTTATCGAACAATGTCTATCTATTTATCAATCTATATCACTTCCAGTCTCTATCTTAAATAGAATTAACAATCAATATCAATTTATCAATCTACCTCACTTCCAGTCAATATCTTACGTGGATAACAAAAGTTGATTTATAACTTATAATTATGTAATTGTAATAATATTTAATTTGTGTAATAAATAGTAATTAATTGATAGAAGCTTATTTCTACTTATTACTACTTATTTCTACTTCTACTTATTAGTGATTAATTCAAGACCTAATAGTTCAAGACACAATAATCCAATTGCTCCTAGGTAAATCTATAATCAGTAGCTGAAATTCATGTCTAAATTACTGCTTAAAAAAAATTATTAATTCAAATTTCTATACTTCTAATTACCAATAAGTTAATATATGTAAGTATTATAATTCTAATATAGCAATATATCAGTATATAAAATATATGAAAATAGTATTTATACAGGTAAATATAGATAAATATAATTAAGTGCAATTAAATAGTTAAATAAGTAAGTAAAAATCTAATAGACTCTATAAAGGTATATCTTATATATAAACAATTAATTACTATAGAGATTTATGCTTCTTGTTAATCACAGTGTTAATATGCAGAAGATCAAGGTATCAAAAAAGTTTTTTTTTCTTTTTTTTTTCAGAAAAAAGAGGAAAAAGGGGAGGAAATTTTCCAAGTTTTGGTTGGGAACAAACAAATATTTCCACCGGTAAGGGGGTGGTATCCTTTCTCACACCGCCGCCGGTTTCCTCTAGTCCTTTCTTCTTCCCCCGTTTACTCTGCCACAGTCAAAACTCTATGGTAAGCCTCGGAGCTAGATCGTCTCTGTGCCTGTCCTTTTCAATTTGCACTGTCAGATTTCTTCAATGGATGCACTTCCTGTTCTCTGGAACAATTAGAAAGAGTCCAATCTCCGATTTAGTTCGTCTCTCTGCTTTGACCAGCAAATAAAAACGAAATTTCTTCTGGATTCTTTTGGCTTCCTTACTCCCTGTGCCCACCGATCCTCTTCTTGTGTAGGCAAATTAGCGTCCTCGGTTTCTTATCTTCGCGCCGGCTTGTCGAGCTCCGTAATCTTTCAGGCTATTTTCCACTCTCCGTCGCCGCTCTTTTCCGTTTAAAACCTTTCCGCCCGACTCCGCCGGCCCCTTACTGATGTTCACTTTCACTTGGGCAGGGAGGACACGGTTCAATCTCGGCACTGCAGCCTCCGATCTTCCTTGCTTCCCATCTGATTGTCAGCTACCACAGCTTCGAGTCAGCCATTGAAATGCTGACTTCACACGCGTCGGTTTGACAGAGCCGCCCGGTTTTGCGAGAAGTGTTTGCACTTCACTTTCTCGCTCGCCTGACTCTATTGTCCGCGGGACTCTCCAGGACCCGCGCCCCCGAAGGGATCCCCAAGACGTGGTGACAAGCAGTGTTGAGGAGTGGCGATCACTCACTCAGCACCATGTCGCTGCAGCTCGCCGACCGGAAGTCAACTTTTGGGATTTTCCATCTTTCTACATATTATAGCATCACTGCTATATATGAAACCAGTCTTCTGTGGGACCTTTCTAATTGGGTGTCCATAAGTCCTAATACAAAAAGCCCTGGTTTCCTATGGATATACATGTTTAAAATTTTGTTGTATTTGTACTTTTTTTGCTTTTTCACATGTTCACCATGCATGATAATGGTTCTTACACTGATGCCAATAGAAGTATTTTTGGGTTTTAAGCTACAGGTCTTTAAACTACAGGTAGCTTAAAGACATATTACTTTTCATTTGTCTGTTGTCTATGTCTTCCAGCAAATCGGATAGATTTGTGAATTGATTTATAGAAATTGAAAAGTTAATGGTTTAAAATAGCCATTGTTCTTCATCTTATTCTTTTGGCATCTTTGATACTATTTTTTTCCTCTTATAATGTAATCCCACATTGATTTAGAAATAAATTTATAGGATTGTTCTCTCAAAGCAGATTTAATAGGACGTTTACATCAGTGGTACCCAATTGGGCACCAGGGACCAGTTCCAGGGAGAGAAGTTTTTCCGCGGACCAGAGGGGGTTTGGTTTTGTGTGCTGCCTGCATCCCATGGATGGGGCTTTGCTTGTTTACGTGGCCTGGTTTCTGGCATGTCACGGCCTGGTTCTGGTACACAGGCCAGGGGTTGGGGACCCCGGTTTAGGTAATAGAAAAATCTGTGCATTTTACTTTTCTATTGCTTTATTAATTACGTTTTGTAGCTATGCAATGCTTTAACAACTTGTACATAACAAGGCACAGGTGTTCTTAGTATCAGCTAAGAGTCCCTACAAATTCCCTCCACAATTGATAAAATATTTTCCTTCGTTAGTAGTAAATGAGCCATTAATATTTGTAAATAGACAGGAGACTATTACATGCTGAAAGTATTTAAACTCAAAAATGATAATGTATTCCATGGGAAAGATTTAGACCTTAAATATAGTCAGTATTTTTAAACTTAAAAAATTCAACATAAGGACTTTATAAGCTTTAATTAGAAAGTTTGTTGAGAAATTTGAAATGAGTATAAGCTGTGACAGTTAGCATTTCTGGTGAATGAGAGCACTCAATCAGATGGTACACATAGTGGTAATAGTCTCTTAGGATTACAGACAGGAGTTTTATAGATCTATATCTGAAAATCCCAAAGACTGAACTATTTAATTTCTGCATATAATGCCTGTGCTTCTCAACTGAATTACAGTTCTCCTCCATGCTTATGCAACATAAATTATACAAAATTTTGGTCACAGAAAGTACAAGTAATCCTCGATTTACAACAGTTCATTTAGTGACCATTCAAAGTTACAATGGCACTGAAAAATGTGACTTATGACCATTTTTCACAGTTACAACCTTTGTAGCATCCCTACGATCATTTGATCAAAATTCAGATGCTTGGCAACTGGTTCATACTTATAACCATTGCTGTGTCCCAAGGTCATGTGATCACATTTTTCAACCTTTTGACAAGCAAAATCAATGGGAAAGCCAGATTCACTTAACAACCGAGTTACTAACTTTATCAACGCAGAGATTCTTTAACAACTCTGGCAAGAAAGGTTGTAAAATGGGGCAAAACTCACTGAACAAATGTCTCACTTAACAACATAAATGTTCGGCTCAATTGTGGTCGTAAATCGAGGATTACCTGTATATGATAATCAGATGGTAATCAAAACCTCATCCCATCTTATGTATTCTAGAAAATATACAAAAGATTCACACATAGCATCTTCAGCATTTTTAATTTGATACCTGGTAATATGAAATACTTCTTTCTTTGGAATTTGCAGAGCTCAGACAGTTTATGTTTTGTTTAAACCTTTGCATGATTTATTATGGGGGATTATTACTTTAGTCCATTTTGGAGTTTTTTTCCTCATCATTAACAAAATATTGCATTCCCAGAAAGGTAGGAGTGATGTTGTATTGCTGTTATTAATTGAAGGAGAAACGTAGGATGTTGCATTAACCAATTAGACTTAGTATGCACCTGCAGCTCCATTTCATCATCAAATGAAGCTTAAATAGGTGTGTTTATGTGTAAAATAGGCAGATATGTATAGAAACAAGCACACCTGGCTCACCGCCAGACTGGTTTTGATACTGCAAAAATATCTTTGATAAGTGCTGCTGATTGTGGTAATTGTTGTCAGCTTACGGAGGCATAATACCAAATACTAGTTTGCTTAGAAGCTGAATTCAGATAAAAATATAATATAATTCTAGGTGAGAATCACTTATTTGCCTTGTTTTTTTTTCGCTTTTACATTTTTGGGTTTAACAAACGTGTAGTTAAGAAAGTTTTGGTAAATTATGAAAGGTGCTCATATAAATAGTGGTTGGAAGTCACTCATTTCTTTACCACGTTCCCATTTTTCTCTCTTTTCTGAGACATAACGTTTTTAAAAACCTACAAATAGCATCTTTTTTTTCATCTACTCTTAACATTTAATGGAGAAAATAAGAACTACTTCAATATGTGAATCTCACATATACCCAGTCGTTTCCCATTTCACCTGCCATCCTCAAACTCAAATCTGAATTATGTCACATGAGAAAAAAATATATTCTTGATAACTTTTTTTCCCATGCCGGATTCTCAAATTATCCATAAAAATTGCTGAACCTTCCTGAGATGCAGTTGAATGTGGAGTTCTTGGTCCCTCAAGAGAGATATTACTGGGCTAATCTTTTAGGATGCAAGGACTCACCATGCTCTTCCTAGCCCAATTTTAAAGATCAAAGGCAATAAAATATGTGCCATTCATTAATGAGGTGAGCAAGTAGTCATTGGGGGAAAAAAATAAACTTTTCAGGGAAAATATTATTCACAAATAAACCTATCCTTTGAATTGAATATTCTAAGAACTGTTGATGAACTGGATTCCATAAAGTCCTTAATTTCAAGAGCAATTTCCAGGAACGATGTTTGTTTAACTGGTTTGAAGCAGCATTTTATAAATTCCTTCATTTAAGACAATTATTATGAGAAAGAGCAGGATTTGGGATCTTCTACCATCGAGTGGAGTTTCACACATGAGCACGAGTGACCTTCACTTAAGTATCCTCAGCCCATGCAAATGGAGCTTTGCACACATGTGCACTTGCCCATCACTCAAATGGCCTGGTTTCAAACAGGCTGTGGCCTGGTAGTGGACCATGACCTGGGGACCCCTGCTTTACAATACATATAAAGTTACAGTTTGAATAAAGTGCAAAATAAAAACACTAGCAGTCATTGAAAAACTAAAACAACGTGAATGGAATAATCACAGGAATAGGGAACAGGTTGCTCCTTTGTTCCTATATTCTTTGTAGGTCCAATATTATATTATAGCATATATTATATTATATATAAAATTATAGGAAGGAAGAACAGAGAGTTCAGCTTCATAAAACAAAATAGCATTCCTACATTGAAACTTAATTTTTAAAAAAAAAAAAATTAAGGGAATGGAAGTACTTGTAGTACATGCAGTATAATGAGGAAGTGATGCGAAAGCAAGGGGAGCATGCTTTACTCAATCTGGGTAGAAACTAAAAGGGTGCCTGCTGCAAAATTTAAGGGCTGAAGGGAGCATGAGTTTTTTTGGCTGACCATAGTTTACTGAGCTAATGGAAATCCTTCAAGGAAGCATAAGATTATAAAAAGACAACAACTGCTAACCAACAGAGAACATAGTATCTTGGTGGCCTTGGCTAAAATGGCTAGAGAGGCTATGACTATCTGCTGTAATGAATGAGGTTACCACTAGAATGCAATGAAATGCTGGAGACTATCCACTTTGATGAGCCTCAAACAGCTTGGGTTGGAGAACACCAGTTTTGAAGGAAAGTTGGAAAACACTAGCTTGTGGTGCATCAGCAGTGGGCTGGCGAATAAAGGTGTCTGTTCTTGCACTTGGGATGTACCAAGGAGCAAGCAGAAAGTTCTTCCCTAGAACAAAACTTCAACAAAGCCAGTAGCAATCTTAAAAAAAAGATTAACACATACATACATTTGTATATGAACACAGATATTGTTGTGGCCCACCAGAGGCCTGCGCAGATCGTGGCTGATCCTGACGAGGAGACTGGTGTGGGATCGCGCCAGCAGCCTGCGCAGCCAGCGCTCGTGTTGGACAGTGAGGAGGCTGAAGAGGATGTGGTGCCAGAGGCAGAGACTCAGCAAGGGCCTTCAGAACCTCCAGAGGCTCCTTCAAGTGGAGAGAGCGAAGTGGAGGAGCCTCTCCTCAATGCTCGAGCACGCAGGGCTACCAAAAGGCAGGAGTGGCTACTCAGGAGGAGGAGGTCTCCTCGAGAGTAAGGTTTGAGGATAATTGGCCATTCCCTTAGCCTATTTAAGTTGCACACAGTTAGTAATTTCTTGCTGGAAACAACGTGTCATTATTACAGAGCATTTTGGAGAGTGAGTGTCTTATCGTATCTTGTTTTCTGGGCTGGTTGCCAACCTTTGCCAGACTTTGTTTATTCTTGATATATTATAACTTTGATAAGGACCATTGGGCGTGTCACAATCCTTGGGAATCCGGAGCTGGGGCAGAACAGATATACTGTATACCAGCAAACTTCTTTACCTGTTCAGCAAATGTTTGCTTACTGTATCACAACATTGTACGGCACTATTTCACTTCCAGAGATGAAGTGAGCAGGCTGCTTAGGTTTCTGGTTTGGGTATGTACTGAAGTTATTAAATTTTATACACTTCACTGGATGGGCTACATAGCAGATTTTAACTTCCACTGAGAATATTCCATAGTTTAATATTTTAGTGCCTCAGGTTTCTATGCTCCATTAATCCTGTGGCATAGTTTGATAAAGTTAATCACTCTTATGAAAGAATTTCAGGTGGCGCATAGCTTATCGAAGAGACTGCAGCATTTTGCTAACTGCACTATGAAAGTGATGAAATTGTTGCATTATACAGTTTTAAATACATACACTCTGCTTTACCTAGTTGATTGGATTTACCCAAATTATTATTAGAAGAGGAGGAACACTTGATTGAGATGGGACTATTTTCAGTCTCTACCAGCTGTCTTTTGTTAGTCATTTCACATTTAGCAGAATTAGAAACTTTCTCATAATTGTTTCTAAAACATGCATAATTGTATCCAAAGAATAAAGTCACTGGTGTGAAAATCCTGTTCTCCTATCCAATATATACAGAAAGTACATGAAGTTTAACTAACCCCTTTGCTGTTACTGAAGATGCATTTACAAATATAAGCCAAATTAAAACAGCAGTCTTCCTCCCAAGGGCTCTTCTTCTCTACAGTTTGGAATCAATTCAATTTTAGTATTGATTAAAAGCATCATAATTGCTATCTTGCTATTTTGGGGGATGTGAAACACTAGAAAGATATAATAATTATATAATATGAAAATATTATATAAAATATTATATAAAAATATTATTCTGCTACCAGGGATAAAATCTAAAATTTTTCCCTACCGGTTCTGTGGACATGGCTTGGTGGGGAGGTATCCTGTGACTGAGTGGGTGTGGCCAACTCAAAGTCACTCACAGCCACGCCCACTCAGTCACAAGACTCCTCCCACCAAGCCATGCCCACAGAACCCGGTAGGAAAACTTTTTAAATTTCTATTCTGCTGGCGCAGCCTTACCTTTCTCCCGCGGCTCCGCCCACCCGCCCCATTCCCTGACTCCTACTGCCCACCTTTCTCCCGCAGCTGGCTGTCAGGGAAGGCAAGCACCAGAAAAGTACCAGAGTCGCTCACTCTCCTTCTTGAATGAGCCGCTCTGGTCCACATGCCGGCTGCGCAAACGCACACTGTTTATTTAATTCAGTGGCTGGTTGGAAGTGCGCTTGTGCAGCTGGTGCGTGGACCAGAGCAGCTCATTCAAGAAGGAGAGTGAGTGACTCCGGTACCTTTCGGGCACTTGCCTTCCTTGACAGCCAGCTGCGGGAGAAAGGTGAGCAGTAGGAGCAGGGGTGAAATGCTCCCAGTTTGGACCGGCTTGGGCGAGTGGGTAGCAAAGATGGCCAGTGGTTCGGAGAACTGGTAGCAATGGAAGCTGGAGGCTCCGCCCACTCGCCCACCTGCCCCATTCCCCGACTCCTACTGCCCACCTTTCTCCTGCAGTTGGCTGTCAGGGAAGGCAAGCACCCAAAAGGTACTGGAGTCTCTCACTCTCCTTCTTGAATGAGCCGCTCTGGTCCACGCACCGGCCAAGTTCACATCCAACCTGCTGCTGAATTAAATAAACTGCGCTTGTGCAGCCGGTGTATGGATCAGAGTGGCTCATTCAAGAAGGAGAGTGAGCGACTCTGGTACCTTTCGGGCAGTTGCCTTCCCTGACAGCCAGCTGCAGGAGAAAGGTGGGCAGTAGGAGTCGGGGAATGGTGCATTCCCCGACTCCGGGAAATTGGGCGGGTGGGCGGAGCCTCCAGCTTCCATTGCTACCGGTTCTCCGAACCACCGGCCATCATCGCTACCTACTTGCCTGAGCCGGTCCAAACCGGGAGCATTTCACCTCTGTCTGCTACTCTGAAATCTAGTTTGTTCAGAAAAAGGGTAAAATTCACACACAAAAAATCCATAATTAGAAATAACATACCTTTCTCCCCCAGATAATTGGTTAAATACCAATTAACCATTTTATAAATGGAAGTCCTGTTTGGAAATCACTGAAAAATCACTAGAATCAACAGATGAATCAAGGTATCATCTTAGCTAATTTTTATATATTCCATTCAACTGCCTGCATTATCTCACCCAGTTACTAAATTTTGTTTAGTATTAGTTTAATGTGCATGGTTATATCTCTGATTTAGCAGTTGTTATTAGACAATATGAATTTGCTCATTTTTTATTAATAAACTATTTCTCCAAATGATTACTTGCTCCAATGTGTTGGTAGTTCCTAATTTATTTCATGTATTCATTAATTACATAATTATGCATGTTTTGAATCAGAACATTATGCTGTTTTTGTTGTAGTCTGTGGGGCTTTATTAGACAGGAAAGGCTTGGCCCATCCACCCAATGTTTTCATTATTGTGGTACATTCAAAACATGCTCCCATGAGTTTTCTTTAATATAACTTCTTTCTGGTGAAAATTGCACAAGAGGTTTAGTAGTAATATATGTTCTATTTTTGTAGTTTTGCTCACCGTCCTTTTCTCCTTCATTTTCTTATCCTTTCTGTGTCCCACTGGAATGGTTACTAGTGGAATACAAACAGCAACTGTCAATTGCAGACTACAGCAGAATTTTCTAACAATCCTAGGCAGTTTGAAAGATTCCTACATGGAACCATTGTCACCCTAAGTAATTGCTCACTTAACTACAAAATATTTTTCAATTCTTGGGCAGGCAATTTAGATACAATACAAAAAATACTCTAAGAAGAATGCTGGAGAAGTTAAAGTATAGACCTGGAGAGGTTTTGTAAATGGTTGCCTTATTGTCTGCGTTTTAAGCTATGCACTATTCAATTATAAAGATTCAACATTTAGAAACCAATGTGAGTGGGTGTTTGATATACAATATAGCTGAGATTCTCTTCTTATATTGTGTCTTTCAGAGGGTAATTTTCAATATTGTCAACTTCAGTAAAACAAAGAGCCTCTATCGAGATGGAATGGCTCCAATGGTAAAATCCACAAGCCGGCCTAAATGGTAAGTTAACACTCAGTGAATATTGTTTTTACGGAGCGAGCTTCAGCTATGATATTTTAGAATCATTCCTTTTTTCTTTGTGGGATTCATTAAGCTCTGGTTATCTTTATTCTCTTTATATATGCTTCACTGTTTTCCTTCTAAAGCAGCATTTGTTCTGATAGCGTGGACTGACCTTGCGAATGAGTCAGTGTTAGTATTTGGCTCTAGCAAGGATGAGTGATCTCCCTGTCACATTTTCATAGCATTTCACTGGATAGTCAGCTCAATTGAATGCTAAAGGATGGATCACTCTAATGTTAACCATTTTTTGACTAAGGTTATATGGGGCACTTCAAATGATATATAGAACTGTGGGGTAGACATAAGTTCTTTTACACATGGCAAAACAAAGCGAGACAAATAGATCAAAACATATTCTTAAAGCAGTTTGTTTGTCTTGAGAATGAGAACCAAAAGCTATATTACCTGGGCTATTTGGATACAGTTAGCAATTTTGTTTTGTTTTATTCTCCTATGAGAAAATGTTTGTGATTTGTTGTATCAATCAGTATGCTGTTACAGCTGCAGGTTTGTGAAATATTATTGTCTTCTGTTTACTCAGATCTTGT
Source organism: Arizona elegans (assembly GCA_022577455.1). NCBI lineage: Eukaryota > Metazoa > Chordata > Lepidosauria > Squamata > Colubridae > Arizona > Arizona elegans. The sequence continues at coordinate 145,863,749 of JAKOOJ010000002.1, forward strand.
ATGAGGCAATTTCAAGCCCAATTATGTATAGAAAATGTTAAGCAAATGTGTGCCACCTTCAGACCTCCCTGTTCCTATAGCATGTCTTAATATCAACTTTAGAATTCACTGAATAGTTCTTATTATGCTTTTTATGTGATTCCATATTGAAATATAATTCTATATAAACCGTGTGGAAAAGACCCTGAAACTAGGAAATGAAAACTCAGCCTTTTCCAGTATATTTAAAAGTGACATTCTTACATCTTTTGTTCAATAACGTATATTGACAAGTTGTTCATTAGTATACCAGTATATATTTTCAAAAACAATAAATCAACGAGGCAGAAATTCTGTACCAATGATAGGCCCTTTTCATTTTATTTTCTTCATATTTATCCAGTATGTATAAATAAAAGCAGTAGAAACACACTCCTATTCAGACTAATTATTATTACATGAAATAACAGAAGATTTAAAATATTGCAAACAAAAATAAAATAAACAATAAGGAAAATAGAATAAAAATATAAAACTAAATACATAGAAATAGTTTTTGGCCATTGTGCTTGATGGAATGGAATATATATTATTGCTACCTCATACATTTTTTTATCTTTGCACCAGAAATGTTGTTGTTGTTGTTAGTTGCAAAGTCATGTCTGACTCATCATGACCCCATGGACAACTTTCCTCTAGGCCTTCCTCTCCTCTACCATCCCCCCGAGACCATTTAAGCTCACAGTGAGTGAGTAACTTCTCCAGTGAGTCCTTCCTTTTCATTAAGTGACCAAAATATTTGAGTTTCATCTTCAGGATCTGACCTTCTAAAGAGCAGTCAGGGTAGATCTCCTCTAGGACTGATTGGTTTGATTGCCTTACAGTCCAAGGGACTCGCAGGAGTCTTTTCAGCCATAGTTCAAAGGCCTCAATTCTTTGACGCTCAGCCTTCCTTATTGTCAAACTTTCACTACCATACATTGCAACTGGGAAAACCATAGCCTTGGTTATGCTCCATTAAATTTGAAGAAAACATCTACTTTCCATAGTAACCTTATCACTCTTTATTATATTTGTATACTATACTATATTTCACTTTTTCACTTAAAAGCTTAGAATATTTTATAGGTGTTTATCCTGCCTAGCAATGTCTTGTTTAGATATGATAGATAATTTGATTTATTTAGCTCCTGCAGTTGTATCCAAAAATAGATTTTTCTTTCAGCACTTTGATACATATCCCTGAAGAAGAAATCATTCTGTAATAGAAACCAAGCGGTCATAGTTAATGAGCAGTTTCTTGTATTTACTGCATAGAAAAAAATTACAGATGAACAGTGTTTTTGTCATTAAAAGTATTGTATCTACACACTGACTTTCTCATGAAAACATTTCCAAACCATTATTGGTCCTTATCTTGTGACAAGTCTGTATTATTTACATATTATTTAAATACACTTATAAAAGTGTACTTATAAAAGTAAAAATACTCTGCATATATTTTCAAATATAGCCAAAATACTCTGCTTTTCTAAAAATGAAAGATAGCTGTAATGATATGCACTCACTATAAATTGATAGTTAAATGCATTGAGATCAGAGTGTTTTGCTTTTTCCTAATCTTATATATCTTTACGTAACACCTCTGTATAGAGGGATTGGACCCTTAGTTGAACCCAATTAGGTGTCTGAGAGATGGTTTTAACTTCTCTAGGTGCTTTTATCTTCTCTACCCCTTAGTTAGGTTCAGATCAGTTATCGTCATAAAAGATACCAGAGCATAACAGAGGTACCAAGAGTTCCTTTAAATGCCAGTCATTAATTCTATTCAAAATTCAATTACATTTGTTGGCATGCGTTGATTAACCTTGGAAAGATTTCAAACACAGTGTATCACAGTGTTAAAGCAGGGTAATATTGAGTTTATTTCTCACCCTCTCTTCTTTTTCAGGGCTAGGCTGATGTTCATGCAGCCAAGTTTGCATTCCAATAAATACAGTAAAATACACAATATAATAATACAGTAAATTGAGTCTGATATCAGCAACTCCAGATTTAATTTCAAAAGGCTGTCCTGGACAGCTTTACAACTTTCTAGAAGGCCATGAGACTGGAGACCATTCTAATCTTGGAGAGTAAGGTATTTCACAATAGGGAAGTCTTATACAGAATGTCTACCATTGGCCCTCCTTGTGTTGCAACTCCTGAGAGGTAAGGACCTTGAGCAGGCGTTTTTGGCAGCATTTATCTAGAAAAGTCAATCTTTTAAATACTGTATCCTTAAGCTGTTGGGTATCTAACCAATCAGTATCTTGAATTGCACTTGGAAATGTACTGGTAACCAATCCATTTCTGGTTTAATAGGTTTAACATAGTACTATTGATACTGATCAATAAGAATGTATTCTCATCATTGAACCCAGTCCTCCCCATCACCAGATTTCCACTTCTCTCTTGATGAAAATAGCTTGCTTATCATAGGAAGAAGAGTTTTCTAGTAGTGAATTTATTATATGCCAATCTTGAACTTTGGAAAAGGTTGGGGCTACATTTGCAATTGCAACAAGACTTCTGAATTATGGAAACCTTAAACATTAGTCTTTTATGTATAGCACAGACCACAGTAGACTACTGATATGCTTGCACACATCTGCATTGCCATCACCATGATTTTACAAGGTTTTGCAAATTTTAAAAAGTGAAGTAAAAATGATTTGTTCAGTAGGAAATGTGTTTTCTAAAGTCAGCAAATATTATCCCTAGGTATAGAATTACTATAACTTTATATTCAGCAAGAACTTGTCTCAATAGAGACATTAGCCTTCAAGTTGTGCTTGTCTTTCATAAGCAGCAACTGGCTACTCATCATTTAAGTTATCCCAACAAAGATCATATGGAAAACTCTAATTAGCACCTATAGAATAGTAATTTTTCCTTATGGAATAATCATTGTAATAGACAACTTAATAGCAGTAGTAAACATTTTACAATTTGAGATACAAAAAAGGACCCGGGAACTTTAGATAACTCTCTGTGATAGTGACTTGCTTCAGAAATGGGTATTCCTTTCTGTGCATTATGATGTGATTCACTGACAAGCATCAGTGATCGCAATATTATGAGCTCATAAGATCCAAGCCAGGTTTTAGTTTGTTCCAGGGCAGTACTGTTTGGATCAAAAATAGGTCCAGAAACTAAAACAATAGAATCATGTAACAGAAGCTCTGTGGTTCAGTAAACAGAGTTTGAGAGCTGAAGACGGTTCTTGGATGAGAAGTGAAACGTCTTCAAAGAAAAACAAGAAAATCCAGTTGCCTCTTGAAAAAGCACTGTTGAGACAACCATGATCTGGATGACTGAGAATATCCATAGACATTTAAACATAGTTTGGTGGTTTATATACTGTCAATTATCCTATTATATAGTCAATTATATAGTCAATTATCCTATTATCATTGCTGAAATGATGTAATAGCTGGGTGTATGCTAGGCCACCAATGACCTCTATGAATACTAGAGATTGCTGCCCAAAGCAGATTATTAAAATTCTACTGAATTTATGACCAGTCATTGCTTAACCGTCTGCAAAGTTAACCAGAGCTGCCAGTAGAGGTGAAATTATGTGAACATTATGCTTTACTTATTTTCTTAAATTTACACTAGTCCCCTTTCCAAAGGAGAATCTAGCCATTGTTACCTTAATATAAAATAGTACTATTGTAATCTTCTTTTGCCATTCCATTCGAGAAAGAGGAAAATTGTAGAAGTGTCATTATTCCCTTAATGTGTATAGGGAATGAAGGATGTATTATTCATTTCTTATCCAGGGCCCCCAAGTCTAATTCTTAAAGACTTTAATCTTTTAGGAGTTGAGGGTCTGGATAAGAAATTTGCACTGCCTCATATGCATGTGTCTCTGTATCCATGTGTGTGTGTATCTGTAATTATATTTTTATTTTATATTAGCAGGGTAGCAATGGTAAAATTGTTGCTAGCACTTCTTATTTTTTATTTCACTTGGCAGAATGCCTGTTAAAGAACTATTTGTCTTTCTAGTCAAGTTCTACTCTAACATCTATTGCCTATCTTGCAATATTCTTGTAGTATTTTTTCCCCTATACAGTAGTATCTTGGGTGGTGGAGAGTTTCCTGTGGAGTAACTTAGATGCTAATTTCTATAGATGTTGCTAAGCTTGTTTTTTCTTCACCTCAGGTGGGTTATTGTTTGCGTTTTATTTGATAGATTTATAGAAAAGCAATATGGGTATAAAGACTGGTATTTCTTCATGTTTTATTGATCGAGAGAGGGCAAAGCTGTTTAGGTAGCATTTGAATTTTGATTAGCTGCTGGTTTCAGAGTTTCTTTTTTATATATACATTTGCAAGTTGTTAGCATGTATGTCTCTTCTGCCTTTGCACTCTGAAGAAAATATTATTTGAGATTAGTAGAGATTAACAGTCATTATATATGGAAAATAATATGAAAGCCAGAAATATGCACATATGACACACTCTCCCCTACAAAACCACTTATTGTCTCAGAGTTAGGGGAAATAAATCTCCTATATATGCCTGGGGCTTTGTAACCCTCAATATCACTATGGAAGTACGGGGAGGAGAAAAGAAAAATGCAAGAATGAATTAACCATGCGGCATAGGCCTGGTTACTTGGGGAACAGCCTATCTCCCATAGTATCTGGCAGGGTTGGTGTGCACCACGTTTCCTCAGTTAATCAAAGTCATCCCTTAGGACTTGGAAGTGCTCCTTCTCTTCAGCAGCAACTACTTCTGGAATGAGGTTCTCCCTGAAATCTGAATGGGCCAACTCTTCTGTTGTTTAGAAGGGCTGTGAAGATCTGGCTTTCTTCAGCCAATGAGCCATGGTGGCGCAGTGGTTAGAGTGTAGTACTGCAGGCTACTTCTGCTGACTGCCAGCTCCCTGCAATTTGGCAGTTCAAATCTCACCAGGCTCAAGGTTGACTCAGCCTTCCAACCTTCTGAGGTGGGTAAACTGAGGACCTAAAATTGTTGGGAACAATATGCTGACTCTGTAAACCGCTTAGAGGGGGCTGTAAACAGTGGTGGGTTGCTACCAGTTTGCCCCGGTTCAGGTGAACCAGTAGCAGTGGCAGCAGGAGGCTCCGCCCACCCGCCCGGATGTCATCATATACGCTCTGCGCATGCGCAGAAGTGGCCCGCACGCGAATCAGTATCAAAGGTAATTGAAACCCACCCCTGGCTGTAAAGCACTGTAAAGCGGTATATAAGTTTAAGTGCTATTGCTATTGATGAAGAAGAGTGAGACTCCTTGCTTCATCTCCAACCAGAGATGCATGAAGTGAGCTCTGGAACATATATGGGATTTGGAGTTCATTGAAATGAAGATGAATGTCATCTTCCAGGTTTTGGGACAGAGTGGTAGTTGAACTCCATGTCATTTTTTATTTTAAATGTAAACCATCAGAGTAATCTGGAGTTTTGGCAGCTTCTAAATTGTGATTAAATAAATAAATACCAAAATTTGGTATGGTTATTAATGTATCAGTTCTTCACCTGCTGGATAGGATGGAAAAAGAATGAAGGATTGGTAATTGTGTCTTTTTGCCCTACTGAAGTAGTAAAATATCAAGGACAGGTAGGCAGGCCAGGAAATGAGTAAAAGGGAGCATTATAATGTCAGCTAAAGAGAGATTTAAAAGCTGTTTATACATTTGTAGTTGGTATTAAATTAAATTAAATTAAATTCTGGAACTGAATTATTAAATTACAATTATAGTATAGTCTTTAATATTGTAAAACTTAGGTATGTGAATAATTAACATTTAGTAATATTGGGAATTTTTCTCTAGTAAATAAGAAAAATCATAAAAGTATTTTTGTCAGATATTGGGATGACTCTGATATTTGTTGGCAAAAGTTACATCCTCTAACAGTTATTTAAAAGATAGTAAGATCTTTTTGGAACCTTTAATATATTTATTCCAAACTGTCTTCCAGTTATACCACAGGGATATGTGGAGGTGGAGATGGCACTCTCTTCTACATGATGGCAATGGATGACATAGTCAAGGTTTTTGGCAATTTCTCCCAGAGAAATGGGCAGATGGTAAAGAAGAAAGCAAAGAGAGTAGGCACTGTATGAAGCATGAAAACAAGGGAGAACTGAATTCTCAAAAAGAGCCAAATGTTATTTTTCTTCAGGAGTAATTGCAATATATATGCTTTGTAGCATTAGTATTTGTTGAAGACTTCAAATTGCCTTAAAGAAAAAAATAATAATTTTCAAAAATATAAGGCACCAATAAAAATTGTATGGAAAAATTTATGGAACTTATTTTGTTGTTTTTTTTATGAAGGCAATTTTGCCAGCTTAAAAGCACAGTATTTCAGATGATTTTAGAACAGTAGTGATATGAAAATGTTTTGAAATATTTAAGATAGGTGTACAGATACCACCAATATATTTGGAAAGGGCATCAATCCAGCATTATTGAGCATATATAGATCTAAACATCAGATTTGGATCTGGTCTCTGATGTCATTCGAACATTATGTGTTAATAGGTACCTCCAAAAGGATACTTCCGTATAAGGGAATGCCACAATTTTTCTGGAGTTCCAAATTGTAGATATTGGTTTAAAAATTTGTAGGAGTTGAATTATTGGTCAGAGAGAAGTATATAGAATTGAAATTGCTCAGGAGATGTAATCGAACATTTGTCAACATTCTGACTGTTCTGCATTTAAATTATTCTGGTAAGGAACTAAAGGCAAGAAGGTTAGGATTAGGGTCCTAAATATAGGATTGCAATCAGAGTATTGCACACACATACACTCACACACAAACACACACACCTTTGCTAATTGGGCCTGCAATACTTGCTGGTTTGTATTGTGTGTGTGTGTGTGTGTGTGTGTGTGTATCTGTATCTTATATATACACATACAGTATATGACCTGCACATGGATTAGAGAACAAACGAAAGTATACGATATCATCAAGAGAGTAAAAGAATTGAAATGGAAATGAGCTGTTCACATAGCAAGAAGAACTGATGGCAAGTGGACCAAGGCAGTCATAGAATGGATCCCACTTGATAAAAAGCATCCACGAAAGAGACCTAAAACAAGATGAATTGATGACATCAGCAAGTATTGGGGGTCCAATTGGCAAGAGAAAACTCAAGACCACATAGGTTGGAGACAAGTGGAAAAGGCCTTTATCCTGCAACGGACAGACAATGGCTAAAATGATATTTGTTTGCTTGTTTGTTTGTTTGTTTATTTACTATATGAATATAGTAAACTGTCAGTTAGGTACAATTGGACCACAGCAATGCACACTTCAAAGCAGCATTGTATCTGAATGAAGTTACAAATAATAAATTTTGGCAAGCATTTATATTATTACGTTTCTATATAATACCATCAGCAGAGCTGGAGGGAAAAAAATCCACAAAATTCCCTACGTGGAAAGGCTTTGCCCTCCTAAAGATGGTAATATTGAAATATGAACTCATGTTCTGTTATATAGTAATTTCTATCGAGACAGCTTATTAATGCCTCTTCTAACTCAATTTCCAAGATAGACTGAAAAATTTTATGTTCAATTTTCACTAGCAGATAAGGACCCAAGGTAACGCTTGCCATTTCAAATTTTGTTTTCACAGCTTGTAAAACTTGTTTATTGCTAATAGCAAAATAATGCAAGGATACTTGTATATTTTTATCTTGCATGCCTTAATTTATTCTGTATGTTCTACTTTTCTATTTCTACTAGGTTCTATTTTAGTAAATTTTAGTTAATCTGGATTACTAACCTATAGTAAAGAAGTGGGTTAAATTTTATTTAAATTAGTGGATATGATTTGGAAATGATTTTGTGTCTGTCTATAAGTACCTAACGAGGGTTTCTAACTTGCAGGTTCTGATAAGAATAATCTAGGATAGGGATGTCAAACTCGCATTGTCACGTGACGTATCACAACTCCGCCCCCTTTGCTAAACTGGGTGTGGGCGTGGCCAGCACATAACGCATCTGGCCCGCAGGTCGCAAGTTTGACACCCCGATTATGGGGGAGACACATTACCTATTTCTGATGTCATAATCATTCAATGGTTGGTCAGGGAGCATACTTAATATTTTTGATAATATTCACTAATATCCAGTTTTTTAAAAATAGTATATTAATGTTTTTATACACTTTTTTTAAAAAAAATTGATGTTCATTGACACCATCTTGGAATGTAACAGGGGCTGTATTGCAGACTCCTGGAATTTACTGCTAGCAAAGGAAAAAAAAACAGAGTTATCTATTTTAAACACAAAGGGAAGGGATTTCCCCCCCCCCCCCACCTCAAAATGAAACAAGTTTGGGGCCAAATATGGAAAGCTAACTTGACTTTGTATGGGACACCATATGTTGGGAATATAAAAGCTAATTACTGGTAATTAGCAATAACAACTGGTATGGATTAGAAATAGTCTTTATGTTAGAACTGAAAATTCTTGGAAATTTATCAGCAAGATTTATTTAGAAAAACGAAATCATGTGGATTTTTGTTCTTGGTATCATTTTTTAATCCTGCATATTGTATCTGTGGGAAATATTCAGAAAGAGCCCCTGCAGAGAAAAACATTAGACCAGAGAAGTTCAGGTGTGGTAAGCAGAGGACCCAGTGTGTTTTCTCAGCAGACTATGTTGCTGAGGAATAAAATCATTGCATTGTGAAATATTTCCAATTAAAGCTTTTAAAATGTGAATTTAAAACTTTACAGCAATAGTTGAATTTGAAGTATTGTTCCTGCAATCCCCAAGACTATTGTTTCTTGAAAATGCCTGCATAATTTCATTTTCTCAACAACAACACAATCTATATAATTATTCAATGTGTGAGTAGGACTGGTTTTGAAATCTTGTAACATGGGATCTATTTTATGCAAATGCTACATATTAGTCATCTTAATATTTATAAGGAATTAAGTTTGTTTCAGAAATTGGAACTTTTATATATAAACACATACTGTTTCTGTTGATCAACTGAAGAATTATATGCATATCTGAAAGCAAATGCAGTACATGGGGAAATAATGACTTACTTCAAAGAATAAAACAAACCATATAAATCTAGAAAGAAAACTAGAGAAAATATTAGGCTAATATGAGTGAGAAAAAGCATATTTGTTGAATTGAATAATGCCAACATGCATAATTCCAGGGATATAAAAAATTAGGACATTCAAACGTAGTTGCTATGTAGATAAAGGTAGTCCTGGCTTAATGATCTGTCACTTAGCAGATGTGACAAACCCTCTCCAAAAGTTATTTACGACCTGGTTTTGAAGTTACATCCATTGCAGTGCCCTGTGTTAATTTGTCCTTAAGGCCGACCATAGGGATGCTGCAGCACCTCTCTTCCTCTCTCCCCCCACCCCTTTGCCCTGCCAGATTCCCCCAGGAATTGGGTCTACTCCTTACCCTCCCCCCCATCACACACTTTAATGTTTCCAAATCTCATGTTGGGGAAGGAGGGCAGGCCACTTGTTTCTGGGCTGCTTGGTTACCTTCCAGAAACAGCTTCCATTTTGAGCACTCCTACAGTTCCTTGCCATTGCACTGAAATGGAAACTGCTTCTAGGAACTTAACATAGTCTACACACTGCTGAGGAAAGCTCTGGAATTCGAGAGACTTTCAAAAAATATGTGTGCAATGGGTGATGGGGAAGGTGGGGAGGGCTGGTAGGGAACAAAAGGCCTGTGGGGGCCCAGTGTGAGTGGGAAAGCCCTGTATGGATCTGGTGGAAAGGGAAAGAACTAACAGGGAGGAAAGGGCTGTGGAGACCCTGAAGACTGGAAAATGGAGCATGGGGTGTGTCTCAAGGGGGTGGGAAAGGCTATCGAATGCCCAGGCAGTCAGGTCTCAATCTCAGTCCTCAGAAGGCTTGATATGTAGAAAATTGGCATGTTTGTTAGTCTGAGCAGCTAGAATGAAGCCAATCTTGCAAATGCCCCATCATTTCTGGATTTTTCTCCCTAAATATTTAAATCAATATCATTGTTGGGATTCAATTCAGTTTACAAGAAAATGAAACCAGGGGAGAGATCAGTATCATTCCTAACCTTGTTGCTTTTGAGAAAGAAAAAAAAAATCATTGTGAAATTCCTGACTAAAAAAAAATCACAATTTTTAATGAATTATTTTGCTTTTGATAAATATAAAAAAACAAGAAGGCAGGGAGACAGAATGGTTTGATGCTTAGGTGTGCTTTTATTACATAACCTTTCCTACCAACATCTCTGTCCCTAGTTTGTTCATAGACTCTAATTTTATAAACAAATTTAAGATTCTGTAATATAGTGTTAGACCCATTTGGTGTAATGGTTAAGGTAGTCACTTTCTCCCAGCTGTAAGAAGTAGGCAGTGACCAATGACTTCTGAAAAACCTTGCCAAAAAAACTGCAGACTTGTCCAGGCAGTCTTCAAAAATTGGACATGATTGAATGGAAGAAAAAAACATGCTTAATATAATAGAATAAATATATTTACTTGGAAGAAATAGAAAGAAAAGGAGAAAAATTATATATTATTATTGAGTTAGAACCATTGTATCTTAACTCTTTAACTCTTTAAATTCTAAAGAACCTGATAGTGTTTTAAAAATTTCAGATAACTGATTCTATCACTTTGCATTCTTTTAAAAAACAAACAGAATTAGAGCAGTTCTGTTCATGTGTATTCATAGATAAGGAACGGATATGTTCACAGTCTCAGGAAATACTTTTAAGTAAATATCGTTAGCAGTGGACAATTCTTTGCAGCTATTATTATTTTCTTTACCCTTTAAATAAATAAATAATAATAATTGTTTCCTTGATCAATGCATAATAAACATTTAAAACAGTGACATGATGCCAGTATCAAGGTGGTGTGAATGACATATTACATTTTTTTCCCTGTGATCTTAATCTCTTACTTATTTTGCAAAGTATGAACTCAAATTTCTATTTACACTGTTTCTTATATCATTCCTTTGTCTGTGACAATAATTTACCTAATTCCCAAACATAGGACTGCATAGAGCCTTTGTTTCTGCTGTGGGGGGTGGAGAGGGGAGGAGATTGTATCTATGATCCCTCATGTGTGGGATGCTTCAGGCTTGATCCTCTTTCCTGTCCTGTTCTATATGAAACCCCTGTTTCATCTGTTTGCCAGTTCAGGGGTTGGTATCATCAGTAGGCTGATTATACCATATGTACCAGCTCAACATCTCAACCTGGCACAGGTAAATCTGTTCATGTATTGACCCAAATGTCGGGAGGCTGTTCAGATCTGGATGGGGTGAAACATACTTTGGCTCAATTTTAACAAGACTGAGTGGTTGTGGCAGTTTGACTCCCCAAAGTTAGGGATGTTACCAACAATGATCTTGGATGGTAGTGAACTACTCCACTCAAGACTAGTGCACAATCTGGAGGTTCTTCTAGCCTCACAGCTACTGCTTAAAGGTGGCAACTGTGTCCAGGTGGATCTTTTTACATGTTCATCTTGTGCACCAGTGGCTATTCAGACAGTCCCTGTCACTTCACAATTAGATTATTGCAATATGGTCTGTAGGAGGCTGCCCTTGAAGACTACATTGAAATTACAGCTGATTCAAAATGCAAGCAGTAGTGGGTGCCTTTTGGTATGTCTGTGTATCACCACTGTTATATGAGCTGCACTGGCTGCCAGTCAACTTCTGACTGCAATTCAAGGTGCTGGTTATTATTTATAGAGCCCTTTATGGCATATCTGATATGGATATCTGAGGTACCAGTATGTTCTGGCAGACTCCAGGTTCCCTTTATTAAACATTGTCATCTTGTGGGACCAAGGAAATGTGTGTTCTCTATTATGGTCTCCACCCTCTGGAACAGAAATAAGAGTCAAGGACATCAACAACTTTTCTAGGGTTCTAGAAAGCTTGAAAACCTCGCTTTGGTCCCAGGGTTGTGATTGATGTTTTATTATTTGTCTAGGGCCCCTGTTTTGTTTGTTTTTGATTTTTATAAGATTAGTTCAGTTTGTGCTGTCCATCTGATTTGATGTTTTTATCTGTTTTTATGTTATGTTCTAGTTTTGGCCAAGTGTCCATTCGAGTTGGGCAACTAATAAATTCAAATATAAATAAATATATAAAGTATATAGTTTTTCAACTCTTGATATAGTTGTAGTTCATATTGTGTCAAATATTCTTAAGAAACTTTTAAGAATGCAATTAGATAATGCAATTCAAAAGGAAATGTTCATTACATAGATAACTGTATTTAGTGGGAAGTTTCTTTTTAAATTTTTAAATTCTTTCATTGAACTTATTTGGTTTAAATAATATCTTGCAAAATCTAAAGCAGTGTTTCAAATAGCATAAAAAGGAGTCAGAATGCTTTTACATAAGAGACATCTAGATTTAAATTATTTCAAGGTCAGGGGATAATCTGCTCATAATTTTTTTCCAGTTAAAATTTTATGCTAAGTTTAAACCAGAGAAAACTGATGTGAAGTTTCAGGAAACATTAGATTTGCTTGGCTATATTCACACTAGGTAGCTGATCTAGTCAACCAGGCTAAATATTAATCCTTCTGCTAATACACACAATTAAAGATGTCAAACGGGGGAACTGTTATGTTTGACTGCTTTTGATCTTCAACCAAGAGAGTTGGAAGGCTATCAATTCCTGCCACTTTTTTTTTTTTTGCTAAAAATATTAAAATGTGGTATATATTGCTTCTGTCTACTGTGCATAGGATTAAGAAAGAGATAAAGAGTTTCTACAGCAGCCCCATTTCTCTAGGTCATTTTAGAACATCTCTATTAACTTTATTGAAAGATTCATCTGAATTGTCACAGCAGAACAGACTGAGTTGGTTTAGCTCCAACTCTGAGGCTGTTTGGGGCTAAAACAATCTTTTTCAATTCCCACAATTGATTGGATTATGGTGCTCACGTTGTATTATGTAAACAGGCTCTGCCTGTAATCTCTAACAAAAAGAAGATGACAAATAATCAAAGGTTGGTGGTAAGAAAAAAAATTAAAAATGTATTTATTAGGTAAACTGGGATGACACATGCTTTTCCATTTACTAGAACTGTTATTTATTTATTATTTTATTTTATTTTATTTTATTTTATTTTATTTTATTATTTTATTTTATTTTATTTTATTTTATTATTTTATTTTATTATTTTATTTTATATTTTATTTTATTATTTTATTTTATTTTATTTTATTTTATTTTATTTTATTTTATTATTTTATTTTATTTTATTTTATTTTATTTTATTTTATTTTATTTTATTATTTTATTTTATTATTTTATTATTTTATTTTATTTTATTTTATTTTATTTTATTTTATTTTATTATTTTATTTTATTTTATTTTATTTTATTTTATTTTATTTTATTTTATTTTATTTTATTTTATTTTATTTTATTTTATTTTATTTTATTTTATTTTATTTTATTTTATTTATTTTATTTTATTTTATTTTATTTTATTTTATTTTATTTTATTTTATTTTATTTTATTTTATTTTATTTTATTTTATTTTATTTTATTTTATTTTATTTCTATACCGCCCTTCTCCTGCGGGACTCAGGGCAGTGTACAGCCAAGATAAAACATTGTATATAAAATTTAAAAACAATTTAAAAAACAATTTTCAATGTTGTTCTTATAATAGTAGGTTTAGAATAGAATAGAATAGAATAGAATAGAATAGAATAGAATAGAATAGAATAGAATAGAATAGAATAGAATAGAATAGAATAGAATAGAATAACAGAGTTGGAAGAGACCTTGGAGGTCTTCTAGTCCAACCCCCTGTCCAGGCAGGAAACCCTACACCACTTCAGACAAATGGTTATCCAACATCTTCTTAAAAATTTCCAGTGTTGGAGCATTCACAACTTCTGCAGGCAAGTTGTTCCACTTATTAATTGTTCTAACTGTCAGGAAATTTCTCCTTAGTTCTAAATTGCTTCTCTCCTTGATTAGTTTCCACCCATTGCTTCTTGTCCTGCCCTCAGGTGCTTTGGAGAATAGTTTGACTCCCTCTTCTTTGTGGCAACCCCTGAGATATTGGAACACTGCTATCATGTCTCCTCTAGTCCTTCTCTTCATTAAACTAGACATACCCATTTCCTGCAACCGTTCTTCATATGTTTTAGCCTCCAGTCCCCCAATCATCTTTGTTGCTCTTCTCTGCACTCTTTCTAGAGTCTCAACATCTTTTTTACATCGTGGCGACAAAAACTGAATGCAATATTCCAAGTGTGGCTTTACCAAGGCATTATAAAGTGGTATTAACACTTCACGTGATCTTGATTCTATCCCTCTGTTTATGCAGCCCAGAACTGTGTTGGCTTTTTTGGCAGCTGTTGCACACTGCTGGCTCATATCTAAATGGTTGTCCACTAGGACTCCAAGATCCCTCTCACAGTTACTACTATTGAGCAAGGTACCACATATATGGTACGTGTGCATTTTGTTTTTCTTCCATAAATGTAGAACCTTGCTTTCTTCCCTGTTGAATTTCATTTTGTTAGATAGCGCCCAATGTTCAAGTCTCTCAAGATCCTTCTGTATCTTGAGCCTATCTTCTGGAGTGTTGGCTATTCCTGCCAGCTTGGTGTCATCTGCAAATTTTTTTATCCCCTCGTCCAAGACATTGATGAAGATGTTGAAAAGTACTGGGCCTAAAACAGAGCCCTGGGGTACTCCACTGCATAATTCCCTCCATGTAGATGCAGTTCCATTGAGGACTACACGTTGAGTGCGGTTGGTCAGCCAGTTACGAATCCATCTTGTGGTGATGCTGTCTAGCAAAAAGTTCATCTACTTCCTCTGTTTGGTTGGGTGGCCTATAGTATAGACCTATGGCAATGTTATTCCCCCCCTTTAATATTGACCGAAATGCATTCAAGATAATTTTCATCATTGTTGTGCTTAATTTCTGTAGAGATGTAGTTATTTCTTATATATAGTGCAACTCCACCTCCTCTTTTATTTAAATTATTTCTTTTAAATAATTTATATTCCTCTAGCTGTATGTTCCATTTGTGGGGTTCATCCCACCAAGTTTCCATAATGGCAACAATATCATATTTGCCCTCATTTACTTGAATTTCTAATTCACCCTGTTTCTCCTTGTTGTTCTTCAGAAATAAAGCAAAATCCCATGAACTGCTTGAGATATTTATAGAATATTTTTGTCTTGGCTCCAGCATTAAATACTTTCCTGGTTTAGAATCCCCCCTCCTTTATTTCATTTGACAGTAAGGTAATGTGATTAGATGGAATGTGAATAAAATAAAGTCCCTTTTTAAACAAATAAAGAAATGGAATAACTTTTATTAAATAACCTAAAATGAAAAGGCTAAATGAATATTACAACAGATCTGTCAATGCTATGATTGGCACTATTTTCATAACATTAACACTCTGACAGATGGAGATTTTCCAAGGCTAGGATAGTCTTCCTTAGACCAGTTCTTCTACTTATTTTCCCCAGTTTCCTTTTCCTTCCAGAATATCAGCTGGGAGAAGGTGTTCCACATTGCCATGCTTTGTCAATTAAACTACTTAATCAACTCAGATAAAACAATTTTTATCTCCATATTTTGGGGGACAAATTCAAAACTTTACAAATAGAAAATCAAAAAGATTGACAAATAGAAACTAGACACATTTTAGATTTATAAAGTTGGAAATTGGAACCAATACAATCACTATTTGGTTTTTTAAACAAGTTTTCAGTTAACAACAAAGATAATTATTTTGTGCAGATATCATAATACACACAATGTAGGCAAAGTTTTACACAACTATCTTTACCAAGATAGTAAGAGGTAAAAATAAGATACTGAGAATATGACTTTAAATTCATTGCAGGTCATTCATCTTATACTAAACTCTTACTTATGTATGATATAGTAAACCATCATTACATAAACATCCAGAAGTGAAACTCAACATTTGACCCTTAAAACATTTTGGAGATTTGAAATGTATTTGATAATTTATGGATCAAATATTTCAGTTTTCCTATTTTTTGAAAATATAAGACCAATATTGGGAACAAGAATTAGGGAATGGAGGTTTAGTTCTATTATATATTTGGAAAAATATTTGTTGTGATTTATTTAGAAATTGTTGGACTACATTGTCTCATGCCAAGTTGCCACCCCCCAATAACCCAAGCCCTTTACCAATTATCTTGAAATTGCTCCATTCATTTCTAAACAATATTTGAAAATTACTTACGTTGGCCCCTGTAGCAGATTTTTAAACAGATCCTCCATTGCTTTTCTGTAGCTCTAATCTCAGAAACTTCTGCCCTTTAAAAGTTGTTGATGTGAAGCAAAATTCTTCATACTCTTGCTTCAAAGTCCCCAATGAGGAAGAGAAAGAGGACTTTGTTGTTATTGTTAGTTGCAAAGTCGTGTTCAACCCATCGCAGCCCCATGGACAACGTTCCTCCAGGCCTTCCTGTCCTCTACCATCCTCTGGAGTCCATTTAAGCTCACACCTATTGCTTCAGTGACTCCATCCAGCCACCTCATTCTCTGTCATCTCCATCTTCTTTTGCCCTCAATCTTTCCCAGCATTAGGCTCTTCTCCAGTGAGTCCTTCCTTCTCATTAGATGGCCAAAATATTTGAGTTTCATGTTCAGGATCTGGCCTTCTAAAGAGCAGTCAGGGTTGATCTCTAGGACTGACCGGTTTGACCCCCTTGCAGTCCAAGGGACTCACAGGAGTCTTCTCCAGCACCATAGTTCAAAGGCCTCAATTCTTTGACGCTCAGCCTTTCTTATGGTCCAAAGAAGGACTTAATAGCCTTTTCTGGGGGTTTCTCATGTCTCTTCTAAAAGATAAATACTTCCAAAACTCCAGAGCTGTTAGATTTCACTAGACGGAATACTTTTTTCTTTCAAGGTATAGTTGGTAAAGTTTAAAACTCACTTTACCAGAAGATTTTTTTTTTTCTGAGAGGGGCAAATTAGAAAAAAAAGGTTGGCCTTAAGAATCCACTAGGGCTTAATTTGCTTTAACCAGAAGAAAACTCTTTTCTTCTTTGTTTATTTGCCATTTCAGCAAAGTCTCCTAATTAAAGGCTTCTATGATTCCTTGTATGTGAATAGGTGTGCTCAAGATACATTCGGTACACTATCAAAGAAATATAGCCTTTTTATTCATATGGAAAATGGAGTTAAAGGGTTTTTTTTAAAAAAAAACACTCAATACTATAATTTCCTACATTTAATTATGAATAGCAGATATAATAAATGGGTGGAAAAACATGGAGAAATTGTTTCATATTTGTCCTCTTTGTAAACAAATTATGCATTTATGGAATTGGTTGTACTAGAATCTAAGGCAGTTAGTCTAAATAAATGTCTATTTCTTTGCTATATAGAATCCCAATTTTGTCTTTAAACTAGCATAGTTCATGGGACAATAAATTAAAAAAAGAGAATCCTACCTTTATTATTTTTATAAATAAAGGTGGCAAACATATTTAATATTCCTTCCTCCTCCTATGTTCTCCTTAACAGCAACTTTGTGTGGTGATTTAGATTGAGAGAAAGTAACTGGCTCAAAGTCACCAAACTGGCTTTCATACCTAAAACAGAACTAAAACTCATAATCTCCCGGTGTCCCAATGCTGGGATCTGTCAATAGTTAATTCCTCTTTCAGGCTTCTGCACAGAGAATTTACCCACAATGTCTTTCTTTTTTCTGTTTCTCTCTTCATGAGCATATAAGGAGCATATTGAAGGCAAAGAGAAAAAAGGGAACTACACCATCAACTTATTACATATCTTATTTTTTCTAAAAAATAATAATAAATAAATAAATATTTAGAAGAACTACTTGAAACTGGCTTTAAAAGTAGATGGGATACTGGCTTAAAGAGCCAGGGCAATTTAGTTAAATCCTTTGACACACAGTTGTAATTATACCAACTTCCAAATGTACTATACTACAGGTAGTCCTCAATTTACGACCCAATTGACCCCAAAATTTCTGTTACTAAGCAAGACAGTTGTTAAGTTAATTTTGCCCCATTTTACAACTTTTCTTGCCATAGTTGTTAAGTGAATCCCTGCAGTTGTTAAGTTAGTAACATGGTTGTTAAGTAAATCTGGCTTCCCCATTGACTTTGCTTGTTAGAAGGTTGCAAAAGGTGATCACATGACCATGAGACACTACAACCATCATAAATGTGAGTCAGTTGCCAAGGGTCTGAATTTTGATCACGTGACCTTGGGGATGCTGTAAAGGTCGTAAGTGTGAAAAACTGTCATTAGTTCATTTTTTCAGTGCTGTTGTAATTTCGAACAGTGCTGTTGTAAGTCGAGGACTACCTGTAATATAAGTCATTAGATAAGGGATGGGGAAACCTAGTTTAAACTATGGTTTAGTATGCTTAATTAAGTCAGTGGTTGTCCTGCTTAGACCACCAAGGATTGGGTCTTCCCTACCCAGCACACCAAAAGCTAATCTACCATTTGGCCTGTCTTAATGTGATGTTGGAGACCTAGATAGAACATGAAAAATAGTTTGCACGTATGCAGAGGAGATGCTATATAATGATGAAGTAGTATCTCACTGCAGTCTGAAACATCCAAGGATTCCTCAGGGATTGGAGACAGGACTAGTTAACTACCTTCTTCAGAGTATCACATTGGTTGTTTGATTCATTAAAAAGAAAAAAGAAAACATTATCTTCTTTTAACTATAAAACTGAAGATAATTCTAGTGTTAGATTTTTATTTTTTCTTTTAGAAAATGTTATATATATAATTTTTACTCATTTTAATTTTTCCCTTAGGTTGTGTGCAAAATCTTTTATTATTTTTTTTGCTGAAGGTATAAACTGTTATAACAACTTATTTAAGATAATCAGGAGAAATTACATTTTTAACTGTTTGACTGTATGGTTAAATCTGGTCATCTTTAATCTTTCCCTCATGAAAAATCATTTCTGTTTGTAATAGGTTTAAAATGGATATGTGGTGGAGACATGTGAACAAGCCTTACTTTACTGTTATAACTTCAAATACAGAATGTATATGTAATTATGAAAAATCAGATAGCATTGTCACATTTGATTGGTTTTCTGTGAAGATTTATTTTTATCCCAGTAAGGGGATGAATTCTATTAAAACAAGGAGAGGAAGGAGAGTTACAATGAATAACTGTTACAGCCCCATTTGGACTAGAACAATGAGTATCTAATTCAAACTACCAAGGAAACATTTTCAAAAGCACTTAGCGACTTTGAAGTATAAGTTCCATTAGAGTTTCGACTATCACACATTGAAAGTACTTTTGTTTTCTCTGCATTTACTCTGCATTACTCCTTTCTCAGGAAAGGAAAAATAAGCGGTGTCTTTAATGCTGCAAAATGAAAATACTCTTTAATGCCTTCATGGAGGGGAGCGGACTGTTAAAGTGGTAGCATTCTTTTTTAATCTTATTCATACAAAGTTGCACAAATTTCACTGTGGTTATAAATGAGGAATCTTGCGCACATATGTTCATAGTGGATGTTGTCTTTTGTTCGCCATTCCCTGGGTTAAAGTTGTGACATTTTTTGTTACTAGAAAATACAGTTGTAAGATCGACAGCTGCTGTTGTCTGTTGGAACATGTTGAAATGTGGGAGGGGGGGGGGATTCAAACCGTTAAAGGCCTTTCCTAAAAATTAATGTCTTTACAGATGACTTATAAGAAAATTGTGCAGTTATTGAAAATGTTCAATGAAGTATAGTGTTTTTATTCAGTATAAATTTAGTGATATTAGCCACCATATTTTACAAAGGATTAAATGCATATACTATTTGATTAGCAACTTATTAAGCAGCATGCATGAAATAGAAGAAAAAGAAGTACTTATTTCAGTAGGAACAGTTCTATTGGAATGTTCCAGTGGTTTGAGTGATTTTGAATAAAGTTAACATTTTGAATATTTTGCTGGAAAGAAGAATGAAATCTCAAAAGTATATGGTATTTGCTATGCTTAGCAAAAGTCTATGATTAGCAAAAGTCTATGCTAAGTGTTATTGGCCAACTAGGCAACTTACAGAAAAATTGTCCACAGGAATGATCTGCAGCATGGAATAAACCAATATGGTTTTCTATTTGGGAAATAGGAAGTTCAATACAGTAATGTAATAAGTAAACTTATCTACCAAACAGTAATATCATTCTATGTCCAAAGTAGCTCTGACTCTTCATTGAACTTACTTTTTATTCCCATCAACTAAGTTTATTTTATAGCTGTAGAGGTAGTGTGTGCAGATTGGCTGAAGTATAATCCAGTGTCTATAGTGTCCATAGACTGGAGGACTTTTTCAGTTGGTCATTGGGACAATCATGGGATCAGAATGTTCAAAACAAGTTGGAACAAAGTGTCTCATTTTATTCTAAGTTTGGCTTCAAATGCCTATCTTTCTTTCTCTTCTAGTAAGTGCATTTCATGCAATATGTGAAATATATTCTAGAAAAGAAAAAATGGTAACCACACCCTCTTTAAAATTCAATATATGCGTGCGCGCACACACACACGTACAGAATAACAAACAAATAATTGAAAAACTTTATTTGCCCTGGTTCTTAAAACAGCATACTTTCTGTGAAATAAAGATTACCGAGCCATCTCAGAGTGCAGAGTATTTCCTGCATGGTAAGATTTGTTAGGTCATTTGAGCTCAGTTGCATGAAGTGGCTAGTTGATATTGTTGATATATATAAAGCAAACTCTTTTGGAGACTTATATTTATCAATGATTCTATGAAAGTTTAAGCCAGCTTCATTACCAATAATGATTCATAGTTCCTTCAGCATCAAATTTACCTAACTCTATGGTTGTTTTTGAATGTAGCCTGTCATGAAACTTTGGATCTTAATAGTTAATTCTCTGAGAAAAATAATTGTATTTTTAAATTGTCAATTAGTTAAATTCCTTTCCTATTTACTGAGTTAATAAGGCATCTTTTGGCTGATTTTTCTCCCAGCAGTTTTGGTGATGTGAAACTTCCTGGGAAATTTGCTGTGAGTAAGGATAATTAAGAGAGAGGGAGAGAAAGGGGGTGGGGAATAGCAACAACAATATTGGTTGCAATGTCAATCTGATAGTTACTAGCAGTTCAATATATATTTACTTAAAAGTTCCATTAAAATCCATTTAATTTATTGGCTGATAGATAGTTTTAGAATTTAAATCAAATAGATCCAAGATGTCTATAATTTAGGAAGAGAAGACATACCTCTCATTTTTGTTGCCTTATGCATGTAGTAAAACATCTTTGTATTTAATTTGCATGTAGTACATTCTTTCCATTAAATTTTATGACGGTGATTGTCTCTTGTGGCTCTCCTGTCTGTTGTACTGATGGGATCTGTAAAGGAGGCAGTATCCAAGCAATTTAGCTACAGTACAAAGCTATATGTAAAAAGCCTCTGTTTTGAAAGACTGAAGATTTTATACATGTTATTTAGTTTCATTTCTTTATTTCAGTTTTATATATATAGTAGAAGTGGTTTTGAGATGAATGGTATAAAAATAGTTTCTTAGTATTTCAATTTCATCAGCCTGCTAGTTTTTGTTGTGGGAAGGTTTTTATTTAAGCTGGGGCCATGACAGAAGGCATTGCCCTTTTTTCTTTCTTATTCATGAATGTTAAAGTGATGCTGGGAACTATAATCAGATCAGTCTGATATTGTTAATTACAGGGAAGGAAGAACTGAAAATCTTGCAGCCCTCCAACCACAAGCCAAGGTCATACATATTGGAGGCCATCGATTTAGAAAGATTCTATTAAATACCAAATCTACCTCTAAAAAAAATATATTGTTCTTCTATGGCATAGCATTTATCACAGAGATTTGACTAGATGAGGATGAAAGGGTCCTTCTGTCTGAAATTTGCGCAACTGGTTTCTTATGTTTGTCAAAGTTGACTCCAGGGGAGGTCAGGAGAGATAGTGTTAATGTTCCATGAAAAACCTGAAGTCACTGGATGCATTATTCTTCAGGTGGGATGTGAGGTCCTCCATGTGAAATTGAGTACCAGGTGGGGATTTGCTAATGTGTCCCCCTCACCCACCCATACCATTGTCATCTCTCAGTTATACTATAATGTGCTTCACATAGGGCTGTCTTTGAATATAGCAATAGCAATAGCACTTAGACTTCTATATCAATCCATAGTGCTTTATAGCGCTCTCTAAATGGTTTACAGAGTCAGCAATTGTCCCCAACAATCTGGGACTTCATTTTTTTTTTATTGTAAAAGTTTTACAATTACATTTTCACCCCATTTTCACCCCCCTAACCCTCCCCAAACTCCCCAACCCACCCTCCCAAACCCCCCCTGACCCTCCCCTCCCCCCCGGACTTCCATAGAATATCATTATCCCCTATACAAAAACCTTGAACCCCCCCAACCCCCATGTCATTTTTCATCTTCACATAGTTCGACTATTTCTATCTTAATATAATATAATACTATCAATAAAAAGCTATTTGATACTTCTTAGTTTGGTATTTGTTCTGCACATAATCTATCCACTTTTTCCATCCACATTCATAAGTCTCTTGTGAGCGATCTTTTAAGTATGCTGAAATCTTCGCCATCTCCGCGAAGCTGGCCATCTTCAAAATCCATTCTTCTACGGTGGGCAGAGCTTCATTTTTCCAATATTTACCTATCAACAATCTCGCTGCTGTAATCATATACAAAATCAACTTTGTTTCATCCACTGTAAAACCCTCAACTATACCCAATAAAAGCAATTGTGGAGAAAATTGGATTTTTTTCTTTAAAACATTCTGCATGACCCACCAAATTTTTATCCAAAAAGCCTTAACTTTCTTACAAGTCCACCAAATATGATAATATGTAGCATCTAAACAATCACACCTCCAACATTTTGGCTGAACATTAGGGTACATACACGACAATTTCTTAGGATCTAAATGCCATCTATAAAACATTTTGTAAAAATTTTCCCTCAAATTCTGCGACTGTGTAAATTTAACATTCTGAACCCAAATTTTTTCCCATGTTTCCAACATCACTGGTTCTTCAAAATTTTGTGCCCACTTAATCATACAATCTTTAACTAATTCAGTTTCCGAATCCCTTTCTAACAAAACATTATAAAGCCTTTTAATATGCATTGGACCTTTCTCTTTTATATGTCTAACCAATTCTTCCTCATGCAACATAATACCAGTTCTTTGGTCCTCTTTCCATCTCAATTGCAATTGATTATATTGTAACCAAGTTAAATTAATCCCTTCAGCCAACAGTGTCTGTAATGTTTTCAGGTGCCATCTGCCCGCATCTGTAAAAAGAACCTCTTTGTATAAAAACCCCCCGAGTGACATTATATTTGTATTCCACAAAATATGACCAAGATCCAGCCATAGCGGTATTTTATAATCCCATTTGAGTCGGTGCTTCTTCCAAACTCTCAACAAAGAGTCTCTAAGTATATGGCTTTTAAATACTTTATCCACTTTGCTGTCATAAAATAAATAAGCATGCCATCCAAATTCCAAATCAAAACTTTCTGCGTTTAGTATTCCAGTCTTTTTTCCTCCAAACCAATCACTTGTTAAAGTCAGAGCTGCTGCATCATAATATAACTGTAGGTTTGGAAGTTTAAGACCTCCCCTTTCTGGAACATCTTGCATAATTTTCAATTTTACTCTTGGTTTTTTCTCGTTCCAGACAAACTTGTTCACTCCAGTTTGCCATACTTTTAGTTGTTTATCATTTTTAAGCACCGGAATCATTTGAAACAAAAAAAAGAAATCTTGGCAAAATGTTCATCTTAACTGCTGCTATTCTTCCAAGTAAAGACAGCTGCAGTTTTTTCCAAGTCTCCATGTCTTTTTGCACCTCTCGCCACAACACCTCATAGTTATTTTGAAACAATTTCATATTTGATTCTGCAACCTGAACTCCTAGATATTTTACCTTTGGTACAATCTCAAAACCTGCCCTCCTTTCAAGCTCGTGTTTACGATCTTGTGTCATATTTTTAACTATCATCTTAGTTTTTTTCTGGTTCAGACTAAAACCTGAAACTTTACCATAGTCTTGTATAATGTCCTTCATCTGGATTATTGATTCCATTGGCTGTGTTAGGGTAACAATCAGATCATCTGCAAATGCCTTTATTCTGTAATCCTCTTGCCTTATCATTATACCTTTCAAGATATTAGAGTCCCTTATTGTATTTAACAAGACTTCTAGTGTTAAAATAAACAACAATGGGGACAACGGACATCCCTGTCTTGTTCCTTTTTCGATTTTAAACTCTGATGTCAGACTTCCATTAATAATAATCTGTGCCTTTTGCTCTTGGTAGATTGCTGAAACCGCCTGTATAAATTGGTCTCCAAATCCTATTTTTTAAAAGTCTTTAGTAGAAAATTCCAATCCACTCTATCAAAGGCCTTCTCCGCATCCAAAAAAACCAGCACTGCAGAGATCTGTTTATTCTTCTCAAGATATTCCAGTAAATCTATAACTTGCCTTACATTGTCCTTCATGTATCTACCCTCTATGAACCCAGCTTGGTCGTCATTAATCACCTCTTGAATTACTGGCATCAGTCTGTTGGCTAATACTTTTGCATAAATTTTATAGTCATTATTTAGAAGAGATATTGGTCTATAATTTTCCGGTTTTTTAGGACCTGCTTGTTCTTTTGGTATCAAAGTAATATATGCTGATTTCCATGATGGGGGTATTTTACCCCCTTGTTGTATATTACAAAATAAGTCTCTAAATTGTTCCACCATTTCTGCTTGTAAAGTTTTATAATACACTGCTGTCAATCCATCTGTTCCAGGAGCTTTAGCTGTTTTCAATTGTTTAATTGCTGCAATTATTTCCTCAACTGTTATAGGGTAATTCATTCTTTCTTTTTGTTGGCTAGTAATTTTTGAGACTCTTTTCTCTT
This sequence comes from Arizona elegans, assembly GCA_022577455.1. Taxonomy (NCBI): domain Eukaryota; kingdom Metazoa; phylum Chordata; class Lepidosauria; order Squamata; family Colubridae; genus Arizona; species Arizona elegans. The sequence goes on from JAKOOJ010000002.1 coordinate 145,888,755, forward strand.
CTAGATATTTTTCTATAAGTCCATTCTGTATGTCATCTTTAGCATATAATTTAACGTAGTAATCTACAAAGACTTCTTTAATCAGTTTTTGTTGGAAAATTTCTTTCCCCCCAATGTCAATACTCTCAATAGTCCGTATACTCTGCTTTTTCCTTAAGGTATAAGCCAACCATCTCCCCGGTTTGTTGGCATTACAAAACGTATTATGCTTTGCATATTGTAGATTTGTTGCAGCTTGTTCCGCCAAAAGCATTTGAAACTGATCTTTCAAAAGTTTTATAGCACCACGTATTCTTTCATCTGTTGGGTTTTTAATAAGTAACTGTTCCTTATTCTTTATTTCTGCTTCCAATTCGAGTCTTTTCCTTTGTCGATTCTGTTTATGTTTGAAGTTCATATAAATAAGTACCCCTCTCATATAAGCTTTGCTCGCGTCCCATACTATTTCAACCTTATTCAAATTCATTTCAAAAAATTCTTTCATCTGTTTTTTAAGTTCTATTATATTTTTTTCATATCTGAACAAATTTTCATTTAGTCTCCATGACCTTCTCTCAGACTTTCCCATCTCGATTTCTATCCATACAGAGCTATGATCAGTTAAAGTTCTTGGAAATATCTTTGTTCTTTTTGTCTTAATAAGTAAATCATCTGATAACAAGATAAAGTCAATCCTGGAGAAAGATCTATGTCTGTCAGAGAAAAAAGTATAGTCCAGTTCTTTTGGGTTATATATTCTCCAGATATCCTTTAATTCCAAATCTTCTTTCATATCAAAAAAAGTCTGTGGCAGTCTGATCCTTGATTTCGCCAAACTTTTTTTATCTAATTTAGAATCAATTACTCCATTCCAGTCTCCCATTATTAGAATAGATCTATAGTCCCATTGCAATATTTTATTATGTAGCGTCTTATAAAAATGATCCTGTTGTTGATTCGGAGCATAAATTCCAATCAAAAGAATTTGGCCATTTGCTGTGTGCAATTCAATTGCAACAAACCTACCATCTTGATCTGCTTCTATAATTTTAGCGGACAGTCTTTTATTCACATAAATAACCACACCATTCTTTTTTTCCCGAGGTTGAAGCTATAAAATGTGTTCCTAATTTAGAATTTATCAAATATTTATGATCTTGAGTTTCTTGTAAACAAATTATATCATTATTAAATTGTCTCAAATATGTAAATAATTTCTTCCTTTTTTGTGGTGAATTTAGTCCATTAACATTCGAAGATAAGAGCCTAATTGTCATCTTGACCTTTCTGAAGCGATGAACTGCTTTGCCTAACTTCTTCTGAAGTCTTCAGCCTAGCTCCTCCCATGGCTTCACGTTTTTCTTTTATCTGCTTGGAAATTGCACGAGTTATACGCTGGTCTTTAACTTCAGGCATCCCAGCTACATTCAAAACAGCACCAGTTGACAGAATTGGGGAAGGTTCTGACAATGATTCCTCCAAAAGGCCTCCTCCCCGTGCAGCACCCTGCATTTCCACTGGTTCCATCTGCTTAGACTGTTGTGCCCTCTCGTGCTGAGATTGCTTTTCTTTATCACTTTTTATCTCCAACAATGTAGATGTACGTGGGGATGATGATCTTTCTTTAAGGATATTATAATAAAAAATTCCGCCTTCTGAAAAGTATTCAATCGATGTCTCTCTCCATTATATTTCAAAATTATACCAGTTGGGGCATCCCACCGAAATGGTATTTCTTGCTTTTGCAATTCATTCACTAAGAACCTGTACTCTTTTCGATCTTTTAACATCTTAGGTGGTAATTCCTTATAAATTCCAATTTGAGGTCCCTCCACTTGCACAGAGGAAAGAAAGGATCTTTGCAGAATATCATTTCTTATTCTTCTATCAGTAAAGTATATCACCACATCTCTGGGCAATTTTCTTTGTCTAGCAACCCATGAATTCACTCTGTAAATTTTATCTATTTTATAGACCACATCTGCTGGATCAATTTTTAGCAATACAGCCAAGGCATCAGAACAAATCTGTCTCAGATCTTGCCTATCATTCTCTTTAATTCCTCGAAGCCTAATAGCAAATTCCATGGATCGGAACTGTATCATTGTAATTTCGTTTTTGACTCTCTCCACTTTGTTATCCACATCTGCAATTTTAATATCAGCATCCTTCATTTTGACATTGACTTCAGATTTAAATTCTTCCAGTTTGGAGTCCACTTTAGTAATGGATTCTGCCAAGTCAGAAACCACATTTGACAATTTATCTGACACCTTATCATAATTTTCTTTCATTGCCTCTTTAAATTCATTAATTTCCCTCTTCATTTCCTGTTGTGATTTTTGAAATTTTTCATCCAAAGCCTGGGTAATAAAATCTTTTAAACTTTGCACATCAAAGTCCTTTCCCTCCCTCTGCTGACTGGGAGGGGGCTGCTGTTCTGGTTTGTGGGTGGGAGATCCCTCCCCTGCCACCTTTCCTTCCTGTTTCTTTGAAGCCATTTTGCCACGTAAATTAACTTTTCTGAAAGAAGAAAATCTTTTTTTTTTTTGGACTTCCGGGTTTGACTGCCACCGGCGAAGACGGTCGCTTTTGAACGGCCGCCAGCCCCGCCGCCTGCAGAGCCGCCCCAAGTGAGGGAAGCGGCTTGAAAACTCCAGAATCCTGAGGATTTGAGGAGAAGAGCAAAGCAAGAAGCAGGTTGAGCCCCCGTGAACCCAGAAGTTTGCTACTGGGGAGGAAACGGGTGTGGCTCCCTTTTAACTTGCGGAGACTCCAGACGGCGTGGGACGACTCTGTTCATCAGAGCAAGCTGGTTGCAGCAAACATTTAAACTGATGGGAAGATAACTTTGTTATAAAACAACCTCAACCCCCAAACCAAGAAACTGCAAGTATTTCTTCTCTTTTGAACTTTTGATTTGGGGAAAAGCTAGAGCGAGTGGAAACGGCTTGAAAAAATGGCGCCGTTCCAGCGTTAACGAGCTGAAAGGGAGAGTGATTGCGCAGAACTATTCTAACAAGCTACATTGTAGCAATGCCTGTTGCAAGCGAACGGAGAAGAGTGGAAAAGAAAAGAAAAATAAATTTGAGCTTGCTTCAATCTATTTAATTCTGGGGGATTTTTTCAAAGGATATTGTGGAGGTGCAAAGGAAAGGAAAAAATCTGGGACGTCATTTTTACCGACCTCGGAAGGATGGAAGGCTGAGTCAATCTTGAGCCAGTGAGGATTGAACTCTTGGCAATGAGCTGAATTAGCCTGCAATACTGCATTCTAGCCACTGCGCCACCACAGAAACTATGACTCGGAAATTATAGTTGCAGAGAATGCCGCTTAGTAGTAGCCAGTTTAGGAAAATAATATCTATTTTCTGAGGGCTGCATTAGCTTTTGGTAAAATTCCAGGCCCAGTTTAAAGTATTGGCTATTATAAAACTTTGTATAATTATTCACTTTGGTGAGGTGAGCAGAAGCGATCAGATATATGATGAGCTTTTAGGTGATAACCAGCACCTTGAAAGGTGACAGGAAGCTCTCTGGAAGTATTGGCATATGTTCAGGTGGTCCAGATTGCCCATGCTGCTGCATTCTGAGCCACTTGTAGCTTTCCTAATGCTATTCAAGGACAGCAACAAATAGAGCACATTACAATAGATAAACAAGAGATGTGGATAGGATTTCCTGGTCCAGTAATGGGTGCATATTGGCACAGAAGATGGATTTGTGCTCCTAGCATGATGGAATGTGCACCTGTAGCAAAAGGGGAAGATTTTGCCAACTCAAAACTTTGCTAGAGGGAGACCCAGATCAAGAGGTTGAATGGTCCCAAGCTGGAGGAGGAAAAGAGGTTCTCTTAGGATAGTTGGTTAGAAAGTTATAGTTTAGTTTGACAATATTCTAGCGGGAGTTGTGAGTCTAGAAGCATCCCTCCTCAAATTATAAAAAAACTGGGAAGTACAACCCTGTGCCTGTCTTCTAAGAAGGAACAGAAGAAAAATAAAAGAATGTGATAGAAAATAAATTGCAATTTTAACTGGTCTTTGCAGAAATGCAGCAGGGAATAATAAATTCTCAACAAAAGCTCTTGAAGGACACTTATTGAAATAGAGTTATAAAATTAGATTTCATTTTAAGTATGAACATCAAAGTGAGCATCTTTGCTGAGATTGTGATAATAGTTTATTCAGTGTTCTTCTGTTTTTCTCCTCTTCTATTATTGATCTGAAATGTCCCTGAATGTTTAACTAATTCAAAAATATGTGACTGCTTAGTCATCTAAACACAAACATTTTCTTTTTTCTTCAGAAAACAATCAGATTTTTGTAGCAGTCAATGCTTCAAAGAAAAAAATCTATATAAACTGAAACTGGTTTATATTTATGTTTACTTCCACATCATTCTGTAATGGCAAACCATTCAAGGGTAAAATGATTTCCAGAGGTTATGTGTAGAGTTTTTTTACCCTCCAATTTGTTTTGCTATAAAAACTGTCCATATGCTGTGCAGTTTTAGTGGCTTCTTTCATGACATCCAGAAATTATTGGTCTGTTAAGAAGGCATTTGAGAACTGAAGAGTGACTGTTTTGTGGTCTCTTTGCCAGCAGATGCAAGTTGAGTTTGTTTTCATAAGCATTGCTCTGTGTATTCCAGTGGATGTGATAAACAGTATGGTTAAGAATTCTACATTTTAGTTATATTTATCATGATTGGGCTGAAATGATATTCTAATTCCTTTGTTGAAAATAATTTTGTTAGCATGGCTGAATATGAATGACTGGCATCTTAGCTTTCAATTTATGGTGAAAATGACTTGTCTAAGAATGCAAATTCATTCATGCTTTTTCATAAATGTGTATTTATGTATGATTGTTACACTAAAACAAGGTGAGAATTTTATTTTAATCTGTCAGCAAAATTGTATCTGGGAAAGTGCATCAGGAAACATATTTCAACAGTGGATAAAATCACACCTCTAAATATATAATCTCTGATATGCTTACCCATGGCCATGCTATATTTGCTAATCAGATATACAACAATTTTCCCCTTGCCCTTTCTCTGATCATCCCTGCTTTAAGAATTAGGCTTGAAAATATCCTTAATTATCACACACACCTACACACTCTCACACACTTCACTCTCTTGAAAATTAGTTGAGGATATTTTAAATCTCATTTCAATTGGAGGGAGATACTTTGAGGCTAGTTTCACAGTGGAAGGAGGGAGAACTATTTGTTCCCTCATCAAAATTCATCTCTACTTTTAAAAAATGCCTCTCTAATCATAAGAGAAGTCTATTTTAAAGTCTTACTGGGGAAAAGTTCTTATTTCCAATGGGCCTAGTGAGAAAGGCAAGGAATGGATTGTAGGCAGGATAAAGTACCAGGTATTTTAATTTTAAATACTGACATTGCACGTTGTAATGTTATACTGTATGTATTTCCAACATTTTATTAGATGTAGTTTACTGGAATTATATGATCTGTATGCCTTTGTAAGATTATGTTCTTTTATTCATAGTAGGTAACGGCATGCTTATAAACAGGCATGTCAAAAACTGATATATAAGCAGGTATAGTTTAGCCCACTAGATCTATCCACCTGTCTGCAGTTATCCCCAACTTTTGAGCACAATTGAAAACAAATTTTCTGTCACTAAGGAATGCACTTGTAAAGTGCATTGTCACACAACCACAACACTTAGCAACAGCAGTCTACTCATTATTGTTAAATTAATTCCACCAATTGATAGCCGAGGACCCACAATCCAAGCCATTCTGGCCTTAGTCCCTCCCAGTTCTGAGCCTTAGTGTCTCCAAGGTAAAGGGTTGTCTCCCCTTCAAATTTCACAAAAAATGGTTCTAAGTTCAATCTTTTGTATGGTGGATCAAAGAATTGAGGATGGAAGGAACTCTTAAACCATTCACAACTGGGACACATTTTCCATCAAAGGTCTCAACTAAATAATATTCCAAAAGATGCTCTGTACAGGTGCAGGCCCATTTATGTCAATGCATATATCCACTGGCAGCATTGAAGCTTCCAGCCTAATATGGCTTCCAAGGCTTTTCGGATTCGGGATTTCCCAGATGTGCCAGTATACCTATTTCTAGTAAAGAGAACTTTGGAAAATGCCTGCTTCCGCATCTTTATTGGGAGTCGGGGGTTTTCTGGAACGCTGACATCCACTTTAAGAATTACAGTTACAGATAAGGAATTTGTTTTTTATTTTGAATGGACATGTTTATAATTCATATTAATCTCCATCTGAATTCTTATATATCTAGAGTACAATATTTTCATAGTCTATACATGGATGGTTCATTGGTTCATTTTGTATAGATATTGAAATTTCTGTATGTTACATTGATATATTGCTGAATTATATTTCATTGATTGATTCTTTTAATCTTGGAACTGCTGTTGAGCTCATTAATTCTGTGTAATACAAATATACCTGCATTAAGATAAAATGTAACAGTAGGATCGGCTACCACTGCCTTCTAGTATCTGAAAGAGCCAGGTTATTGTATTGTTAATACAATAATTTGTATTGTATTGTACATTTTTTCCTTATTTGCTTTTTCCTCAAGGTAACGGCAGGCACAGGGATTGGCATCACATTAGTGGTAATACTAAATACTTTGCCTTGGGATATTTTCCTACTTAAAACAATTTGCTACAAGTAATATTTACCCCTGAAACTGTTATTTGCAGTGAATCACTAGCATGAGATAGGTGGCAATAGAGAAAGAAAGAAAGAAAGAAAGAAAGAAAGAAAGAAAGAAAGAAAGAAAGAAAGAAAGAAAGAAAGAAAGAAAGAAAGAAAGAAAGAAAGAAAGAAAGAAAGAAAAAAAAAGAAAGAAAGAAATTTCAAGCAGTTATACTTAAGCAGGATAGGAGGAGGTGGCTAATCTACCCTGTGTCTCTTTGGAGCCCTCTCCCAATGGAACTCATTTTGATTTTTTTAACAAAGGCAACTTGTGCTAAGGATAGTACTGAAATAATAATTTCCTTGATTTCAAGACATAGCAGCAATGGTGTTATAGTGGAAAAAATGGAAAAAAGTTTTGCTTAAATTTCTTAATTAAAATTAGATTTTGATTCATGAAAAGGGAACATATTCACTTTCTGTTATGAAATATATCAATGGCACGATCGTTTACTGCTACTTCAAAATACGTTTTTCTTAATTCAGTTGGTCTTACTCCCAGGTAGGTATAGTCTATACACAAAATATTATTAAATTATTTCCCTAAACATTTTACTTTTTAATTATTGCCATAGTACACACATGAAAGACCCATATATTCAGAATAATTTTTAAAACGTTTTTGTGAATGAATCCCTATTAGATATTCATTTTTAGAACAATGTTTTTATGGTGATGCACTTTGGTGAAATTAAGTAGAAGAATTGCTCTTTGCAGTGTTAATATTCCACTGGGTTTTCCATTTCAGAAAAGCTCATTATTATACATGTACAAAGCTGAAAAGAAACAAGAGAGAGGCATATTGTGTGAATAACAGTCAAGGAAAAGAGACAGCTGGCATGATAATTTTCTAATAAAGCATAGAAAAGGCTGCTGTGTCTTGGAAGAAAGAAAGAGCTTTAATTTGAGTATTCCCTTTGTTTGGATTTGCTTTGTACTGAAAAGTTCAGAATCATATTCACACCTTTTATGAATGCTAACATAAAACAAATATAGCTTGTCAAAACTTTCAAGCATGTACAGGGTGAAAAAAATTAAAATAGTGATATGAATGTGCAGGAGTTTTTCTTGTACTGCCTGTTTAACAAGATCATTCATAGCTCATGACTCAGCAACACAAAACTCTGCAGATGGTCAAATAGGATAGAAACCAGCATTTGGTAGGGCTGAAATGGAATTGTGTTGTTTAGAGCACATGTATAATGCTTTATGCATAGACATCTCTGTGTGGCAAGGCTTTGAGCATGCAGTCTGCCTTTTGTGAAAACAGAGACCGCAGAGAAGTCATGAGTGCACAGTTTGAAAAGGTTGTGTACCAGTGTGGATAAACGAATTAAGATAGATATAGTATCATCCAAACTATGTGATATAGTTTCAACATAAAGTCTGTGGAATATATTTCACTTTTTAAATTTTGTTTTCATTTGTTGGTTTTTCTTTTGAATGGCTTTGTGGCTTTTGTTAGCCACCAAAAATTGTTCGTTCTTTTGGATATATCCACTTCATCAAGGAAAAGTTTTATGTGCTGAAAATATTATGCAGTCTATTACAGTACCATAGATATAAGCAGAAGGATTGGGCCAGAAAAACCTGACTCAAGAGATGCTCAGGGTAAGAATATATGGAAGTATAGTAGATTGCAGGATAAAGAATAGCCAAACTGAGATTTAATACCCTACAGTTATCTGCAGACATGATCAGAGAGTTGAATTGACTAATACAATGTTAATTGTTTTAATTAGTGTTAATAACTCAAGCAAAGCCAAATATTGTCTTTGTCAAATATTTAATAGCTAATACAACTTGGACATGTTTCTTATTTTTCTGCCCAGAACAGTTTCTCAGATTATGATAGTAACATGGATAAATTATGACACGAGAATGGTACAAAACAAGCTGCCTTCATTTGCTGACTTCTCAGGTTTTAAAGAATAACTTTCAACTTAGAAATGTGAGCCCTTTCTTAGCGCTCTCATTTTAAATCAAACATAAAGGCATTCTTTATGACCACAATGGGAAGCAAAAATATATTTTTCTTAAATAAATAAATACAAAATCAAATGTTTACATTGCTGGTTTGAATCCTATATGTTTTTTTTTTTAATAGTGGCATTCCCTTTCGCTCCTTATATTGTATAATTAAAGATTAATGGGAATTTCTAATTTTAAAAAATGTAATAATATTCTTTTAGTAGTTACTGTTTCCTTAATCCAATAAGGCATCACTCTACAGTTATTTACATATTGTACCTCTAACATTTTGCTTTATTGATTCAGAAAAATATCAAAGTGGGTTTTTTTCTTCTTTTAATGAAACAACACCTTGGAAATTTGAAATGTATTATACATATAATCCAATATACTGTATATATTATCCTGAAAGCTACCAGTTATGATTAATTCTTAAAATGTGAGATATGAAGTATGTCTTCTAAATACAGTCAGCACTCTAGCAAGCACAGTATATGTTAGTGTTTCCTTGCTGTTTTCAAACAAATAGATGCAATAATGAAAACTGGAGTTCTCAAGATCTCATAATATTAATCAGTAGATTAAGTGCAAAAATCATATGCAGTCTATAGGCACAATTGTCAACCCCAAACTCTGGAATATTTAATTTAAAAAACAGTGTAAATAATTTAATTGCAGCTAGCTACTCATGCATTAGGATTATAGGTACTGTATATAATCTCACTCTCTCACACACATATCTTAATCAAGTGTGCATCAGTTTTATATATTTTCTCTATATATTTCTCCTATTATTTTATTATTTTAAGATAGAATTAAAATAATTGATCAGAAGAATTTATCATTATTTTACCTAATGGTAAAAAATGCTATGCAGTTGGGAGTATAGACTAACAATTCATGAACCTCACAATATTCTCTTGATAACAGAAAATGAAATGTAAACTTCAAGTCATAGTTCTAGTAGACTACAAAGTACAGTTTATAATCTGATTTTATAAAGCAATGCTATGAACAGGCTCTTTTAAAATGGTAAAAAAAGATACCTGAAATCCAAAGACTGCATTAAAGCACTCATTTTCCTGTAATAAGCAATAAAATACTCCAACTGAAGAGACAAATTAGCTCATTAGTTCTGGTTTGATTTCCTGGTGTGGATTTTGGGGAAAACAAAGAATTGTAGAACTGACATTATCACTACATTCTCTCCTAGTGATAAATCTAATGAACCATCCAACACAGGAAGCTAAAGACACAGTCAGTATCTTATTGTATTCTGTGACATCTAAAGTTTGAGTCATTTTTGTTCCTGTAGCTGCTTTTTTGAATTTCTTGGAACATGGCTGCGTGTGAGAGAGTTATTTATTTGAAATATGGGGGTTTCTAGCCTGAGGGGTTCTGAATTCAGAAATATATTTGACATACTACAAGTGTTCATCTGTCTTAAAGGTTCTACTTCAATAAATGTGCATTGGCCTGGGCTGAGAGAGGCAAGTGATACTTGATCATGAAATTGGGTTTGACATTTCACAGAAACTACTTCTGTTTGCAATAATATCGCAAAACTTTTTTTTTAACCTATTATCTAGCAGAATTGTTGCTGTGTTGTGTGGATAGTGGAGATTTTTCAATCTAATTTTAAACTTTGACTCTGAATTCACCATGTCTAAGGCAGAATCTAGTGAAAGCAATACCGTGCTAGATAGAAATCATTGCTCAGTTACAATTGCACATCTACCAGCCGGTGGAATTTTAAATAAAGATTCTGATAATTTTGGATATTAAATTGGATGTCTTCTGGCTATTTAAGACCACTCTAAGATTATGGGTGAAAGTTACACCATGAGTAACAGGGATCTGTTACTATGTATCTGTACTAGTGCTATGCAAAGTTTTCACCTGGAATTTTAGTTTGGAATAGCTTTAGTGAAATCTCTGAACTGAATTGACTTTCTAAATAAAATTGGGAAGCCAGATTGAGAGATTTTTCTCAAATCAGTTTGGTAAATCAGATTGACCTAATTTGATGTAGCAATGTTAAATTTCAAGTTTGGTTTATTTTTCTGAATCAAAACTAATCAATTAACTCTCCGAATATTTATTCAAATTGGATTGGAGATAGTCCATTCATCCTTTTTCTAAAACGGCATCTAACTTTCAGAACTATTGGGATCATTTTGTGTTTAAAAAATTTAATATCCACAGCATCACCCAGTGCTTTTGTGAAGGTTTTAAGTAGTATGAGCGCATACATTTCCATTAGTGAGCTATTTGACAGCACATGGATACATTTCTGTATGTTCCAAAATGTTATATATGAAAGATGATTTCCTGAGAAGGATCATGCCATTGTTTTAAAGATAGAAGTAGCTGTGCTGGATCCAGAGATCCCAGATTCTGAAAATTTGCCGCTTTGTTCTCTGCAACGTATTTGAGTGTACCTTTCATGTCTTTTACCTACCTTACAAAATAACAGGTCCATACTGGGGTACTGGTTATCCTCAACTTACAACCACAATGAGCTCAAAATTTATGTTGCTAAGTGAGACATTTGTTAAATGAATTTTGCCCATTTTATGACCTTTCTTGCCACAGTTGTTAAGTGAATCACTGCAGTTGTTAAGTTAGAAACACGGTTGTTAAGTAAATCTGGCTTCCCCATTGACTTAACTTGTTAGAAGGTCGCAAAAGGTGATCACATGATCCTAGGACGCTGCAACCGTCACAAATAGAACCAGTTGCCAAGCACCCAAATTTTGATCATTTGGCCATGAAGAGGCTACAACCATCGTAAGTGTCAAAAATAGTCATAATTCACTTTTTTCAGTGCTGTTGTAACTTTGAATAGTCACTAAACAAATGGTTGTAAGTTGAGGACTACCTATATCGTTTAAGTCTCTGGTAACAATATCTATGCTATGTTATAAAAAGGATTTTAGGTGGCTGTTCTTCTTAATGTAATCTGCCCAATTCCTCAATAATGTCTTGGAGATGAACTATTTAGATCCTCTTCCATATTTATTTACCTGAATTATAATCTATCTTTTTGACAGGAATAGAAAAAGCATGAAACAGAGGCTTAGATGGGCTCCACCCTAATTTAGTGGGGTGTAAGAGGGAGGGAAGGGTCAGGCTTTCAAGATTCTGTACTATAGTCTATATTGATGAAGTAGAGCTCCTATCAAACCCTGAAGTCTGTTTCCTGACCTAGCCTACCTTGAAGGGCTGACAAGATTCTTGATTTAGAGCACTGTTTTTCATCCTTGGCAACTTTAAGATGTGTGGACTTCAACTTCCAGAATACCCCAGCCAACATAGTTGTCAAGTTAAAAAAAGTTGTCATTGTTGTCAAATTAAAAAAAAACACTGATTTAGAAGGTGCAGAAAAATATTATAAATGATGAAAAAGCTGAACAATTTCTTTTGATAGGCTGTCCTCAAAGTCCTCTATTTGGAAGGACCCAGACTCATTAGGAATAAAAACTGAAGCTGAAGTTTAAGTAAAGGAGAAAGTGGCAATGCATGCACCCAAGATTCATTTTTGCTATATTAAATTACGGTCTTATGCAAATTTTATTAAAAAGTTTAATATGATGTATACTGGTCCAGCACCAGTTTTTCTTGATTTTTAAGTGCTTTTCTAAAGAAAAGAAATGTTGAAATACACATTCTTTTTTTAAATTAAATATCATTAATCTATGTAACTTTCAGTAGTATCCTTTTTTTCTTTGTAGAAGTTTAATTTAATGAAAGAGAAAAATTAATATGTATTCAGCATAGGCAGTGTCTGTACATCAGCAAAGTCTGCAGAGAGATGAATGCCCCAAAGAGCTCCAATAATATATGTTGTGTGAATCTTTTTCTGTCTCTAGTGGTAACGTGGTTCTTTTAACTGTATCAATTTTTTTTATGATCTAATATATTTCAGGCTGTCATCAAATTCTCCCCATCTGTATCTTTGTTTTTCTGTTTTGCCTTCAACATATCATCATCTCCTTAATACTTCCCACAGGAACATGGACTGGGAACAGGGTATCCTATCCACTATGTAGTCTCAATTCTTACATTTCTGTTGCTTACTTCTCCTGAGAGCTTTCTACTACCAGATGTAAGTTAATTCTAAGGCAAGAGTCTAATGGAAATTAAAATAAAATTAACAATCAAAATAGATAAGCTTAAACTTCAAAGGCATCTGATATAAAGCTTACCTGAAGAAAGCTAAAATCTTGCTTCTTTTCAACCACATTTAAATCTGTTCTGGTATGTTGTGAGCTAAGACCAGTAGTGCAATACTTCGAGGTCTGCTACCGGTTCACATGCGCACAATGCGCACCAGGGGTGGGTTCTAAAATTTTTCACTACCGGTTCTGTGGGCTTGGCTTATTTTGTGGGCATGGTTTAATGGCCATGTGACAATTCTTTAGGATTTAGCAGAGGTACTGGTCTACCAGGCTTTTAACTGCTTGCAGAGCTGTACCGGTCTACCCATTTGTTCTTTGAGCGTTCCGGTCTACCCATTTGTTTTTCGAGGCATCAGTCTACCCATTTGTTTTTCGAGCGCACTGGTCTACCACCACACTGTCTTTTAACACTGATCAGCTGTAGGGCAGCCCTTTGAAGCCCCGCGGAAATAATTTAAACAGTTTTTTTCCTTCTAACCGATCAGCTGGGACTCGGGAAGCAGCGAAAAGATTGGTGGTGGGGCCAAATAAAAGGTAAGAATAACGCGGGGCGGGCGGGCCCAGCTCCCGAACAAAGAGAACCGATTTTGTGACATCATATCGTCACCGCTACTGGCTTGGCCAAACCGGGCCAAACCGGGAGGAACCCACCACTGGTGCACACCAAACGCATGCTTCGCATGCATATGCAGCGCAGGTGCTACTGCACAGCGCTGAAAAAGGAGGCTTTTCTAAGGTAAGTAGAACAGCGAGGGGGAGGATTCAGCTATGCCGCATGATTTAGATTTGCTAGAAAGTGGGATTTCCTGCTTTCTAGTGAATATAAATCACGTAGCACAGCTGATCGTCGGAAATACTGGTTCGTTTGAACCGGTAGCATTTTTTTTACTACTGGTTTTCCTGAACCGGTAACTTTTATTACTATTGGTTCGTCCGAACCAGTCCGAACCAGTAACATTTCACCCCTGGCCAAGACTTTATCAGTTTGTATTCAGAAATCCCACAGTATTTTAACTTGTTCATTTTTTGTTACTTTTACAATTCTGTGTTCCCACCATTTTTTTTTATTATTGGCACATAATACTTTTTACAACAGCCTTTTGAAAATTCAGCTAGATCTACATTAAGTCAATATAACTCTGTTTTTATAGTCTAAATAATGATGTATTTTAGAAATAGAGCTTTGAAACACATACATTATATTTTAATTAAAGCACATCTACATAATATTAAGATTTATATTAGTAGCAGAATCATAGTATCTGTCCTTTCCTGATTCACAGAAATCACAGACACATAGGTAAGTCATGCAACACTTAACAAAACTATCCCAAATTTGCTGACAGATGATGAGGGCTTGTTTTCTTTGACCTCATTACACCTTTGAGAATTTTCTACTGCATCAACTTTGAGTCACTTGAGTTGCAAATAGGACACTGTTATTGCCACAATTATTCATTGGTATATCCTCTTAGCATATGGAGGTGGCGTTTTCTTTCAGGGACAAGTAAATGTTATTTCCAGAAAAAAAAATTAAAACGAGAGATTTTTCAGTGTCTTCTGTTTTGTGATCTAAGCAGTAACTGCAATTAAAATTACAACTCTGCTTGCAATAGGAACTGATTTCCCTGTATAAGGCTCCAATTAAGGAGAGGCAGCATTTTTCGTAATTAGATTTGGTTTTGTGATAACATCACATAATAAGGAAACATTTGTCCTATTCAACCCTATTATATTCCAAACAATTATCCACAAGCCAAGAAAAACAGGATCAACCATCTTAAGTTATTTTTAACCCGGTCCTCGCACCTACTGTCAGTTTTGTTGGTTGCATTAGAAAAGGATCGAAAGGATTCCACCAAAAACTGGAAGCTGAAAATGACAATTTAAACAATTAAGCAAACTTTTTTCAAAGTATATTCAAGATGGAAGCACAGTTAAAAAGCGAACATAAAGAGAGCCTAAGACAGGAATGCTATTAAAAGTGATATGGGATTAATGAAGTGCTTCTAGTCCTGGTTAGCACTGGGACAGGAGATTATCAGCAAATTCCAAGCCTATAAACTAGATGGAAATTGAAAAAGCACTCAGGAATAAGGCAATTCCAAACTATTTTCCCATGGTTTTCAAGAAAACAACATGGACGTCTCCATATAATCAACATATGTCACCCTTGATTTTCTTTTTATTCAGTCCTTATTCTTGGACAATATGTAGTTATGTAGTTCTGTAGATCTTACCATGTTGACTAAGAATTTTGGAAACTGTTTTTGGCAGACCATAAGTTCTACAGCACAGCTGTAAGCTTTGAAGGGGGCAACTGTCAATAAAACAATTGCCACCACAGATATCTGCAGGGGAACACGAGGGGCAAATAATGCCACATACTTCATGATGTCATCACATAAATATAGTACTTGAGTCATGACATAGGTACATAGTTTGTGTCATTTGCATACTGTCATGACACATAACACTATTCTGATGTGATTTTGAGTTCTACCGGTTGCCCATGATTGCCATTACATTTATTCCGTAGGGTTTTGCTCACTGAAACTAAATATTAAATGCTTTTGTAGTTTTCCCATGAATCTAGCAAGGGGAGCAATAATTCTGTATGCACACATTAGTATCAAATTGGATCCAAAAGAAAAGTAAGAAAAAGGGGCAGGAAAGGGAGTCGGATATGGATGAAAGGAACAAACTAACTGAAAGGTTTCTAATATGGTTATCCTTAGATATATGAAAAAGTACCGTATTTTTTGGAGTAAAAGACGCACCTCTTTCCCCCTAAAAGGGGGTGAAAATTTAGGTGCGTCTTATACACTGAATGTAGCCCCACCCACCCAGTGGCCCCCACCCTTTGGCCTCTGCCTTCCAGCAGTTACCTCCTTGCAAGCAAACAGCAAGAAAAAACAGCTACTTTCGGCTTCAGCACAGCCTAATTAGCTCAAGTTGATTGGATCGGCCTCCCGACTCTCAGCTGATTTGCTCTCAGCTGTTTTGTGCAGGGCTCTGCTGCTTGCTGCAAAGAAGTACATTGCTGGGGCAGGTTTTTTTTCCTTCTGCTAATCAAGCTATGCTGAAAACGAAAATGAAACTAAAGCAGGCTGTTTGCTGTTTGCTGCAACGAGGCAAAATTGCTCAGAGGCAGAGGGAGATTTTTTTTTCTTCTTTTCCTCGCCAAAAAACGTAGGTGCATCTTATACTCCGGTGTGCTTATGCTCGGAAAAATATAGTACATATTATTAGAGGTATATTGTTTTATATTCAAACATACCCGGAGAAGCTTAAATATGACTTCCAGAATTGAAAATATGTTTTCAGATTTATGAAATTATCACATTTCAGAGCTGGGAACCTAGAGTATTTAGCACTCCCTTTTGCTATTATAATTTATCTAAAGATTCAAGTTAATTTTCCATAGGAAGGAGATAAATTCAGATTCAGAATATCAAATATGGCAGATTCCATCAATTATTTTTGATTCAAACTCTCTAATGTAATGGTGTATGTATTCTGACTGTCAGTATTTTGTTGGAAACTATCTGCAAATCATTACTATTAATCTATCATGTAGCATTTCTGAGTGGTAAAATGTATATAAAATTCTGTATCTGGTTAATGCCCTGTGATATCTGAAATTTTATTTTTTTATGTGTCTGGATGTGATTCATTTCCTTTACATTCTTATATAAATTTATTAATAAAGTTGAATTAGTACCGTTAGATAGTTCTATGATCCTTGGCTTCCTAGAAGTCTTACCTTCAGTTATTTTTATGCTGTATATATTGCCTGTATTACCTAACTATTCATGAAGATAAATTTTCACTTCAACAGTACTGTGGCTGTCTAGGGATATTTGAGCAAATTTCATAAATTTCTGTACGTAATTAGCCGCTCTATACGAATTGAATTAATGCTGAGTTCAGAAGTTAAATGTCTGCTGGATTTCAGTCTTACTTAAACACTGTAATGCAGTTCTCAGTATTTAAATGTATCAAAATATTTAAAAGAGGTATTTTGCATTTAAATATACATTAAAGCATCTATCCTACATATTTTTTAAAGAAATATGGAGGCTAATGAAGAGATGGCATGCAATTAAGAATGAAAAGATTTGGAAATGACATGGGCAGAAACAAATTTTCCAATTCCTATAATTATAATGTTTTCATTCTTCATCTGTTTTCCCTCAAGATAAGGAACTGGGACCCTGCAGGAGAAAAAAAACCAAATAGTGATTTTGATGGAGCTGAAAGCTGAGTGGAAAAGAGGGTAATTTCTTTCTCTTCAGGGTTTTTCCTCCATTCTATAAATGGATGCTTTCCTTGAAAGAAGTCATGGGATTTCATTAAAAGCAGGTGTATCGTAACAACCGAGTCCTAGTAAAGAAATACAGTGTTCAAAAAAATATTTCTTAAACATATTGTACAATGTAATGCTACAACAAATCTTCACCTGGGAGTTGCCGAAAAAAGCAAACAATCCACAATGCTTTGGTGGTTTCTTAACTTGATGACTAGTGTATCCAATGATACTAGTAATTCAAACTAGGTTCTTCTATCATTGATTCCAAAATCAGGAAAGTTAGAGATAAGATTACTGTACTGGCATTGTAGGCCTTTGGGGACCTTGAAAAAACTTTGAGCAACTAAACTCTTGATAAATTGAACTGTGATTCCTGAATTCCACATCAAGTAGTTATTCCTAGGTGATTTCGTGGTTTCAGTCTTAACAAATTTGGAGAATGCCAAGATGGGAAGACATTTCTTAACAAAATCCACAAAAAAAAAAAAAATGAAAGTAACTCAAGTTACTCAAGAGCCTTGATGGTACAGTGGTTTAATGCACCCTGTTATTAACACAGCTGCCTGCAATTTCTGCTGGTTCGAATCTCTCCAAGTCTCAAGGTTGACTCAGCCTTCCATCCTTTCTAAGGTAGGTGAAATGAGGACCCAGTTTGTGGGGGCAATAAGCTGACTTTGTATAAAATATACAAAAAAATGAAGGCTATTGCTTAATGCATTGTAAGCCGCCCTGAGTCTCCGGAGAAGGGCGGCATATAAATCAAATTAAAAAAAAAAGTTCTTCAAATTTTACGGACATAGTTACATAGATGCTCCAATTCCTCTGTGATTTAGAAGAGGGAAATACTTCTGCTCATGTTTTAGCATCAGCTGGCATAGTTTGTTGAAAATATCTATCATTCCATCTTTTTTCTCCAAAAAAAAGGAAAAATAAAGACAAGATAATGACAGGACTTTCAAATGCAAGAGAAGTTAGTAGGGTTCTTCTTTTATCTTCTATGTTTCTCTTTTAGTTAAATGTGGTGTATCTCATATTAGTGTACTAGTGCAGACAACAACCCTAGAAAAAGGAGTAGTTATTCCCATTTAGCCCTGTGGCAGTTTGTGAATATGGAGAGAAGAGGATAAATTCTGTACTCGGCTTTTAAGAGGCAACTGGACTTTGTGGTTTTTCTTTGAAGATGTTTCGCTTCTCATCCAAGAAGCTTCTTCTTCAGAGCTGAAGAAGCTTCATGGACGAGAAGTTAAACATCGTCAAAGAAAAACCACAAAGTCCGGTTGCCTCTTTAAAAAGCACCTTTGGGACAACCATGTCCTGGATGACTGACAATCTCCATAGACATTTGACATTTAAGTGGCATTTTGGAATTGGACCCACAAAAGTGTGTAGAATCATGGTAAATTAAATTTGACTACCAAGCATTGGGGGGTACAAATTGTTTCATTGAGCTTTCAGGCCTTACAGATCTGAAGGAAAGCACAGGCTTAGGAAAAAAATGAAAGAATATAACTCACCCAGACTTTCCTGAAACAAATCATTCACTTGTCCATGATGTCTGCCTGGTCTCTAATGCTTTTTTTTTTTTGCCAAATCTTATAGGACAACTTGATCCCTCTTTTTGAGACGATTCTATGGTCACCTGGTACTTTCCTCAAAATATCATACTTTGGAACTGACATACAGTGTTTTTGCCTTCCGCTCTACCATTCTGAATATAACAGATATCAATATGTTTAATTTATCTCTACTTACATATCACCTTGATTCACCTTCTGAAGCATCTAAATGATTAGAAGTGCTTTAATCTGGATAGCATAGTGCAGAAGCATTAACAGTGTCTTCTTGCTGTTAGAGAGAAAAGCCTGGCACAGAGAGAACAGATGTCTTTCAGAGTCTCCGTTTTAAACTTTACCATCTCCTTTAAACATGCACCATCTGTTTCATTGTCAGTGCATACTGGTTGATCAAATTAAGGGAGATGCTGAAACGAAAAATAAAGCTTAAAGCTACAGTGCTGCTGTATTAAGTACAGGCTCACCAAAAATAAAGTATTGAGAAGCTATACAAGTAGTCACAGTAAGCACAAAAACACTTCCATATCTAAGTCAAACAGAGATGCAAGAAGCTCGAAAAGTGCAGTCTTCTTTGAACATTTCCCAAACACAGTTCCACACATATCCCATTCCTTTTTGATGCCTGCTCCTCCTTTTTCCTCCAAGAAAGAAAAAAAAAAGTACCTTGGTGAAAGGAATTAGATGACAGATAAAACTGCAGCAAAAGTGGGAATATCAGGCCTCCTTTTCATTAGAAAATTATAGTCCGAAGAAAAGATTTTGCTAGGATAATTAGGCATGTAGTTCAGATTTGCAATCTCTTATTAACTTATTATTTGTCACATGTACTGTATATTCCAGCTTTTCCCACTAATTCAAGGCAGCATACTTGGCATTTCTTCCTGCCATAATTTCTCTACAACTAGTTGAGGTAGGTTGGGCACAGGCAGTGTAATAGCCTCAGAGTCCACCAGTGAGCTTCCATGTCTTGATGAGGATTGAATCTGGGTGGGCAATGGCAAATTTATTTGTGGGACTTAAAGATCACTGGCAGAAAGAAGGAAAAATACAAAAGTGATTTATCTGATAATGGATAAAATAATGGTTTGTTATTTTTGGTGACGCCTAATGGTTTTCTTTCTGACTGAAATTGGATAATAATTACTTTTGGTAATAGCTAATTGGGTATAATGGATTACTAAGATTGTTTTCAATAATGCTTAATTCTTAATTGGGAATGGACTGATTATTTGAAGAGAAGGATTGGAAGAATCTATTTAAATGGAAATGCAGATGTATATATTTGTTACTTCTGTTGATTAATAAGGACCATTGAAGATTTAAAAATGGGTATATAGAAAAGGGGTCAGTTATCAAATGAAGAAACATTTAGTTATATCTTAAGAATCAGTGATGTCTGTTGACTAGAGATGAAAGAGGAAGTATATACATATGCATATATGTGTGTGTATACACACACACACACAAATTTGGGGAATACATATACATATACACATACATACCGGTGTGTGTGTGTGTGTGTGTGTATATATATATATATATAAATACTAATTATGGCCACTCCCGCTTAGCTTTTTGAAATTGGCCATAGTTAGCTACCTACTAATAACGTGTAACAGCATACAGACATTTTATTCATGTTAGTATTTCCAAGATAATTAGGTTCCAATCCTAAAAATTGGACATAAATTGAAATGGCACTTACATAAACATACAACAACCTCTTGCTTTCAAGTTTATAGGAACTGTGCCAGTATTCCAGCAGTTTGTAGGAAGGATGGGAGAAAGAAATCAATTCAAAGTACCACAAGTATAAAAGTAATGTACATATTCTTACTAGCAGTGGACTATTAATTGATCTGTTTGGCATGATTCCAGCCTTCAGTAAAGATTCTTATCTAGCCAAAAATTGTCTACAAATCAACTGCCAAATCAAGCTAAAAAGATGAGCTAATTTTCAGGAGATTTGTAAATTATTGTACTGTTGACTCCTGAATGAAAGAACCTGGTATAGGAAAATTTACTACTTCATGAATATGTAATTGCTTGGCTGAAAATAGGAAGTCATAATTCGATCACAATCACCATATATGTAAAAGGAAATAAAATTTAAATTGAAGTATGGTCATGTCTTACACTTATGTTAAATGAAAACCTACTGTGACTTAAAGATCTAAATAGTAAATAATGTTGAAGCTTTCTTCTTAAACAGTTTAATTAGTTACTTAGTTATTATATCACTGAATTTTGACCAAGAAGAAGAATCAAATTAATATGAAAAAAATTTTCCTTCCTATATGTGTTTTACATCTCAGACAAACTACTTAAAATTTAAACTGCAGGTATCTTGCTTTCTATTTTATTTAGGAACTCTCTAAAATAGATCTATAGATATCTGTATCACTGCTCAACTAACAGAAGAAGCAATAAATATTGTTACAACATGTAAAAAAATAAGAACTTTCTACCAGGGGAAAAATATGAGCTATTTTACATATTTTTCTGTGTAAATACTTTGTATATAATAGCATACATCTATGCATTTGATTTTCCGCATCACTTAAATGAGCAATTTCTTGGGAGCGTGGAAAGAAATACAGTTATACAGTATTTTGACAATAAGCCCCAGAAGTTTAGAATTTGATTTACCCTTCCCTTCTACAAGTCTTTTTTCAAATGGATTTTCTCAGTTTGGTCTACAGTAGCAAATGCAAGTGACTAGACTGGCAAGAAAACGGCAACATCTGTCAATTTTTTATCTTTACCTTGAATTACTTTTCTGTTAATCATTCTTCTAATCTCCTGTCAGCTTGCTTGAGGCTAAGGTCTTTACCTTCAAAAATTTCAACTTTGAGATTTTTATATCAGTTGACAGTTGAAAAATAGAGTGGAGTTTAGGGAAATTTTGTCAATAGCCTGCAGATAAAAAACCCAAATATAAAGGGTTCACTTTGAAGTTCTGAATGATATGCTGAGGTATTCTTGTATATTTACTCAGAAACAAATCTTACTAAATTCAGTCAGATTTTCTTTCTACAGTAGTTGAATCCATCTGTGAAGGACTCAATTGATAAAAATGCCAAATCTAGTTTGAACATCTGGCTGATTTGCAACCAACCATAATATTTATAATAAACACACAGGTATCTGCCACATATCACCCTTATCAATTGTTGATAAGAAAGATAAAAAAAGTCTGGATAGTGGACATTGCAATACCTGGAGACAGCAGAATAGAAACCAATTGGAGAAAATAACAAAACACAAGGACCTACAAATAGAAGTAGAACAAGCATAGGGGGAGAGCCTTCTCTGTGGGGGCACCTACGATCTGGAATGAGCTCCCCCCGGAGATACATAGGATCCCGGATCTGCGCACCTTCCACCGCGCGCTTAAGACTTTTCTATTTCATCAAGCCGGCCTGGCCTAAATCTTCCCCCTTTTTAAATGTGGAAATTTTAAATTTTAAATTTGCCTTATTTATAGGGTCATGGGTAAGGTGTTTTAAATTGGGGAGCCATTTTGGATTTAATTCTGTTTTAAACGTATTTTAATGTTTATATTGCATGTTTTATATCCTGTGATTTAATATGACATTTAATTTAATGTATATTTAATATTATTAAATACATGCAATATTACATTCAATATACTTTTAATATTATTAAGCAACAATATTTTCCTATTCCAGGTCCTTAGGAAGGACTCCTTAGGTAGACAGAAATGCCAAACACAACCTAAATATCTGGCTGACTCTACAATCAAGAATAATTATAATAAGTTTAAGATTAGGAAACAGCTCATCTTGAAGTTAAAAGCTGAGAGAGGAAGGAGAGTCATTTGTAATCTTTAACTATCACATCCCTAATCATCTCTATGCTGTTCATAACAGGTAAACCATTCAAAGCCTAGACTTGGAACCATTTACCCATAGAACTTGAATCTTACCAAGGTTCAACTTCAGCCTGTTCTTCATCTAGTCCACCACTGCATCCAATCATTCCTGTTTTAGATGTCACAGAGAAATAAACCTGCATGCATTAGCTATTTCATTGCAACCTCTTTAATGACAGTTACTTCATATGGATGTTAGAGCATTGGGAAGTAACTGAAGTCTTGTTTTCCAAGGGGCCAAGGCATAGTCTTCTAGCATAATTCAATAAAATTAATCCTTAGAGCAGAAGTACTGCAAGATGTTTTTTTATATATATTATAGTTCATGGAGCTGATTGAGGAGACTGTTGAGAGATCAAAAGAAAACATCATAATTGTATTTTTCACTTATCATAATGCCAAAATAATGCCATAATGTCCAAAATAAGTTTCAATGTAGATTGGAATAGAGTCAGATAATCAGAGCTTTTTGAAAACATGTACAGTTGTGATGTATTTTCAACCTTTCAAGCAATTGCCCCCAGATATGTCATTTATCACAATTCAGAGTTTGAGGGAAGACATTTCTTGTTCAGAAATAGCCTCCTGAACCTCTTTAAAGGGAACAGGAACACTCTATCATGGAATGACATATTAACTAATATCTGGACCCATCCAGCTAATCTTCCAGATGCAGAGGCAAATAGAAAATATGTTTGATATTTAAATAAACAATCCTGATGTATGCATTTATAGGTAAAAAATGAAAGGAACTTCATAATAGCTTCTCTTAATCCTTCTTGAGTGTTGTATCCGGTTAGCTTGAGACAATACTCAATATATGTTCTGACCAATACCAAATAAAGCCTAATTGCTACTTCCTGTGATTTAGAGACATTATTTCTGTGGATGTAGTCCGAAATTACTTTCTCTTGCAGTGATATATTACTACTGTTCATAGATAGAGAATGCTAATTATTTTGGCTTGGAATATATCACACCTCACAAAAAGTAAGAACTCCAAATACTAATGTAGGATATAAGAAACAGATATTAACAAAGGCAAAAAAACCTTATGTACTGCAACTGGATTGCCAATTTTCTGGGCACCTTTCTTTTGTTGCATTTCATATAACACCATATACAATTTAGCTACATTACATGCCGTAGTAGGCTTTTTGTCTAAAAGTGATGGAGAGACAAGGAATTTGGGCTAAGGTATTTTAGCTGTCTACAGACACGTTCAGGCTTCTGGACCTAATATACTATAGTTAGATACTAATTCAATTGATGTCATGACTTGCAGAAGTTACCTAACTTGATCTTGGCCCATAGGCCATAAACTCTGGAAAAGCTAATAAATTGGCAGTTTAACCAATAGATATTTATTTCAATCTAAACAAAGTTTATCAAGAATTATTAGAAGAGCTAGATCCATTGAGCAGAAATTAGAATCAAGATCACCAGTCAACCGTGACTTTAACTGTGACCTTAAGAAATCAGCCTTCTGTTAGGGATATACTTGGGAATCTAAGCACTTAAATTTAGATGGTACTATTTCTACAGGGGAATAATTGAGATATGGGCTTTACTGACCATGTACAGATGTTAAGCTAATGACTTAGTCTCAAATTTAATAGCAAAGAGCACAAAACTGGCTTTTTTTGAGCAAAAAAATATTATAAAACATCTGAAGAGCTTCTTTGTGTTATTAACATAGTATTCTTAACTTTGCCCCTTTTTTTCCTTGAGGCATGGCATATAGTCTCCATATATTCAAACCGTTTTACTTGCTGAATGATATGTATTTCTGGATGATCCAATCATCTTAGATCTTTTAACAAGTATCAATATAGATTGGAGTCTGTCAAAAGGTAGATTGGAGTCTGTCAAAAACTCACAGTCATCAATGTAAAACAGTGCTGGTAACTTTTTTTCCAGCTATCTGTGGAAAGTAAGAAATCTGATTGTGCGAGCATTTAAGAAGTTATCATTACAAAAGTTGAAAATCAAAGAGACCAATAAACAGATGTGCATGCCCTGTGGCTTATAAATAAGTAGGAACAGGTTTATTTATAAAGAAGACAGTTTATTTACTTAAGGGAACAACCTTAAGCTGTCCTCATAAGAAGTCAGTAATAGCTACTTATAGAAAATATCAGTGTATCATTTAACTATGTGTTGCAGAATCAAAGTGTGATTCAGAATTAGAAGAATATTGTGCTGTAAATCTTGCTTGTTGCTTGGCCAAATGTTGCCTTGAGTCAGTCCTGTATAGCAAATACCTTAACTCTGGAGGCTTATGGATTGATATGATTCATAGGATCATCCTTTTAATTTCTTAGTCATGTCTCAATCATTAGGTATATGGGCTGATTCGTTAATGCAAATAAAAATTGGAACCACTACCTGAGCTTTGTAAAACATTTGGAAGTGGGGGCCAT
Source organism: Arizona elegans (assembly GCA_022577455.1). NCBI lineage: Eukaryota > Metazoa > Chordata > Lepidosauria > Squamata > Colubridae > Arizona > Arizona elegans. The sequence continues at coordinate 145,913,802 of JAKOOJ010000002.1, forward strand.
GGCATATGAAGTGAGATGGATCTGCACTGCAGTAGCTTTCTGTAATATTCCAGAAAAGGTTTGAATACTTTAAACTAATGGTTAGCATTGAACCTATAGTCAGAATAAAGCATTTTAATAATAAAACATTGAAATTAATTTTTAAAAAGGATGGCACAGCTCCCATTCAACTATACTGTTCTGCAAAAAGACACAGGTGCTTTAATAAGTCACAAACAGGTGCTTCATTTGTGCTCGTGTGTTCTCCTATAGTCGGGCACGGCAGTCAGGATGGGTGGAGACTTGGTAGAGCTTCCATTGGACCGGGTCTGCAAAAAGAAAGGGAAGTCCCTCCTCCTGACTGTGCTTGTCAGTTTTTCGACTCGGTCGAGTCCGGACCAGTCGTATCTAGGATAGCTCCGTTCAAAAAAAAAAGAAAGAAAGAATTCAATTATATTTAGGAAAATAGAGAGCGTTTATTTCTTTGACTCCTGCCTGCCATCGATTCCAGCGAGAGGCTTGGCTCCGCTGAGGACCGCCCAGCAGTTCAATTGCCGGCTGACAATTGCGTCTCCCACGCGCACGAGTTCGCTCCGTTGCGTGGGGCCTATTTACGTTGGAAGGCTGCAGAGACGATAGGAAGGCAACGATCGATCGCCCGGCGACCCGTTTTGGCGCGACGTGTTTCCGCGCCTATTTTTAGTGCTTTCGCCGGCTGGCTAGCACTTTATGCATGGCAGGCCTCGAAGCGGCTGCTCGAGGCCTCAAGGAACGCCGCGGCCTAGCCTTCAATAGGACTGCAGCTACTTAGCGCGAAGAGTTTTCCGCGCTTCTAGGGGTACTTCGACCGGCTGGCTAGCACCCCCACATCCTTCTTTGAACAGTTTCCAGCTCTTCGGCAGCGCAGTGAGTACAGCACCGGGTGGTGCTTGGTAGGCCCTTTCTGTTCGGAGTTTGGCGGCCCTTTCATAGCCCTTCAAGATGGCGGATGCCAGGGCGCATAATAAGGGCAGCAAGGGAAAGCGCCCTCAAGCCTTAAGGGATCCAGGAGAGGGATCTTCCTCTGGGGCTCAGACCAAAAAACCCAGGACCCAGGAAGTTCCAATGTCCAGGGAGGAAAAGAGAAGGCATAATGCGATGGAGAAGGCCTGCAATAAGGTGGCCTCATCTGCTAGAACACAGCCTAAGCCTCCTCAAACTCCTCTCGTGCCAGACCTCTCCCCAGATATATCAGTCATCGATGATCCCTTAGCTCCTGTGCCAGAGGCTGTATTTCCTTCTGTGGATACAGAGGCTCCTGCCCCACAATCAGTCAGTGATCCAATTCCCCAGCCCTCTGGGAACCAGGATATCCAGGCTTCTCAGGGCCAAAAACTAGATGTCACTCCAGCTTTGGCCCAGTTGATTGCTAATTCCATCAGGCAAGGGATTGCACAGGGACTTCAGGAGAGATCTTCCTCCAAGGTTTCAGAGTATTTGAGCCGCCACACTCCTTCAGTAAACTCTCAACCCTTACAGGCCTCTTCTCAGGCCCCAGCGAGAGCAGTTTCCCCCTCCAGGGACAGTCAGGGTTCCCTTTCTGTAGAGGAGGAACAGGCCATTATTGAACAAGACTTATCCGAGGACGAGGGTTTGGAGCCTGATCAACCTCCCTTTATCGGCTTATTTCGCCCTCAAATGTTCCGCTCACTATTGCACAAGGCCCAAACCACCACTGGCCTCGGCCTGCCAGAAAACAAGGACCAGTCTCAACCAGGGACATCAACTTCTTCCTCTTCCTTGTTTGAGGTTCCTACAATTCAAGCTGAAATTGTACCAGCACCTAAATTGTTTACAGAGGTGTTACAGAGGCAATGGAAAAACCCCAGTACAGGTCCTATCCCTAATAGCCTGGATAGACGTTTATATAATTTGGCGTCGGAGTATGCTTCTCTTTTGCAGATCCCCTCTGTGGACACTCCAGTGGCAGCTCTTTCGTCACCCTCTCCGCCTTCAGGCCCGGCAGAGGAGTCACTCCGTCCTGAGGAAAGAAAGGCAGAACGAACCCTGATCAAAGGTCATCAAGCGGCGGCCTGGTCGGTCCAAGCGGCCTCGGCCGCATCCTTTTTTAATCGGGCATCAATCCTCTGGTTGAAGCAGCTCCAAGGTCGTATACCCTCGTCTGATGTGAGAACACATCAAGATATTAACAAAATTTTGGCAGCAGTAGAGTTTTCAGCAGACGCCACCTTGAACGCGGCAGATTTTCCGCTAAGGCCATTGGTTCCTCTGTAACTTCTCGAAGATTACTGTGGTTAAAGTATTGGCAGGCTGATGTGCGTAACAAGTGGCGTCTTGCCTCATCTCCATACGGGGGTGACAAGCTTTTTGGCCCTTCTCTTGAACTTCTTCTAATTGAGACCAGGGACCATCGCAAGATCTTGCCGGCCATTTCCCGCAGGGCAGAAGGTCGTTCATCTGGTTCCTTTCGATCGCAGCCCTTTCGAGGTTACGACTCCAACTATTCGCAGCAGAGGTCCCAGCGCTCCTTCCGGCAGCGGGGTAATTTCCAGGACAATCAGGTCAGACAGGGCCCCAGATATGCCCCCAGAAGATCCCAGAGGGGTGGTAGGGGCCGTCCCTTCCGAAGGTCTCGCTAGGGGTTCTCCTCCTACCCAACTGGGCGGCCGCCTGGCTCTGTTTTCCCAGGCTTGGGAAAACACCATTACTGATGAGTGGGTTAAGAATACCATAAAATTCAGCCTTTCCCTTGAGTTTTCATCTGTCCCTCCTAGTAGGTTTATACGTTGCCCAATTTCCCTGAACAGAATTAAACGTACTCAGGTGGAAACGGCTATCCGTCACTTGTTGGCTATAAGGGCCATCCAACTTGTTCCCCCTTCTGAATTTGGCCAAGGTTTTTACTCCCGACTCTTTTTAGTTCAAAAATCCTCGGGAGATTGGCGCCCAATCCTTGATTTGAAGTCTTTGAACCGACACATAACTTATCGTCGGTTCAAGATGCATTCCTTACAGACCATTTTACTTTGTATTCGGGAAGGAGTTTTTTTGTCTTCCATAGACTTAACTGAAGCCTATCTCCATGTTCCCATCCTTCCCATCCACCGTAAATTCCTCCGTTTTTGTTATAACAACAAACATTATCAATATCGTGCCCTTCCCTTTGGTTTGTCCTCAGCTCCCAGGGCCTTTACCAAGATAATGGCAGCCCTTATGGGTTATGTAGCCACCATCCTGATTAGGGTGTCCTTCTATTTGGATGACGTTTTAATTTTGTCACGATCTTTGCAGCAGGCGCAGTCAGACCTAAATTCTACCCTCCAGGTCCTCCAAGACCACGGGTTCTCTATAAATTGGTCTAAGAGCCATTTAACCCCTTCTACTAGGATCCTTCACTTAGGGGCAGTTATTGATACCTTGTCCTCGGAAGTTTTCCTTTCTCCAGACCGAGTTGACAGCCTTAAGGTTTTAGCTAGCCGAATACAAGATAGGGGGGCTTCTTCCATCCTTTCCCTCTCTCGCCTTCTTGGCAAGATGGTGTCTACCTTCGGAATAGTCCCCTGGTCTCGTTTACACTGCCGGGACTTACAATGGCTATTACTACCCTTTCAACGTTCGCGTAGGGACAACTCTACCACGAGGCTGATATTACCTCTTCCGGTTCTACAATCCCTTTCCTGGTGGACGTCGGAAGCATTGTTAAAAGGGACCAAGTTCCGAGAACCTCAACGTCTGCTTATCACGACGGATGCCAGCTTGTCAGGGTGGGGAGCTCACCTGGGCCCCCACCTAGCTCAGGGCCATTGGTCGGAGAACGAGCAACGGATGAGCATCAATGTGCTAGAACTATGGGCTATATTCCTCGCCTTAAGAGCCTTCAGGCCTCATGTCCTTCACCGAGATGTGCTAATTCGCACCGACAATGTAACAGCCAAAGCGCATGTGAACCGCCTCGGGGGTACGCGCTCCAAGGTCCTGATGCGGGAAGCACGTCGGTTAGGCCTGTGGGCAGAGGGCCACCTAGCGTCGTTGCAGGCTGCTCATATCTCCGGAATTCACAACCGGATGGCCGATTCTCTCAGTCGGGCTCCGATAGACAACGCAGAGTGGTCCATTTCTCCCCAACTGTTTCAGGAGATAGTCCATCGCTTCGGGTGTCCAACAGTGGACCTGTTCGCCAGTGCATCCAATCACCAGCTTCCTCGGTTCTTTACCAGATTCCCCTGCTCCGGAGCGGAGGCAGTGGATGCGCTACGGTGTCCGTGGCCGACCACTCAGCTTCTATATGCCTTCCCGCCGATCAACCTCTTACCCAGGGTAATTCGGAAATTACTACAAGAAAAGGCGGAAATAATTCTCGTTGCTCCCTCCTGGAACAGGCGTCCTTGGTTCGCAGATCTCGTCTCTTTGTCAGTTCAACCACCTTGGCGGATACCGGACAATCAGGTGATGCTGTTCCAGGGTCAGCTTCAACACCCGGACCCCCTCTGGTTCCAGCTCACCGTCTGGCGGTTGAGCGGGGGTTGCTGACCAGGCTTCCCTTGTCAGAGGGGGCCATCTCAACGATCCAGGCAGCACGAAGGACCTCAACTACCCGCATTTATGAATCCACCTGGCGAGCTTTCTCGTTGTGGTGTAAAAGACACCGTCACTCACCTATGTCAGCCTCAGTTCTTCTGGTCATTGAGTTCCTTCAGGAGGGATTTGTCGCTGGCCTCTCTCTGAACATTCTCCGATGCCAGGTGGCGGCCCTTTCCACGGTTTTGTCCATCTCCTCGACGGATCCGTTATCTAGGGATCCTCTAATTCGGCAGTTTTTACGAGGCGCAACGAACATCCGGCCCCCCGCAGTCCATAGGTATCCCACGTGGGACTTGCCTAAGGTCCTACAGGCCCTCACGGGTCCACCCTTCGAACCTCTACGGGACGTTTCCTTGAAGCACCTTTCTTTCAAGGTGGCCTTCCTAGTGGCGGTGACCTCGGCCCGTCGAATTTCAGAGATGGTGGCTCTCTCGATACGGAAGGAGCTATGCATTTTCCACCAAGACAGAGTGGTGCTCAGACTAGATCCTTCCTTCATCCCGAAGGTTAATTCAATTTTCCACCGATCGCAAGAAGTGGTTCTCCCAAATTTCTGTCCAGCTCCTCGCCATCACCTTGAAAGGAAGTGGCATACCCTAGATGTTCGACGGGCGGTCAAGATATATATTTCCCGCACGGCAGCTTTCAGACGTTCAGATGCACTCTTTGTGTCGTTCTTACCATCTTCCCTGGGATCTAAGACCTCCTCTACCACCTTGGGCCGATGGATTCGGACGTGTATTTCCTCAGCCTACGAGGCTTCGGCCCTGCTGGTTCCACGCAACATAACGGCCCATTCTACGCGAAGTGCGGCCACTTCAGCGGCATGGTCCACCAGGGCCACCATCGATGAGATTTGTCGGGCAGCCACCTGGGCTACGCCTTCCCCGTTCGTCCATCCTTACCGGCTGGATAAGTTTGCATCAGCTGACGCGGCCTTTGGACGAAGGGTTCTTCAAGGTGTCCATTCATCCTCCTGAGTACAGGACCGGCTTTCTCCCTCCCAACTGGACAACTCGCTTTGGTATGTCCCATCCTGACTGCCGTGCCCGACTATAGGAGAATGGGCGTTGGTTCTTACCTGATACGCCTCTTCTCTGACTGTCGGGCACGGCAGTCAGCCCCTCCCTGTGTGGGGGTACAGCCGGTCCCTGCTCATTTCTCTTGGGAGGGGGATGGGGTTTCTCTAATGGTGTTTGTTTTACTTTCCTAGACACGACTATCTGCACAAGCTCCCTCGTCTCAAAACTGACAAGCACAGTCAGGAGGAGGGACTTCCCTTTCTTTTTGCAGACCCGGTCCAATGGAAGCTCTACCAAGTCTCCACCCATCCTGACTGCCGTGCCCGACAGTCAGAGAAGAGGCGTATCAGGTAAGAACCAACGCCCATTCTGAATTGTTTGAAATGGTTTTCAAACTGAATTGTTTGAATTGTCCTGAATTGTCCTGTTGACCATCAACAGTGATAGTACTGCTTTATGCTGCACTAGTGAGGCCACACTTGGAATATTGTGTCTAGTTCTGGTTGCCACAATACAAAAAAAGATTTTGAGACTCAGAAAAGTGTACAGGGAAGAGAAGAGCAAGAAAAATGATAAAGGGCCTGGAAGCTAAATCATATGATGAACTGTTGAGGGAGCTAGCTATCAAAGAGAAGGATCAATGGAGGCATGGTAACTTCTTTCAGTACTTGAGAGGCTGTCATAGAGAAGATGGGATTAATTTATTCTTCAGACCACCAGAGGGCAAGACAAGAAGTAATGGCTGGAAGTTTGTTAAAGAGAGATCCAATGTAGAAGTAAGCTGAAATTTTCAGATAGTGAAAACAATTAACTGATGGAATAACTTGCTTTCCAGAGTTGTGGGTGCTCCATCGCTACTGGAAGTTTTTGAAAATGGACTGGACAACCATTTGACTGGGATGGTTTAAGATTCCTGCTTTGACTATGTTTCTTTCAAATATAATTTGAAGCTATATCTCATCATAGCAAATAGCAGAGGCCTCTGCTGTAATATAAGAAATTCTTCTTACATTCTTCTTACAACAAAGAGCAACAAAGTTGATTAGGGGACTGGAGGCTAAAACATATGAAGAACGGTTGTAGGAACTGGGTATGTCTAGTTTAATGAAAAGAAGGACTAGGGGAGACAAGATAGCAGTGTTCCAATATCTCAGGGGTTGCCACAAAGAAGAGGGAGTCAAACTATTCTCCAAAGCACCTGAGGATCGGACAAGAAGCAATGGTGGAAACTAATCAAGGAGAGAAGCAACTTAGAACTAAGGAGAAATTTCCTGACAGTTAGAACAAGTAATCAGGGGAACAACTTGCCTCCAGAAGTTGTGAATGCTCCAACACTGGAATTTTTTTTTTAAAAAAAATTATTTGAGTTTTATTGGGTTTATTTTATTGGGTATACACCAGAATTGTTTCTTCTAGGAATAATGAAAAAGAAATATGAAAAAACAACAACACTGATTATTCTACATATGACAATGGCGGCAAGATTGGCATTTGCGCAATGTTGGAGAAGTTCAAACATACCCTCTGAAGTTTTAATAATTAGAAAGATATTAGATTGTGCTGAGATAGAAAAAATGACATTGGAACTGAAAGGATTGATGGATTCGGACTTTTACATAATATGGGAGAAATGGTATAATTGGATTGAAGATAGAAAAAAAGGGAAATAACAGATAGTAGATTTTGTAAAATTATATAGAGTATAGGAGAACATTAGTGTGATGATATGTAAATGGTCACAGTCATGCACAAAAGTTGAATAAGAATTGTTTAAATGTTAAAACCCAATACAATAGTGGAAATCTTTAAGAAGATGTTGGATAACCATTTGTCTGAAGTGGTGTAGGGTTTCCTGCCTAAGCAGGGAGTTGGACTAGAAGACCTCCAAGGTCCCTTCCAACTCTGTTATTCCATTCCATTCCATTCCATTCCATTCCATTCCAGTCCAGTCCAGTCCAGTCCATTCCAGTCCAGTCCAGTCCAGTCCATTCCATTCCATTCCATTCCATTCCATTCCATTCCATTCCATTCCATTCCATTCCATTCCATTCCATTCTATTCTATTCTATTCTATTCTATTCTATTCAGCAATGTTTATTTGGTAGAGGAATATTTTTGGAATATCTAATCATCAACATTGGTGTTGGAAATTTAGGATTACACTGTACGTATTGCTAACAAACTATTAGATATAGGATTTTAAACTACTAAATAGACCTCATACTAATTATTTTTATCCAGTCCATCAAAATTTAGATTATAAATTCATCATAAATTTATTTGTTTAGCATTTACCTAACATGCCAAATTTAAATAGAAGTAGCAAGATTCTTGTGTGAGCTTAATAAACTGATCTGAGATTTTTAAATAATATAAATGTAATTTAGTTGCAATTTCTGCTTCTGTTCTTTCTGATTCTTCCTTGCCATATAAGATATTGGGGGTACACTGTCATAATTTTAAACTGTTTTAATAGGGTTGCTGATTTTAATTTTATTTCATTGTGATTTGTATTGGAATTTGTCATTTTGTAAGCTGCCTTGAGTCCCCAGGAAGAAAGGCGGCATATAAATCGCAATAATAAATAAATAAATTTTTTAATGATGATTAGGATTGTCTTTCATTACAATAAGAAAAATGTTCTTAGTGATTGCTCTTTTCCAGTTCTGGAATCTCTTCAAGCAGAAGTCTGACAAAAAGGATTTTTTTTTTGCTGCATGTGTTTTACGATAGTAAGGAATAAACTAGAAACTTGTTTAGTACCATATTGTTTCTCTGCCTTGTGATTATGAACAGACCAACTGAATGCTGATGTTTGTGGTAATAAGAGGAATGTTCAATACGAAAAAGCTGAGAGAATTACAGAGTGCCATACTGGAAGAAGAAAAATACTGTTTGCCTATACAAGGATGTTTTGTGCTGGATCTGAAGCAGAATTTATAACTCATACCTGAAATATATAATCTGCAATTTTACTTTACTATCCGGTTGTTGTTAATTGTGAAGTCGTGTCCAACCCATCACGATCCCATGGACAACTTTCTTCCAGGCCTTCCTGTCCTCTACCATCCCCCAGAGACCATTTAAGCTCATGCCGACTGCTTCAGTGACTCCATCCAGCCATCTCATTCTCTGCCGTTCCCTTCTTCGTTTGCCCTCAATCGTTCCCAGCATTGGGATCTTCTCCAGTGAGTCCTTCCTTCTCATTAGGTGGCCAAAGTATTTGTTTCATCTTCAGGATCTGGTCTTTTAAAGAGCAGTCAGGGTTGATGTTCTCTAGGACTGACCGGTTTGAACGCCTTGCAGTCGCAGGAGTCTTTTCCAGCGCCAAAGTTCAAAGGCCTCAATTCTTTGACGCTCAACCTTTCTTATGGTCCAACTTTCTCAACCATATATTGCAACTGGAAAAACCATAGCCTTGACTATACCCACTTTTGTTGGCAGGGTGATGTCTCTGCTTTTTAGAATGCTATCTAGATTTGTCATAGTTTTCGTCTCCAGGAGCAAGCATCTTTTAATTTCTTGACTGTAGTCCCCATGTGCAGTGATCTTGGAGCCTAGGAAAATAAAATCTGTCATTACCTCCATTTCTTCCCCATCTATTTGCCAGGAATTCAGAGGGCCGGGAACCATGATCTTAGTTTTCTTAATGTTGAGTTTCAAGTCAACTTTTGCACTCTCTTTCTTCACCCGCATCAGAAGGTTCTTTAGTTCCTCTTCACTTTCTGCCATTAGAATGGTATCATCTGCATATCTGAGGTTGTTGATATTTCTCCCAGCAATCTTAATTCCAATTTATGATTCATCTAGCCCCGTCTTTCTCATGATGTACTCTGCATATAAGTTAAATAGGGAGGACCACAGTATATAGCCTTACCAAACTCCTACTCCATTTTGAACTAATCAGTGGTTCCGTGTCTAGTTTTCACTGTTGCTTCTTGACCCGCATATAGGTTTCTCAAGAGACAAATAAGATGGTCTGGTACTCCCATCACTTTGAGAACTTGCCATAATTTGTTGTGATCCACACAATCAAAGGCTTTAGCATAGTCAATGAAGCAGAAGTAGATGTTTTTCTGGAACTCCCTAGCTTTCTCCATGATCCAGCGTATGTTGGCAATTTGATCTCTAGTTCCTCTGCCTCCTCGAAATCCTGCCTGCACTTCTGGTAGTTCTTGGTCCACATACTGCTGGAGCCTAGCTTGTAGAATTTTGAGCATAACTTTGCTAGCATGTGAAATGAGCGCAATGGTGTGGTAGTTTGAGCATTCTTTGGCATTGCCCTTCTTTGGAATTGGAATGTAAACTGACCTTTTCCAATCCTGTGGCCACTGTTGAGTTTTCCAAATTTGCTGGCAAATTGAGTGTAGCACTTCTACTGGATTGTCTTTTAAGATTTTGAATAGCTCAGCTGGAATACTGTCCCTTATCATGCCCATCTTTGCATGAAATGTTCCCTTCATATCTCCAATTTTCTTGAAGAGATCTCTGGTCCTCCCTATTCTATTGTTTTCTTCTATTTCTTTGCACTGTTCATTTAAGAAGGCATTTTTTTTATCTCTTCTAGCTATTCTCTGGAATTCTGCATTTAATTGGGTGTATCTTTCTCCCTTGCCCTTCTTTCCTCAGCTATTTGTAAGGCTTCCTCAGACAGTCATTTTGCTTTCTTGCATTTCTTTTTCTTTGGGATGGTTTTAGTTGCTACCTCTTCTACAATGTTGTGAACCTCTGTCCGTAGTTCTTCAGGCACTCTGTCTATCAGATCTAATTCCTTAAATCTATTTGTCACTTCTACTGTATATTCATCAGGGATATGATTTAGTTCATGCCTGAATGGCCTAGTTCTTTTCCCTACTTTCTTCAATTTAAGCCTAAATTTTGCAACGAGAAGCTCATGATCTGATCCACAGTCAGCTCCAGGTTTATTTTTACTGACTGTATTCTCCATCTTTGGCTGCAGAGCACATAGTCAGTCTGATTTCTGTGTTGACCATTGGGTGATGTCCATGTGTAAAGATGTTTCTTGGGTTGTTGGAAAAGAGTGTTTGCTATGACCATTATATTCTCTTGACAAAATTCTACCAGCCTGTGCCTTGCCTCATTTTGTACTCCAAAACCAAACTTGCCTGTTATTCTGGTTATCTTTTGACTTCCTACTTTAGCATTCCAATCCCCCATGATGATAAGGACATCATTTTTTTGGTGTTAATTCTAGAAGGTGTTCTAGGTCTTCATAGAATCGGTCAACTTCAGCCTCTTCAGCACCAGTGGTTGGGGCATAGACTTGGACTACTGTGATGTTGAATGGTTTGCCTTGGATTCGAACTGAGATCATTCTGTCATTTTGGGGATTGTATCCCACTACTGCTTTTCCTATTCTTTTATTGGCTATGATGGCTATTCCATTTCTTCTGAGGGATTCTTGCCCGCAGTAGTATACCTGATGTTCATCTGAATTAAATTCACCCATTCCTGTCCATTTTAGTTCGCTGATTCCTAAGATGTTGATGTTCAGTTTTGTCATCTCTTGTCTGATCACGTCTAGCTTGCCTTGATTCATGGATCTTACATTCCAGGTTCCTATGGAGTATAGATCTTTACAGCATCGGACTTTCCTTTCACCACCAGATATATCCAAGCTGAGCATCCTTTCAGCTTTGGCCCAGTCGCTTCACTCTTTCTGGTGCTACTAGTACTAGCCCTCTGCTGTTCTCCAGTAGCATATTGGACACCTTCTGACCTGAGGGACTCATCTTCCAGTGTCATATCTTTTTGCCTTTTGGTACAGTCCATGGGGTTTTCATGGCAAAGATACTTGGAGTGGGTTGCCATTTCCTTCTCCAGTGGATCACGTTTTGTCAGAGCTCTCTGCTATGACCTTTCCATCTTGGGTGGCCCTGCATTTCATTGAGCTATGCAAGCCTCTTTGCCACAACAAGGCAGTGATCCATGAAAGGATTACTATCTGGTAGCTTTTCTTTTTCCAATACTGACACAATCAGAAGGAAGATGAGCCTGTTCAAACCCAGGTATATTTGGGGCTAAATATTGAACTGTCAGGAAGTTATGGACATTGAATCTGACTTGAAGACAATTGGAATTGGAATTGAAGCTAACTGCATCCCAGTTTGCTTGTGGGTTTATGTGTAGGACATAAAATGACATCAGTACAAGTTCTAGATTTTGCTTGTTATCGAGAGGATAAGCAGTCTTAAATATTCAGGTCTTCATAGGATTTATAATTGATGTATAATTGATTAGCAACCTGTGGATTCCAGTAAACTGAATTTAATCAGAATTTAACTTTTGGTAAGCTTTTTCATGGAGTCATATGGATGAAAAGATCAGAGATAATTCTGAAAATCTGTGCTGGTGTACGAATGGACACCTCTGCATGAGAAATTAAACTTTTTATCAGAACTGGCCAAGATACTTTATTGCCTGAGGACTAATTTCAACACTGGAGATAGAGTGATATTCTTCATGACAGCCAAAGATAGCAAACTAGAAAGTATAGACCTTGTGACATACAGAATTATCTTTTCTAACATGTTACCACTCTATCCCATTTTCCACCAGTTGCTGCCTGAAGCAGTTGCCCCACTCTGCTTAATGCTAGGACTGGCCCTGCAACTGTTTCATTTATGGTAAGAATAAGGAGATGTATGAATTAAAGCTCCCTCCCTTTTCTTTCTGTGGGTATACATAGGGAAATATACAAATAATTAGACCATGAAATGAAGTTAAAACCCAGATTTATCACTCCAGTTTAAAGTTTATTTATATGGATTGGATTGGAAGATAGGAAAGGATACACTGGTATTTCAGCTTTGAATAAAACATTGCTATGACAAATTAGTGCCTCATCACACTAGATGTAGCTAAATTCATTTGCTTAATTAAACAATCTAGGATTTTCCTACTGTGGGTCATTTTTTAAAATGTTAAAAAATAAAATTAAACACATAATTAAGCTGACAGGAGATAAAGACCCTTGTTCAGTAAGTTGAAGGCAGTTAATTTATAAGGAGCTTTGTCCCTGAAGGCTGCATAGTGTATTAAAGTTATTGAGGCAAAGATGTGATAAAATATTTTATGTGGTCCTTTAAAGACTAAATTGCTGTGACACTTTTAAAATCCACAAAATGCAGACAATTAGAATGTTTTTTTATCATGATGTGTTTTTTTAAATTCGTATATAAGTAAAACAAACTTGCATACATATAATATGGCTGCCTTTTTAAATATTTCTCTCTGGACATAATAGTCTAACCTGATTTAGTAATTTTGATAAGATACCAATCTGTGAAAAAGGGATTGCATATTTTCGTTGTTTCAGAAATGGAGCTCATAATTATCTAGATAGAAAATTTCTCATGGTTTCAAGTAATTGTATCTAGAAAATTTATGTGCCACCCATCTTAAATATATAACTCTTGGTGGCTCATAACAAACTTTGTGTATTACTTTGTGTATTTTGTGAGTTCCACCAGTTCTTACTTGCAGACAAAAGATGTTTCTTGCAGATCTTCCAATGCACCATTGTTACTTTCTCTTGCAATTGTTTGTAAGCAGTCTGTATGATCTTCTTGCAGCAGTTAACTAGATAGTTGTTTCTTCAGCTTCTTTACACAGATAGCATTTGCTGCTTGCTGCTATCTTCTAAATTCTGGCTTTGTATGCATTTGTTCTTAAGGATTGGACTCATGGAACCAGAATTAACCCCTCTGTCTTTTCCTACAATTTTAGGAAAATTCCCTAAAACTGCTCTTAGCTATTGCTAGATCTTGTGGTTACTTACTTTGCCTGCAATTTTAAATATACTGGCCAAGCAATTATGTGCCTTGCCATGTCTTTTTCACTCTTCATTTCATTTTTTTGTAGGCCAGTTTGGTCTCTCAGGTACTCAGTAAACTTTCCTGGTATACTAGCTTCACCACAAAATAAACAAAATGAAAATGAAGAAGCTAAAGTGTTCTGGGACTTCAGAATTCAAAGAGACAAGCACCTGCAACATAACATCCCAAATTTAACAATTGTCAATAAGAAAGACACACACACACACAAAAAAAAGTCTGGATAGTGGATGTGGTACCAAATAAATGTAAACAAGTCATGATATTTATGCAGTTACTTACCAAGCATATCTAAATTATATTAAAATAACCAAAATATCTTTACAAATTGAAAGTTGAAAAATTTGACATGCCCATTGTGGTAGTACCTGGAGCCTGCAGAACAGAAGAGAAAGAACTAAAGAAAATCGCAAAATACAAAGACCTGCACATAGCAGTCGATTGTGGCAAAAAGAAAGCAAAGATAGCCTCAATAGTGAATCAATCCCAAAACATCTGGAGCACCCCTTGAACACTATCAACATTGACAAAATTGCCATCAGTCATTTGCAAAAGCTATGCAGCAATATATTTAACGCCATGAAGCAACAGCATCTGCCTATCCCAGGTCCTTGAAAAGGATTCAATAGGTGGATGAAAATACCAAATCCTGTCCAAACATCTGGTGACTATGCAAGGAACTGTAATAATCCTATAAAACTCAACTATAATACATCAATTGAGGCATTCTAACAAACTGTGAATACAAATCCACCTATTATAAAGAGTATAATATTTATAAAAATATGCAAGAACTGTTACATAAGCAAAAAAGACTAAATCATTCTTTAACTCATGGGAAGTAAAAAGTTATTCAGAAGAGACTCAGGCAGTCCCTGTCAGGAGTAAATGCCTTGCCTCTGACCCAGAGCTAGAGGCAGGGGGGCTGGACAGGCCAGCCCACAAGGTACACCCTAACCCAATAGCCCCTCCTTACCTTAGCCACGCCCAGGGGGTACTTAAGGGTCAGCCATGCGGTCCTGCTCCAGTTCCAGAGATGTACCTGTATTGATGAGATGCTCAGTCAATAAACAATAAACAACTTATACAAGAACTGCTTGTTGGAATTATTGGGCACGATCCTCGAACATATCTAACAAAATGGTAGCAGAGGATGGTTCGGCAGCCCAACCCAAACATTCCACAAGCATGCAAAGGACCAAGACGGAAAGGATGAACACCAGAGCGTTCACCAAGGAGATGGCAGAACGACCTGCCCAACCCGAAGCCACCCAAGGAGAGGCATCTGAAGCAAGCGGCCTGCTCCACCACCCACGCACCCCTGCCAGACACGGAGAGGAGTGGAATGAACATGAGACCCCAAAAGGGGAAACGCACGACCTGAAAGGAAAACTCCTGGACCTGATAGATTCATCGCAAAGCAACACCGACCTCATTGCGGAACTACGAAGCCTGATCGAAGGCTGCGAAGCAGCGAGTGAGGAAGATGAGGATGAATCCGAATGCAGCGGCGGAGAAGCGGTAAGGGAGAGAACCCCCCACCAAAAACCCGCCAAGGGAGCCGAAGGGATTTTCGCGCCATTTTCACGGCGGCCATCTTGGGAGGCGGCGTCCGATGGCCGACCATCCACCAATAGATTCCCGAGATTTAAATCTCATGGTGGGAATCGGGGCCTACCCCAAGGTAAACCCCCAAGAATACCACAACCAACGAGGAAACCCAAGGCCCAAAGCCACAGGCTTGCCTACCGAGCCCGAACTCAACAAGGCAATCGAATTGATCGCCGCGGCCCTAGGGGACAAGATGAAGCTACCGGACACGCACCCTGGTGCCAGGCCCAAGCGCAAAGGGGACCCTAACGCGAGGAGGCCCGACACCGACACCCATCCCGGGGGATTGATCACTGCCGTGTGGATCCAGAGCCACCCAGGGCCCCCAAGAAGCCTCCCCTTAAAAACGGAACACCGGAGGCGATGGGACTACTCACCGGACCTACGAACTGGACCAGACCCATGGCCCACGGGGCCATCCACCGGCAGGGGACATCCATCGGCGGGCAGGGGACTCGGCCCGACACCCGGAGGCGACATCCACACGAGGCCGGGCCATCCGGGACCATTCGCGGCCCCAACCGGACTCCAGACCCTCGATGACGATCCTCACCGCTTCCCGAGGCTCCAGACGACGAACCACGACGATTTCGGACGAGCGAGGCCGACCAAGGAGGAACCGAAGGCCCATCCGGAGGATTGGGGCCTATACCAGGGAGCTACGTGGACAAGCTCTTCACTCCACGGCGGCTGGGAAGAAATGAACTTCGCGCACGCGCAATGCGCCCCTGCAGGAGAAACGGAAGAAGACATAGAGCTACACCGACGCATGCACACAGAGACAAGTCAGTTCAGACTCACCACAGTCGTCCCTCTACCTTATTGTGAGTTCCCTTACGTGAGGAACCATGGACAGCGACATAATGTGAGTAACTTAAACTATAATTCAGGGACTTTGCCAAGTGACTTCCCCAAACTAAGGCTAGATGGGGAGAATTTCCTGGACTGGAACCAGCAGTTCCAGGTCACCCTACTCAAAGAAGACCTACTATCCATAGTCACTGATCCCCCCAAAAAGCCCTGGACTTTTGAGCTAGATTGCACCCACCATAAAGCATACTGCATTGTTATTGCTAGCATTACCCCCAGTATTTACCCCAGCATCAGGCATCACCTGACTGCTCTAGAAGTAATACAGAGGATGCACAAACTATTTTACTGCCAGAGCGTGGCAAGCACCACCAGGCTGTCCAGGGAATTCTGTGCCACCAAACACAAAGCAGGGACCCCAATGAGTGAACATCTATTGTCCCTAAACGCCACCAGAGCCCAGCTGACACAAAGGGGGGAGGTCATAAGCGAAAGGACCATGATAAGTATCATTGTAAACTCCCTGGACTCCAGCTGGGACACCTTCATTACACAAATAGACAACCTGGGGACAGGAAAGCTCTCGCTAGAGTTACTAACGAGCAAACTAATAGCTGAGGACAGCATCAGAAAGGATCGCTCACTAAGCCGCAGGGAGCAAAGGCCCAGTAAGAAGGTCGAGCCACAGAGCAGGAACCACAGCAACGCAGAGTGTTACTTATGTGGGTCAAGGAACCATTACAAAAGGGACTGTCCTAGAAACACAGGGGACAGGGACAGGCCACGTAGGAGGGACAGATCAGAATCAAGGACAAGATATACTAGCAGATGCTCACCAGAGGACAGGCACAGGCGTAGGGATTCACCCAGCCCCAGGGACAGGAGAAACCACAGGGACAGCTCCAGGGAAAGCCAAACGGGTTCACTGTATGGCATAGGAGACCAGGAGCAACACACAAACCAGGACAGGAAGGAAGGTACATGGCTGCTGGATTCAGGAGCCACAAATCATACCACGTATGACCGTAATCTACTAACATCATTCACAGAAGAGAGTTTTATAATAAAGGTGGCTAACCAGAATAATGTGCAAGTAACAGGCAAGGGTAATGCATACGTGCCGGGGATAGGAGAGGTACAAGGAGTGTTACTGGTACCCAATATACCCTACAACATCCTCGCCACTCTAAAGTTAAGCAAGGACAACAATGTTGAGGTAACATTCAAGGGAGGAAAGGTGCAGGTGACTAGAGGGGGCAAAAACAGAGGGAAAAAAGTAATCAGCGGAGAACTTCCCTTCTACCACCCAGTCTGGGACAAACAACCCAGAGTAAACAACCACCAGAAGGCCAGCCCCGATAACACAAGTAGGGAAATAGAGGGGGTTAGCCACACACACAACAACAATGAAACAAGTGAGCAGGAGGCAACCAGAAAAGAAAGGCCAGCGATAGGGAAGCCCATGCACGACAATTGCGCTCACCTATTACACAGAAGGTTAGGACATATTAGTTTCCCCGTGGTGCAGAAGATGATGGAGTGCTCTGAAGGTGTAAAATAAAGAATTGTGAGAACTATCTCGAGTGTTCTGTTTGTAAGAGCTCCAAATTAAAAACCAAACCTAGACCCAAAAAGTCAGTACGCACTACAGATTCAACCTTTCAACTCGTACATATGGATCTAGTGGGACCACTAAGGCCCTCCATCAAATATAGGAAAAGGTACTTCCTGACCATAGTGGATGATTTCAGCCGCTATGGCTTCGTATACACACTAAAACAAAAGAGCGAAGTATTCCAAAAATTCAAGGAATTCTACGCAAGGGTAGAGACACAACACAATACCAAAATCAGACAAATAATGACAGACCGGGGGTCTGAATTTTTATCGAGCGACTTCTCGCGATGGCTAAAGGCACGCAGGGTAGTCCACTACACGTCTTCCCCATTTTCAGCTTTTCAAAATGGAGTGGCGGAACGAAAAAACGGAATGCTGCAGACCATGATGAAGTGCGCATTAGAGGATGCAGGCTTGGGGCAACACTTCTGGTCGGAAGCGCTTATTTATTCGAACTACACTCTGAACAGGTTATGGTCCAGCGTACTAAATAAAACTCCATATGAGTTAATGTACCAAAGGAAGCCACAAGTATCGCATTTACACATATTCGGGGTCACAGCAGATGTGCACATCCCCAGACAATTGAGGCACAAGGGGGACAGGGTATCCCGAAGGCTGAGGTTCATGGGATATGAGCCAGGAACAAAGGGATATAGGTTCATAGACAGCAACAACAACTTCGTAATCTCTCGAACAGCTGTTTTTCACGAAAATGCCAACTGGTCCAAGATACACCTCAACGAGGTGTCCCTTAGCAAGGACGGACCGGGGAACACTCAAAGGGGAGTAACACCAAACACAGGAAAGAGTACAGAACAGGAAAGAATCAAAAACAAGAGGCAGGAAATACTAGTGAAGGAGTGGAAGGAGAACCACCCACATATCAAAGTGGACTCACTTACTGAGAAAGAAGCCAGGTACATGCACGACACTGAGACGCCCCCTGACAGGCCAATCAGGGCAAACAGGGGCAAGGTGCCACAGAGGTTAGGGGATTACGTATTATCTATCCACACTAACCAACTAACCCCCAACACATATGAGGATGTACTAAGGTTACCAGATGAGGAAAGGGCAAAATGGGAGCAAGCCATGGAGAAGGAAATGAGCAGCCTGAGGGAACTAAACGTATATACTCCCTCTGAAGTCCCAGCAGGAAAAACAACAATAGGCACCAGATGGGTCTACAAAGTTAAAACACTAGAGGAAAACAAAACTCTCTACAAGGCTAGACTGGTAGCGCAGGGGTTTGCCCAAAAATACCCTGATGATTACACAGAAACATACTCCCCCACAGTCAGGGACGAAAGCGTAAAATGTGCGTTAGTTATTGCATCACTGCTGGGGTTGGAGGTACACCAATTCGACGTACAGACTGCCTACCTGCACGCTGAGTTTGACAAAGAAATTTATGTAAGAGCACCTCCCAGCCAAACCACTAGGAAGGGAGAAACATGGATTCTAAACCGAAGCTTGTATGGGCTCAAGCAATCAGGGAAACGCTGGTACGAGTGCTTGTCTAAGACATTGAAGTCCATGGGTTTTGCAGCCACATCAGCCGACAACTGCTTCTTCACTAAGAAGTCAGGCAATTCTCTCGAGTACGTCTTAATATACGTGGACGATATACTATATATCGGTAATCAGACCAGCAAATGCAGTGACTTTGCCAATGAGCTAGGAAAACATTTCTCCCTGAAGATTTTGGGTAAGGTAGACAAGTACCTGGGGGTGCAAATCACAAAAACAGACAAAGGTTTCCAACTGTCACAGAAAGATAAAATCTTGGAACTGATACATAAGTGCAATATGACAGACGCCAAGGGGTGTGAAACACCAATGCAACCAGATTTCCTGAAGGACATGCATAATGAGGCTGAACCATTCAAAGACAACACGTTGTACAGATCCACCATAGGCTCCCTATTGTACATTGCGAACTGGACTAGGCCAGATATCGCCCTACCTGTCAACTTGCTGTCTAGACACGTAGGGAAACCCACCACGTACCATTGGGAAGCCATAAAAAGGGTACTGAGATACCTAAAACACAGCTCTGATGCTTGCCTGTCACTGGAACCCGAGAACGCTACAACACCCACACTCACGTGCTACGCAGATGCTGACTGGGCTGGGGATGTGAAAAGTAGGAGGAGCACCTCAGGTTACGTGTTCTTTCTCAACAACAGCCCAGTGCATTGGTACACAGGGAAACAGGACCTAGTAGCCACATCTACCACAGAAGCCGAATATATTTGTTTGTCCAAGGCCACCAATAACTTGATCTGGTTTGACGACCTGCTCACGGACATATGGGCCGAACCAAACTACCCCATCACCATGCACGAAGACAATAAAGCAGCTATGGAAATATCAAAGGCCGAAGCGGTCGGCCAAAGGTCGAGGCACATAGATATAAAATATAAGCATGTTAGGCAGTTCGCAAACATAGGATTCATAAGGGTCATACATTGTGACACAGAAGAACAAACAGCAGACATCCTAACAAAGCCATTGCAGAACAAACAACACACATACCTCACATCAAAACTGGGCGTCCTCCTAAAAACAACACCCCAAGTGTTCACCACTCAGGGACATCCCGGCCAGGCATTTAGAGGGGGTTTTGTCAGGAGTAAATGCCTTGCCTCTGACCCAGAGCTAGAGGCAGGGGGGCTGGACAGGCCAGCCCACAAGGTACACCCTAACCCAATAGCCCCTCCTTACCTTAGCCACGCCCAGGGGGTACTTAAGGGTCAGCCATGCGGTCCTGCTCCAGTTCCAGAGATGTACCTGTATTGATGAGATGCTCAGTCAATAAACAATAAACAACTTATACAAGAACTGCTTGTTGGAATTATTGGGCACGATCCTCGAACATATCTAACAGTCCCCTCTCTGATTCATTGAGGCATAAGAAGGAGGGGATGTAAATCACAATTACGGTACCAAGATTATTATTATTATTTTGCTATAGCGTCTCTCAATATAGCCTCTAGTGATAGCTAGATTGGGTTCAACAAACATCTAGGTCTCTTTCTGGGGGAAGAGCCAGGTCTTCACAAGAACCAGGAAAACCAGAGAATTGAGGCCTTTCAAATCTCATAAGGGAGGCTGTTGTGTAGGGCAGGCACTATGATGGAGAAGGCATATTATCCCTAGTCCCAAAAATGGCACCTAGTCCCAAAAATGGCACTGCTGGATAGGGGGAACCTGGAATGTACCACCCAACAATTTTGGTTATTTGTTGGGCTAATCAGAAACAATCCAGAAGAGGCTCCTTTATAAGTAAACTTTGCCTGTGCCATATAGGACTTTAAAGAGAGCCAGTTTGGTCTAGTGGTTAAGGCACCTGGCTAGAAAGTGGGAGACCATGAGTTCAAATCCCTTCTTGGAGAAACAAAACAAGCCCTGAGGCACCCCACATAAAATGGGCCTAAGGCTAGACTTTCCCCCACCAATCAACGTTGACTGGAACCAGCTTCAGAAGAAAGGAGATCAAGAAACAATGCTCCATACTCCTAACCACCTAAGGCAATTCAAAAGTGGTGATGAGAGTGCTGAGAGACAAAGGAGGCCCAGCATGATCAGTGCTGTCTCATTGCCAAAGCCTGTTCCAAACCCTGACAAGAAAGACTCCATAATTTTATGAGCTTTCTTAAATAAAGTGAGGGCAGGGACAATACAAATGTCTGGGTGGATATCAGTTCAGAGGGCAGATGTTCTTCCATTTCTTTTTCTGGAAAAATAGGTATGCATAGAAGTGATTTGTATTTCCATTTCCAAATATGTGTGGCCTATGTCATGGAGATTATTTTCATTCTAGAACATATCAGAATATCTACAATCTGCTTCTTCATTTTCATTGAAGAATGAAATCTTTATTACAAATCATTATAAAAAGAGTATAACATAGAAAATGACTAAATTCCCAACCAAATTCTGGAAAAGTTTTTCATATTGCTGCATAATCATTACTATCATCATAATTTCTATATTTCTCATTTTTATTAATTAACTGAAATTGGACCATTGAATTTGTCTGTAGGATATTCTTTATCTCATCACTTTTGATGAGCATAGCATAGTATAGAAAATATGCTAGCAGGAGCTATTTTATCCTCAAACAAGATATATAGTAAAAACAGTAGTCTGAGCAGTAACAGCTTTACACATCTCTTGGTTACAAACTGGAATACCTGAATAGTGTCATATCTAAATCTGACAACAGAGAATATTTGTAGCTCAGGTTCAACTGTGGCGTTGCTCTCTGATCTTGCTTGTTTTCTCACAGACTTTTCATTACCAAACTAGGTATCATCAACCTAGCTCAGAGAGCATCAAGGAATCCACACATCTGAATGTGTTCAAGATTTACCTTTCCTAACTCCTCACATCTCCAATAGAAGAAAATATTTGAATATTTTATCCCACTCCTCAAATTCCATTTTAGGGCCTTCCATCATCTAACACTAATAATGTAATGTTATGCCCATGAACCTGTACACAGTATAATAGGAATCATCAAAATGTGAATGGAACTTTTCTCTGCTATTGGAAACTATCAAAATTTTCCAAAAACCTATTAATAGCAAATTTAAAATATAGTATAATCCTTCACCCCACCTTTGTATTCAAATTGTCAAACTCTATAGAAATTTTCTAATGCTAATGTGGAGTATACCTACACAGAAATAAGCCTTTGATTCATTTTGGCTCAATGTTATGGGATTACATATATTCTCTGAAGTAGAAAGGAATAATTGTACTATGGGCACCTCTTGGGATTTGAAATGAATTAATTTCATATAATCTGTTTTGAATTTGTTCTTAATAGATTTTGATTAAGTTTGTAGACACCATTTATTAGCAAGCATTCAATATTTTGAATGCTTTTAAGGTGTGACTACCAGATTTTGAGAACCTTATTATTTTGGACTTTGGTTTGGAGATTACTGTTTATAGATTTTGAACATAATTTTGTATTATTCTCTGAACTGATTATATGTATGATACACTAGTTTCAGGGTTGACTGAGATTCAGTGATATCCAATTCACTCCCACTCTGAGAGATTCTAGTCTAGTCAGTTTCTCTTTTTCAGACTAACATTTTTATGGCTTGGGGAAATCCATATGTGCCATCTGGAGTTCACTAGCTGAAAGATAAATCTTATTAATTCATCATATGTATAGATGATACAGAGATATAGATAAATGTTCTTTCTCTTTATGAAATCTTTGTACAGACCATATTCCTAGTTTAAATTGGCAGTTCTCAACTACCGTATTTTCCGGCGTATAAGACGACTTTTTAACACATGAAAATCTTCTCAAAAGTCGGGGGTCGTCTTATACGCCGGGTGTCGTTCTCACTGAAATTGGGGATTTAAGAACAAGGGACATAATGCCTGCACTCCTGTTCAGTTATGTTAATCTATACTGTGGGTGCAGAAACAATGAGGAGCTAGATTTGAGTCAAATCCTTTTCTGCGCATTCACATTATTTTGGCTATTGTGAGTGTTTAAATAGAAATACTCAAACAGTCTGCTCCATTAAAATATTCACAAACAAAATTCAGGCGAGCCTCTTGAAACAAGGACCTGCACTCCTAAGTCTTAATGAGTATTTATTTGCACCCCTCCTGCTATGATTTATTTCCTTTCGGGCAACTTTGGCATTTTAGAAATATTTGAACAATGTGTGCTAAAAGTATTTTTTTAAAAAATAAACATTATTTCAATACTTTAGTGAAGAACAATCTTGCCCTTAGAAAGAAAGAGAAGACTTGGACTTTTACTTTTGTATCAGAAAGGATTCTTAAAACAATATACTGTAATTTTTGTGGTTTATGCTCCCTCCCTTTCTACAATAAAGTTGATAATTTTAACCAGTGGGAGTTGTGTGCGTAGAGCACTATATAAATACTATAAATAAATAAAAGAATTGGTATAGTAATTGTAAAAGAGAAAAAGTATTTGCTAGTACCTTAAAAACTAATTTAAGAGGCTTTGTTGCTTTTGCTGTAAAAGACTAACTTAGCGATGCCTCCAGAAATGTTAGAAGTATTTCTGAAAACTGGATATACATATGTGCCTATTAAAAATTAATATTGAGTTTTTTACAGTTAAAACCTTTGTAGCCATGTACAATACTGTACAATAAATACCAACTTTTATTATGAATACACACTATTGGTAGGGTATGATACTTACAGTTAATATCTCTTGTTTAACATTTTGAGTCAACTCATCAGCAGTTGTTGAATATGCAATAATATTGTTATCTTTTTAGTCTAAACTCCCTTAAAAACCCATGAATTGTCAGAGTGCCATTGTTTCCAAAATAATAATGCCACAATAAGCTTTTATCTGGACAACGAAAGTGGACAA
The DNA here is from genome assembly GCA_022577455.1 of Arizona elegans. NCBI lineage: Eukaryota > Metazoa > Chordata > Lepidosauria > Squamata > Colubridae > Arizona > Arizona elegans. Next base: position 145,937,672 of record JAKOOJ010000002.1, read on the forward strand.
CTACCATAAATTGCAATTACTCAGGGATATCATAACTACGTTAGTAGAGGACACAATGTGTTTTTCATCCTGATTCTCAAATGTATTTTCTTTCTTTCCTTCCTTCCTTCCTTCCTTCCTTCCTTCCTTCCTTCCTTCTTTCTCTTTCTTTCTTCCTTCCTTCCTTCCTTCCTTCCTTCCTTCCTTCCTCCCTCCCTCCCTCCCTCCCTCCCTCCCTCCCTCTCATGCACACACACAAACTTACAAATGTGTAATTCCCAATTCTTTAAGAGGATTGGAAACCAAGAATTCTACAGTACTGGAAGTTATTTATCAAGATCTGTTAACCGGAGCTGAGAGTTTATAGAGAAATCATTGGTTTCCTGCAGAGAGGCCAATTATAGAACACCACAGTAGCAAAGGAATAATGTAGAAAGAAAGGATTGAGTCCAGAATCCATTATTGTTATTAATGTTACAGTTAAATGTTCTTCCTATTAACAAATAGAACACATGTGTGAGGGTTAATGGCTGCCAGTAGGGTGTCAGTCAGAGAGGAGAAAAGTAGCAAATGGCATAAAGTGATAGGAGAAGACATGACAGGACAGGATAGGAATGTCCATTGTGAGTCTGTGTGAGGCACAGAGATTGCTTGTTAATAAACAATCATGGGGAATCTGTCATAATTTTTGCCATATTTCACTTTATATTAGTATCAGATTTCTCTCTCTCTCTTCCCCCTCTCTCTCATTTTTTGAATTTATAATTCTTTCTAATTTCTTCTGCAGTTAGTCGAATGGTGATAGGAATGACACCAACTAGTCTTGTCCAACTTGATGATATGTCGGTGTATTGGGGTACAACTCCCATAGTGATGAACTTGCGTGGGTGATGTCTATCCTTGGAATCATGATGGTCAAACACCTGCAAATAACAGATTGGGGGAAGTTGTAATAAAGGTAATCATTGGTGTGAAGATGTGAAAGGAAACTATATTAAAGTTTGAAGGAGATGACTCTTACCTCCTACGTACAGCTGTAGTAATATATGACTGGAAAAGAGAAATCTCTTCAGAATTGAGTCAATGTTTAAACCGGACATTATTTTTTTCCTCTGGGATTTTTAGAATTTTTTTTAAAAAGAAGAATGTAATTGAAACATATCAAACGCATATAGAAATAGCAACTCAAAGTAAGTAAAGAGATAATTAGGGAATATCTGGCTGCCATGAACAAGTTTATGTCTTCTGGAACTGGCAGGCCAATTACATCTGAGAGTTTTGAAGGGGCTTTCAAATGTCAGTTTGGAACTTTTTTCTATGATTGTTAAGAAATAATGAAGGATATGCATCTTGTCAGACAACTGCAGAAGGACAAATAGTCTTCCTATCTTTCAAAAAAAAAAAGGGGGGGGGGAGAATCCCAGTAAGTATGGGTTATTCAAGTTGCTGTGGATACCAAGTGAAAATCTACAACAGATTATTCTGTTATTAAACAGTCAGCATTGTAAGCATTTAAAAAAGAATTAATATATAAACAAAAGCCAGTCTGAGTTTAAGAATGAATCACGCCCAACAAACCTGAACTCCCTTTTAGCTAGAGTGGAAGAGAATATATATGGTGTGTCAGAGATCATTCAGGTGGTGGTAGAACGGCCTACCAGATGCCTATAGAAAAATATCCGATTATCCACTGAAAATCAATCAGATGTATAAAACACCTTGATTAATCCTTTCAGAAATCAGAGGAAACAATGAGCTCTGTATTGATTATGGCAAACAACCATGGCAAAAGTAAAACAGTAATCCCCATCTTCAAATCAGATATCAGTTGCTTTAAGGTGAAAACCAGATCCAATGTAGTATTTATTTCTTTGCTCTTTCCTTTCTTATTCTCTTCTGTCTTCTCTCTCTCTCTCTTTCAATACTGCAATTATTTTCTGCTTATTTAGCCAGTTCTCCTACAATGGTAAGGGTCTGGGCCCTTGAAACAAATGTCAAAGGGGAAAATGCAGATATTTTAGTCACTGGACATTTTTCCTTTTATAAGAAGCAAGTGCAATATGCTTAGTGCAGCAAAATTTATATTAAAAATTGTGAAATTGTCTATAAAATATTGTATATTTCTGACAGTATTGGGCTAGTTCAAGATTCTATCCATGAGTTTTTATAGTCAAACATGAACAAATGAAAGATGTATTTTGATTGATTATAATAGAGGCTAAAGTCATGCAAATGTTGAATAATTGCTTGAACCTGATCATGCAGAGTGCAATGGCTGAAACTCCCCACAAAGAATGAGTGAAAACACTGTAAAATTGTTCCTCCATTCTCTAGCCCTACAGTTAGTCCAGAAATATATCAGGTTCATAGTCCTTAAAGTCACTGATGGAGGTCTTTTAAAGCAAGGCATTGATAACATTCTAGAGCTACCCAATTATATCCACCAATACTTCTCAGGAAACAGGAATAGTAAATCTTATGGTTGAGAGTGCCCTGCCCACTTCATTGGAACTTAAGGACAAAAGGAGTCCTAAAAAGATAACCTGACAAGATGTAACCCCAATCATCACCTCAGATGTATCCAGGAAGAATCCAGGTTTTAATGAATTTGAGTTTCTTTGTAGTCTCAAGTCTGAAATCATACTTACGTTTTATCAGGTTCATTTTTTCTTAACCAGTGCTTTAGGTATCACTTCTACTGCTTCATTTCCTGAAGCTTTTTGGTAATCTAAAGAGCTATTTGGGATCAGCAAATAAGGAGTTTCAGTCAGGAATAATCACACTGATAATTCAGGTTATCTCTTGCAGCCAATCAGCAGAACTGGCTGTCAATTGAATTAGTAGTTCATCAAGTGCCTATATTTCCATTTAGGATGGGTTCTTCTAATAGGCCCTTTTGCCCCATGAAGATTTCACCTGTCATTTTTACCTGACTGAGAAATGGATAAGTTTAATGTCCTACACATCCAAATAATCAAGCAGCTGCTCTGAGGAAAAAGTCCTGAATGAGATTACTTGGAATAAATTCAAAGTCACCATGGAGGCTATGAATTTCTGAGTTTTCCTGGATTGAACTAATCCAACACAAAAAGGCAAGGAGACTCCAACTTCAACTGTTAAGATTAGATCCAGGAGCTAAATTAGAGATCCTGCTGGGCAACAAGCTATTTAGCATCAGAATCACCAACATGTCCTTATGGCCCATAGGCATTTGACTATTGTTTTACCTTGACCTCCTACTCCTTGGTTTATAAGCAAAACTTTAAAATGGATGTTTTAAAAAGCCCTAAGCTCTGCAACAATAATTGCTTCATAATATAATTAATGCTAGTTAATTGTTCTGAATGTTATTGAGCACAGTCATGTTCTGAATCTCTAAAGCACTGGGTTGCAGTGCTGATTTCAAAGGAAATGTATCTTTGTCTAATAACAATCAGTGGGGAAGCTGAAGTATCTCATACTTTAGAGGCATTTGGAGAATTATGTTTCTTCTTGTTTTCTCAGATTATTAAATTACTATCTTGTAAATTTAGGTAGAAATAAAGTAAATGTTCATTTATTGGCTCCATCTAATCTAACCTTTGCAAATAAATTCTTGGAAGCTTTTTTTTTTAAAGTGTATGGCACATGTTAGCCAGGGATCACCGAGGTGGTTGGCTGCCTCTGTGAAAGGAATTTTTTCGGGCAGTGTTATCTTTACCCACAGGATGCCTGAAATGCCGGTTGGCAATCGGGGGAGGCTTCTTTCTTGTCCCTACGCGGTTTATTCGCTCATGGGAATCAAGCCGCTGGCCTCAGCAGTGCGTAGGCCCAGCGTCTTACCACATGAGCCACCACAGACCCCTATTGGAAGCTTTTAAGAAGAGACTGGACAGCCACTTGTCTAAAATGATATAGGTCTCCTGCTTGAGCAGGGGATTGGACTAGAAGACCTTCAAGGTACCTTACAACTCTGTTATTCTGTTAGATTAACATAACTCTTTGGGTTGTGCTCCCCTCAGACAAGCACAATCCAAAGTGCACTGAAGCTGTCTCATCGAATGGGAACGAAACGTTTGCAACCAAATCACCAAGCTCGGAACTCAAATCAACAACATAACATAACTCTGTTAAAGACTATGCTATTGTTTTATTAACATAGATAAGGAAGTAGAATTAATTCTCAAATAGATTTATGACCTCAAATAAGCATGCATAGTTTCCAGCTTTCATTACATAAAATTAATTTGTTCATATCAATGCTGTTAACAATAAAATTAATAAAATTAAGCTACACAGTGCACACTTATTTCAGAACTTATTTCAGAGTCAGCAGTACTTTCATTGACTAAAAATATAATATAACAACAACAACAACAACAACAACATGTAACAGTGATACCCATTGTCATCGGGGCACTTGGTACCATGTCCAAGAATTTTATAACATACATCAGCAAATTGCAGCTTCCTGCAATAACACCAGTGGAACTGCAAAAAACTGTGCTACTTGAAACATCATACATCTTAAGAAGGTACTTGGTTGATACCTAGGACACTGGCAGCAACCCATATCAACCATTAGCACCAGTCAATGGGATTTGTGATGCATTTTTGAATGTTAAGTTGACTGAGTTTCATATTTAATGAATAAAGATAATAATAATAATATTTTTGGGGGGTGGGGAGTAAAGTTCTTTTTCCAAGCTTGCTTGACTGTTTTGGAAGCTGGCCCTGGCTGTCTCCATTGGCTGAAGCAGTTTCCGCAGTCAACAATGTGAGCCTGGAAGAAGTGGTTGCTGCAATAACAATTTAGAAAAAAATGATCTGCAGATGCTCCTGTGCATTTTCAAGCATTCCATTCAAAATATTTTATGGAAGGAGATCAATTGTATCAGTTTTATATCAAAGTAATGCCAAGCTGAATTCTTTTGGGGAAATCCAGCAAGTGAGCTCTACTTTCCTTATGTTCAGGAAGACCCTTATAAACATTCTATTTCAGCAGGACTTAGGTCTTAATTTGCGGCACCAATCTATTTTTATTTTTGCTTTCATTGGTTTTTACCTTTTTTGGCTGTTATCATGAGTGTGATGACTGACTTATTGTTTATTTAAATAGAGGAAATATTCTGTCTTGATTTACTTGTATACACTGCCTAAAAGCATCTAGATTTGGATGTTCTCTAACTTTCCTTAAATAAACAACAAACCTCTATAGAGTCACTGCTAGTTGAAATTGATTAAGTAGAAGCAGATACATCAACACTTGGACTAAATAGCAAGCTTTCACAAAAGACACAGTTGTTAAGAGAACCAATGGGCCACTTTTGCCAAAAATTGGAAGGAAATGGCAGTTTTCAGCAAAACCATTGAAAAACATGATCACGTTAACATAATTTCAGTTTCTTTTCAATGGCTAAATAAATTCCTGAAATTTTCTTTTCTTGGCATATTGTCTTTGTCAGTGATTTTAAAGCCAATAAAAATAAAGAAGGAACAAGGGTCAGTTTCAGCTGGTCCATTACATTATGACATTTTTTTGTGATAAAAAAAATAATTTGCATTACCTTGATTTATTTTCTTTATAGATTTCACTCTGTGAAAAGTGGGAGCCACAATTTATTTTCTTTAGAGTTGTAAACATGAAAAATCATTCCAAATCGTTAAAATGATCTTCTTCTTCATTGAAAAAGATCATTCTTGTAGTTTTAAATTATTTTATCAATAACTATTCTAGAAAGCATTGACTTTAATGGATAATTTTAGTTGTGTTTAAATAAGGAAATATATATTTTGTTTTTAATAGCTTTATTCATTCATTTCATTCCATTTGTACAGCCAGACATTTCACATTTGTGGCTCTGGGTGGTTCACATAATTAAAACAAGCATGCATGCACACCCACACATACACTCACACACACCACCACCACCAATAGAGATATCAATCAAAACAATAACCCAATTAACAAGCCAATTTAAAGCAAATTAAAATGTAAAATACAATAAGCAGGCAAGTACAAGTCATGGCTCAACTAATATAATGATCTAGCGGATTCCAAACCATAACTGAATCTCCAGGCACAATGACAATACCAGTTCTTGGAGCTTTTTGGAAAGCAAGCAAGGTTTGAGCTAATCAACTTCTGAAAGGACGATGTTCTAAATGCGGGTACTCCATAACCATAAAACTGACATCCAAATACATAAAAAAAATCCTAAAAGATCTAAGAGCTAGATTTGGATTAAAATTTGAGTATTCCTTATATGTATATTTCATTCAGTCAAACTAGACATGCATTCAAATGGATGGACAACTATTAAAGAATTTATATAGATATGAAATTATGAGATTTATTTGAAATTGTATGAAACACTGATGAAAATGTGAAAGCACACTATTATATGTTCTTATATTTGAATTGATACATATTTGTTATGCATTTTTCAGTATTATTGATAGTCACCTAATATAATTTAAAGTTCATTTTAAAAAAATCAATGTGTGCACAGTTTACAACAACAGCAATATTGCTGTTAATTTTATGGTTAGAAGATAAAAATGATTACATGCGTTCTGTCTGTCTAGAATATAATTCAATGTATTCTACCTTTTTTACTTACAGGGTTTCATCTTACAATATAAGGACAAAGTAATTTTCTATTATTAGTAAACACTTGAATTACTGCAATATCATAGTATAATCTTATTATGATAGTATCTGATTTAATTATCAGCATATCATAAATATGTAAAGCAGAGTATAACCTTTACTAGAGCAGATGTCTGTTGTGTTTATCAGTAATTTAATTGAATGACATTATTTACCCATTGTATTGTACGTGGTCTAATAATATAGAAGGTCACACCACAAATTCCCTTACCCTGAGGAACATATGGCTCGAAGGGAAGCTCTTTCTCTTAGTATGACAAAACCTTGCATTGAGTAGCTTCTATTGTTTGATTTCCTGTCCTTGATCCTTTGTATGAACACTCATAAATGACCAGATTTAATTGACTGGATTGAGAGGGCCTTTTCTTAATGTGTGAGCAAAAGCTTCTAGTAATGGAACTATTGTCCACAATGATGGAGTTTACTGATTGAAAACGTTTGCGTATACATTTTTCATTATTGTTCCCTAACAAAACTTTAAAATGCTTCTAGGTTGTAATGTCAGCTTCATAATATCCACATACATAAGCAGCTACTATCAGTAATATATTTCAGTTATTGGTGGTTTTGTTTTGAAGTGACATACACATTTTTTATTGATGCTAGGTATTAAAAAATTGAGAAGAAACAAAACAAAGTGCTATTGGAAGAAGCATAAAGATTATGAAATTTTCCATTTGCTACAGTGGTTTTTTTTTTAGATTACAGTGTTATGATAAATGGGAGGCAGAAGAGAAAGTCCATCTGTTTTTGCTGGAAACAATTTCTGAAAACTGTATATACTAGAAAAAGGGAAGTTAATTCATTTCGGATATGCAGATGTATGCACATGGCTTATACTAACTTTATTCATAATGTTAACCTCATCCAGCGGCATTTCATTTGAAAAGCACAAATGAAATGTATGGTGGTTTGTAACAAGAATGAGGTCTTACATTAAGCTTTAGCTGACTCTGCTGGTGCTGGCAATGCCATGCAGAAAGAGACAAATGATGGATAGGCCAAACTGTATTGTTGACCTCCGATTATAAAGAGCAAACAACTGAAAATTTTTGGAAAATATTTTTTTCAAATTTTTAATTATTTCTAATATAATTTTATGTTGCTCAAATTCTTCTTTGGGAGATACTTTGAATAGCCAAGCTTTCTTGTTAGTCCTTCAAGACAGATAAGGAAGACTTATGAAACTTGACAGCTTTTCAATATATATTTGAATGGTGAAAAATAAATAACATTTGAGTCTCTCTTGTGCAATCAGTTATATATTATTTGAATAAAAAGATGTCAGTGAAAAAGAAAAAGGTAAGTTGTTTCTAGCATACTTTATATTATATATGATTTCTATCTCTTTCAGTTAGTTATATTCTTGTTACTTTGGCATTTTTATGGACTTGTTTGTAATATACACTAGCTGGTTTTGTGCTTGACTTCTGCATTTAATACAACATTATTGCTGAACATTTTATGAAAAAAATGGAATAGGTATTTGACAATGAATGTAGCTGATACCTGAATGGTATAGGAAGAAATTCTAATATTATTCTGATTGAACATTAGGAGGAAAAGCTCCTTCCTAATAATAAAAACAGTTGGACAATGAAATCAGTTCTCAGGGAGTGGTGGTTCTCCTTGGTTGGGTGGTCAGGCAAAGCCTACACAGGCTTAAGATGCTTATAATTTGAGTTTTTGAACTAATGAGAGGATTGGCTTAAATGGTCCCTGTCAACTCAATAATGGACCCCAACTCCAAAACTAATTTATAATTTATATGGAGTTAACGTTTGCCATGTATCAGACTTAATTGCATATATCCATCGAATGAACACAGAAGCTTGCGTAAATTAATGGCTTTTGTTTTTTTATCCCATGTATATATCAACTTGGATTGATTGTCTGAAAGGAACACTGGTTTCTAGGTCCTATGTCTGATGCAATGTGCCTGCAGACTTCAAAGAATCATTGCAATGTAAATTGCCATTTAAAGAAAGATTTTAATTAAGACTTATCAGAGTTCATGTATACTTGTTATTGCCAGTAGTCCTCATGATCATTAGGACTTGGGTTTTAGTAATGGTTAAAAGATACATATAGTATCTGCTTAAAGTGCTCTTTTAAAGCATCTTGGTGGCGCAGTGGTCAGAATGCAATACTGCAGGCTACTTCTGCTGACTGCCGGCTGCCTGCAATTTGGCAGTTCAAATCTCACTAGGCTCAAGGTAGACTCAGCCTTCTATCCTTCCAAGATGGGTAAAATGAGGACCTAAATTATTGGGGGCAATATGCTGACTCTGTAAACTGTAAAAGAGAGGGCTGTAAAGCACTGTGAAGTGGTATATAAGTTTAAGTGTTATTGCTATTGCTATTGCTATCTCTATAAAGTGAAGTCTAGTGAGTCTTCTAATATGTGGGCGATACAATCCCAGTGCTTCTCTGAGACTTGAGAAGTAGACTGGCCAGTGAAAGCAGATCATCCTGCCTTGATGTGTCTTTTCACATCACTTTCCCATGCTGAATCAGTTGGATGCACCTCTGCGAGACAAGGAGTATATCCTTGAAGCAGATCACCATTTACTCCTAACACCTGAACAGTTTATCTATCTTCCACAATAGTGATCAGTGCATCAGAATTTCTATGTTGCAGTAAAAAGTCTAATTCAAATAACAGATTTTTTATCTATCTGACTGGCTGTTATATGCTTCCCACCATTGGTTTTACTTGGTTTCCACTGACTGTTGAATGCAATATCGCAAAGTGTCTCCAAGATTCTCAAAAAAATAAACTATTTTCTACTGATCCAAGTATTAGTATATATCTTATAAAGAAGAGAAAATGTAATTTTATAGTTAAAATCTAATTTCCAGAATGTGAATCCAGCACTTATTTGTGTACTTGTTTCCACTAAGCTTAATATTCTTGATGTGACATTACACCACTTCTATTTCAGTTGAAGCAATTGCTGTGAGCATGGATAATTCCATTATTCCCACATTCCATATAGCAATGTTTGCATTAGGTAAAAGGTAGTCTATTTGTATTGCACTTAGGTATAAATGTATATCAAATAAAAATACTACTAGTAGTACTGTATATAGCCGTGATGGCGTACCTATGGCACGCATGCCACAGATGGAAGAGCCCTCTCTGCTGGCATGCCAGCTGTCACCCCAGCTACGTATGCATGCGCGCCTCCCATCGGCCAGCTGGTCTTTGGGTCTCTGCTGCTCATGTACGGGTAGACGGGGCAAATGTGGGGGACATGCACCCACATGCGGGGGGTTGGGCGCATGCACATGCGCAAGGCACTCACATTGCATTTTGGGGTTTCGGGCATGTGCCTGTGCGCACTTTGGGCACTTGGCACCAAAAAGGTATACAGCATCCATAGGTTTTTCCTTTTAATTGAGTTTACTTATGTGAAATCTGTTAGGCTGGAATATTGTTTTGCAACTCTTCAGTTGTTCTAATAATAGTTTGCTTTAAGATTGATTTTGGATTAATACTTTTAGAATGCAAATTTATTTAAATACATATACTTCTAATCTTAACTACACATGGAAGCTAAAATCATATTTACATGATTTGATTTGTTTCAAGTCCTTTTGGATACAGTCCTACTTATTTCTGACATAGTTGTGAGTATGTGTGAGTGGGTGGGGTGGGGGAGAGAGAGAGAGTTTTGCTCTGTTAAACTTAGCAAAAGACAAACAATTATACATAAGCTATTAAAAATACTGCAGAACTATACCAGCTGCATGTACTTAATATGATGCACACAAAACAATAATCTTCTCTCAGTAAATGAGTCTTTAATATCTCTAAGCACTAGAATATTTAATTTCCGTGTTGGTATTTTGATGGGGAAAAGTAAATTATCTTTTGGAATTAATCATTTTATGTTTAATGAAAAAATATAAATACAGAAACACTGCTGTACCTATATTATGACTAGAGGGGATAATGATTTATATTGAAAATAGTATTCTGCTGAAATTTCTTTTTCTATTTGAGATAATTTGATTTGGGTGATTTCCATATAAAAATATGCAGAAAACCAGCTATCAAATAGATCTTTCCACAGTATTGTAGCATACAGAACATTACCCTTGTTATTAAGATTAAAAGTGTCACATTAATTTAGCAAAAGCAATGCATCAGATAACAACCATTTAAAGTTTTAAAAATCATAATCTTAGCAAAGCATTATTTTGGCATGAAAGGCATTTTACTTTGTGACTTGTTCTTTCTCTTTTTTTATTTATTTACTTGATATGTATCCTGCCTCTATTTTGTGCCATTCAAAACTGTGAACATCATGGTCTTCCTCTGTTTTCTCTAGAACAACTCTGAGAGGTGGGTTGGACTGACAGTCACACAACCATTAGCTGCACCTAAAGGAGGATCAGTAAATATGGTCTTCCAGTGTCTAGTCCTGTAGTCCAACATCTTAACCATTATATCAAACTTTGTTTTTTAGGTTCTTAAGGAAAAATTGCATTCATTCGATTTCTATTTCAGCTCAAACTACAAGTTATTCAGTTTTGAAACGGCAATGGACAAACAAAAGATCAACAACAAAAAATATAGACAAAAAATGTAGAAGATAAGTTAAAAATTTTACTCTGCAATTCTTGGTGGAATTGCATATGGAAGATCACATGAATTGAGTAATCCTATGCATGTGTGATTGGACATGAGCTCCCACTCCAGTCAGAAGGCTTTTTCAAAGGTAGATACATATGCAAATAAAACTTGTTTGGAAGAATATTCAATGTACACATCAGAATTAAACACCCAATGCAGGGGTGAAATGCTCCCGGCTCAGACCGGATCGGCCGATCCGGTAGCGATGGTGGCTGATAGTTCAGAGAACCGGTAGCGATGGCAGCTGGAGGCTCCACCCACCCGCCCAGAAGTCATTACTTTATGGTTTTAACCACGAAATAACCTGGTTTTTTGAGCCTCTGTGCATGCATTATGGCCAAGAGAGGCGGTGGTGGCAGCACTGCATGTGCAGCCCTGGGACATCTGCCCTCTCTCCTGGAGCACCGCTATCACCCCAGAGCTTGCCTTCGCCTCTGCAGCCCACTGGCTCCTCTTGCCCTTCTCTTTCTGGGTGCAGCGCTTCTGCTTGTTGGGCCACTTCCCTGCAGCGCTTCTGCTGGTGCCACCACGCAAGCCTCCCATGAGGCAAAAAAGGGAAAAAGCAAAGCGGCTGGCTGCAGAGCTGCCAGCTTCAGGAAGTGGCCCAACAGGCAGAAGTGATGTGTCCAGAAAGAGACCCCGGAGCCGCTGCCCTCTCACCGCTTGCTTGCCCTTCACCTTGGGTTGGGGGCCGGGGCCCAGGGATGCACCATTCACTGAAGCCCTGAAGCTGTCGCTGCTCGCTGCCTGCCTCAACCGGGTCGGGGAATGCACCATTCCCTGACTCCAGCCTTGCCCCGGAGCTGCCGCCCGCTTGCCCTTTGCCTTGGGTCGGGGCCTGGGGCCCAGGGACGCGCCATTCACCGAAGCCCCAGAGCTGCCTCCTGCTCGCTGCCTACCTCAACTGGGTCGGGGAAAGCACCATTCCCCAACTCCAGCCTTGTCCCGGAGCCGCCGCCCACTCGCCGCCAGCATTGCCTTCGGTCAGGGCTCAGGGACACGCCATTCCCCAAGGCCCATTTATTTCATTCATTCATCAGCGGTAGGTTGGGTGTGCCCCAGCCCCCGACCCAAGGCGAAGGGTGAGCGGGTGAGCAGGTGGTGAGCAGGCGGCGGTTCCAGGGCAAGGCTGGAATTGGGAAATGGTGCATTCCCCGACCTGGTTGAGACAGACAGCGAGTAGGCAGTGGCTCTGGAGCCTCAAGGAATAGTGTGTCCCTGGGCCCCAGCCCCCTACCCAAGGCGAAGGGCAAGCGGGCGGCGAGCAGGTGGCAAGTGGGCGGCGGCTCCGAGGCAAGGCCGGAGTTGGGGAATGATGTATTCTCCGACCCGGTCGAAGCAGGCGGCAGCTCCAGGGCCCCGGGGAATGGCGTGTCCCCGGGCCCCAGCTCCCGACCAAAAGCGAAGGGAGATCAGATGGCAAGTGGGAATGGAAATTAAAAAAGTTTTCCTACCGGGTTCTGTGGGCATGGCTTGGTGGTGGGGGTCTTGTGACTGAGTGGGCATGGCTGTGAGTGACATCGAGTTGGCCATGCCCACTCAGTCACAGGACACCCCCACCACTAAGTCACACCCACAGAACCGGTAGGGAAAAAATTTAGATTTCACCCCTGAGTTATGTGACAATTTTAATTCTGTTCAAATGTTGAATGATCTATTTAGGAAGAAAACTACTCACTCAGAAATTTAATAAAAAATAAATTCTTAAATATCTTCTTAATTATTTTAGAGTTCAATATAAAATAGAGCTGTATTATTTGATTCTACAGGGTTTGAGATTTCTTAAAAATACATACTATACTATACTATGTTATATTAAATGCTAATACTAATACTATACTAATGTAGTATTAGTATTATAATGTTGTATAAATATAATATTAATAATTTATAACATAACATAATATGATATAATTGAATTGATTTATTAATACTGGACAGGGCAAATACTTAATATTGTACAGACTACATTCTAATTATTTTTAAAGAATGAAGAGGGATAAAAATGAGGGAACATATAATCAAAAGAGGAGATAAGTTTTGTATAAAATTTGCATTTATTAACCCTTAACAAGACCTGTCATACTGTTAAATAATTAACCTAAATTAAATATAATAAATAAAATATATACCAAGATTGATTAAATACCTGCTAATTCTGATGTCTTTGTGTTAACAAAGTCTCTTTCCCTCCTTTATATTTATCTTTAAACTAGATTGGATTGGACAGTCAAATAGAAAATATCTGCAAATAGGAGATTGTTTCTTGTGAAGTAGAACATATGGACACTAACTGAAGAAGAGACTTAAACATTAAACAGGTCCCAGGGGTGGCCTGTCTATTCATAAATAAATAAAGGCTGAATATCAGTAGCTTTTATTATTTGGACATTATATACCTATTGCTCTGTCATTATTTTGTTTCTCGATAGATAATTCACGTCTAATCCTGTCCAGTTATGGGAATCACAAATAACTTGTCAGTATATCTTTCCTATACAAAAGATGTAATCAAAATAATGTGGATATTAATGGCTATGTAGTGAGAGGAAGTTCAAAATACTCTGATGATTAAAAATATAAATATATAGGAAGAAACATACCACAGTGAAACTATATTATAGCTTGGAAAATAATCTGTAGCACTTTTACAGAAATATGAGGCTTATCACATTAAATATTTCTAATAATTATCTGCACTATGCATCTATTATTGTATAAGTCACTCCTGAAACTAATACTGTTTTTTATTGTCTGTTAGAGCTTATATAAAACAGGCTTGCCTGTGCATAACTGAAGTTATAAAAACAGTCAGCCAGTGATTATACATCCATCTGCCCTTACCAGAATTAACCATAGTTCAACTTGAATCATAGACCAATTAGCTTTAGTTCATACTTCCAGGCTAACAATCGCCTACTGTAGTTTCCATTCAAAGGATAATTATTGTGCATTAATCCAGTGCACATAACAGTCATCATAATTTTCTGTTTAATAGCTATTTGAGTTGCTACAGTTGGTTGGACTATGGCTCGTTGTAGTTCCCTATAATTGCTAAGCATCTTGCTGTGGGGCCAGCATGGTACAAAATATATTTTAGCGCCTTTGGCTGATATCCCTGCTGCAATTATTTCTGGACCAGGCTAATCCAGCTCTCTATATCCGTTCTCGGCTCAGCTAAGAAGAGTTTGTGGTTATATTAGGGTTTAGGTATTCCCACCTCAACTTACCTTCTCATTAATATTATCTGTGCATGAAGTCCCTTTTATGTATCTCTGGAATCATTTGCTATAAGTGAAAATCTATTTTAGCTTTGACACACCAGTGATGGAGTGTCCTCTTTGAGAAATGACAGATTCTTGAAAAGTCCTGGTTCTGGAAAAAAAACCCAAAAATTTTCTCCCTCAGTTTATTTAATATTGTTTTGCTATTATTTTGGTTTGCATCGAGTACAATGAAGGGCAGTACATAATTATTTTGGAAATTAATTAAAATTGCACATCCTTTTTCAATTTGCATGGTTGGCTGTAATGTACTGGCAAAGTAACTAATTAATTTTGCCTTTCAAGAATCATTTAAAAGTATTGCGTTATTTGCCAAACATACTCCTTGCTACCAATAATATGCGTGTTTTATTCCTTGAAGCTAAAATGTAGATATTTGCTGCTTCACCTGATAATAAAGGTTACATATCTGTACACTTTCTTTGCTCCAACCATGTCTCTGTTTGGTTTGATTGTAGATTGGAATAGAGCATTTGCAGTTCATAAAAAACTCAAGACATTTTCTATTTATGAATTCAAACATGGTGTGTTTTACCAATTCACTATTCAAAGATCATTATTCCAGAAAAGAATGAGTATATACTTCAATTTCAAAAGAGGAGAAATGTTTTCTTTTTACACATACAAAGGCATTCCCCCTCCCCTCATATAGTCTTTTAACATACTGATTGGTCATCAAATATGAAAGATGATCAATCCGATGGTTAGATTTCCAATAACTATATGCTATGTATATAGTAAACTTAATAGTACAGAAAAATTATAATCAATGCAATTTTCCTACATTAAGTTATTCATATTTAATACTTCTGTTTTGATTCTGTCTTTTTTATTGGTAAATACAAAATAATTTCTATACATGTTTTACTGAAATTAAATATAAAGCAAAAGTAGCCCTACATTTAAAAATATAGTTCTACTTATCCAATATTCAGGTTAAATACTATCTGAGTTAAAAAATGCAATGGAAGTTGACTAAGGTAACTAAAGTTTAGATAATAGAAACAAATTGTTTTTTCCCTTTATGAGCTACTTTTGCATTATATTTAATTTCATATACATCAGAATCTAAGAATCAATTTAAGTTTCTTAGGCAGTTACTTCAATTGGGTCTGGATAGAGCCTATTTCAATATTTTTCCAAAATATTGGACCATGCAAACAGGTGAAGCCCTATCCACGGGATGCAGGAAGCACACAAAACCACTCCCCCTCTGGTCCAGGGAAAAACCTCTCTCCATGAAACCGGTCCCTGGTACCTACAAAGTTGGGGGCCGCTGGTGTAGAACATGGCACAGATAATGTTGGAATATTGAGCAGGAGCACATCATATAGTAAAATTTAATTGCAGGTCTCACTTGTTTTATTTCATGCTTCACTTCTGTGGAGAATATATGCATATTTCAGAAACATCTACTTTTATATACATTTGGGAATGAAAACTACTATGAGGAAATAGCCTCCTAATCTGATTTCAGATAGTATGCCTAGAGTGTGTGTATGGAAGAGGGGGAAATTGTATCTGGAAGATTAATTAATCCTGCTGTTCTCCCTATTGACTAAGCCCTGCCCTTTTTAAGCTGCCATTGCTACTTTCTTGAATCTTATGAACAGAATGAATAATTCTGGCCATCTGTATTTATTTATGCATGAGCTGTAATTGGTTCTCTCCATGTTCTTTTACTGCTTACATATACAGCTTTTTAATGTAGAGATGAGTTGTCAACCCAGTATTCAAATGAATAAAATTCTGAAAGCAGTTTAAAAGATACTGTAAATTTTGCTTAAGGAAACAGTAAGCAACATAAGCAGAAGTTAATTTCATTAATGTAGATGTTATCCCAGATGTCTATTTCCATAGCATCTACAGTACCCCCACCCCCCACCCCCCACCCCCGGTTTCTGCATTCAAGCAAAATATCTCTTCCTGGGTTTTTTTTAGATGTAGGGACAAATAGAGTGCATAAAATAATAGGGAAGTGCTTTTCTTTTTGGATTGATTGGGCCAATTGAAAGAAAATGAAAAGCAGCTTGTTCCCTCATTTCCAGAAGTGACACGTTATACACTGGGGAATTTATTTTAAAAATATTAAAATTAATTAATAACATCTGATGGTTGGGAAAACTAATGAAATATAATATTTTATAGTAATTTTATTAAAATCATAATTAAAAAGATAAAAACTAAATGAAAAAAAAGAAAAACTAAAAAATGCATAAAAGAAAAATAGAAAAGAAAAAATATAGCTTTCTGTGGAAACATATCAAGAATGACTTTCCCCTTCATCATAACAAGTGTACATAATTGTAATTTATCACCTTCTCTTAATATAAAGCAAATAATATTTCCATATCCTTTCTCTTTATCTATAAACAGATCCTTAAAGCCTTGTCATTTCAGCTCTAATGAGCAGAAATTAATTAAAGATTACCAGAAATAGCAACATATATATTTTAATCTTCATCAAATAAACCAACTTTATATTCCTTCTTTTTACTTTTAACAATATTGATATTTAGTCTCTTCAAATAATGTCCTAGAACTTGATTTACTTTCATTTTTTTCTTTGTCATTCTCACAAAATTTAACCAGCTTCTTTTGTAAATATAATCTAGACAAATTATCTTGATTTGTTATTTGTGTATTCCTTTAAATTAGTAAGACATCAGGCAGGGGGATGATAGAAAGGGCAATGCAATTGAAATAATGAGTGGGAGGGGCAGGTATGACAGGCGCAGGGGGCCATATCATGCGCTGGGGGTGCGCATACACTGTTTACGAGCAATTGCGCACTCCGGTCCCCAATGCGCATCTCGTGGCCTGGGTTGTGCAGAGTCTCAAGCCCAGGGTCCATGGCTGATGTTATGTAATGCCAGGTCGGTTGTCAATAAAGCCCCCCTCATTTGTGATCTTATTTTAGAGGGGGGTGCGGACCTGGCAGGTATTACGGAGACCTGGTTGGGCCAAGAGGGGGGTCCCCATCGTTGAAATGTGCCCACCAGGTTTTCGTGCATTTCATCAGCCAAGGGCCCAGGGGAGGGGTGGGGGAGTGGCAGTAATTATTAGGGAGAGTCTTTGTCCAAGGGAGACCACTGTTCCTCAGATAGCCGGATGTGAGTCCCTCTTTGTGAAGTGGGGCCGTGGGGTGCAGATGGGTTTGCTGACTGCGTACCTGGCTCCCTGCCACGTGGCAGCGACCCTACCCGAGCTACTCGACGTCATCGCCGGGGTGGCTGTGGATACCCCCAGACTTATTGTCATGGGGGATTTCAACCTTCCATCCGCGGGTGAGACGTCAGAAGTGGCTCGGGAGTTCATGGCTTCCATGACGGCCATGGACCTGACCCAGTTAGTTCAAGGCCCAACTCACATAGGAGGACACACTCTGGACTTGATTTTCATCTCTGGTCAGTGGTTGAATGATCTTGGTAGAGGGGACTTAGACATTAAACCCTTGTCATGGACAGATCATTCGCTCCTCCACTTGGACTTTCCTACCGCTTCCCCCCGCCGCAGGGAGACGGAACCGACTAAATGGTTCCGTCCCAGGCGCCTGATGGATCCTGAAAGATTCCTGACGGAGCTTGGGCCATTTCCTGAGACCCTGACACATGACTCGACTGAAGAGCTGGTAGCCGCCTGGGAGAGTGCGGCTGCCGGAGCTTTGGATCGTGTCGTGCCTTTGCGGCCTCTGACCCGAAGCCGATCTCAATTGGCTCCTTGGTTCTCTGAGGAGCTGAGAGAGATGAAGCGTCGGAAAAGACGCCTAGAGAGCATTTGGAGGACTAGTCATTCTGATTCCGACCGGACACAGGTGAGGTCTTATATCAAGACCTACCTAGTGGCGATAAAAGCGGCGAAATCTAACCATTTTTCCGCTCTTATCGCATCTGCAGAGAACCGCCCAGCCGCCCTGTTTAGGGTGACCCACTCCCTTCTTCGGGGGGGAGTGTGGGAGGATCCCTTGCAGGGTCAAGCTGAGGATTTTGTGCAATTCCTGCACGATAAAGTCGCTCGGATTCGGGAAGGCTTGGACTCCGACTGGGCGAGTCCAGGGGAGGAGACGAGGGCAGGTCTTGAGAATATTATCTGGGAGGAGTTTGATCCTGTGGCTCCCGAGGATGTGGACAGGGTTCTGGGTAGGATTAGTGCCGCCACATGCTTATTGGACCCGTGTCCCTCCTGGTTGGTACTGGCCTCCCGGGAGGTTACACAAGGCTGGCTCCAGGGGATTATAACTGCTTCTTTGAGTGAGGGTGCCTTTCCCGCCGCCTTGAAAGAGGCGGTGGTGAGGCCCCTCCTCAAGAAGCCTTCCCTGGACCCGGCTGAATTAGTTAACTACCGTCCGGTCTCCAACCTTCGTTTTGTGGCGAAGGTTGTTGAGAGTGTGGTGGCACGACAACTGCCCAGGCACCTGGATGAAGCTATCTATGTAGACCCGTACCAGTCGGGCTTCAGGCAGGGGCACAGCACAGAAACGGCATTGGTCGCGTTGGTGGATGATCTCTGGAGGGCCCGGGACAGGGGTTGCTCCTCTCTCCTAGTCCTATTAGATCTCTCAGCGGCTTTTGATACCATCGGCCATGGTATCATGCTGCAGCGGTTGAGAGGGTTAGGAGTAGGGGGCACCGTTTTGCGGTGGTTCTCTTCCTTCCTCTCCGGCCACTCGCAGTTCGTGTTGGCAGGGGGGCAGAGGTCGACCTCGAGGCATCTCGCATGGGGAGTGCCACAAGGGTCGGTCCTCTCGCCTCTTCTGTTCAACATTTATGTGAAGCCTCTGGGTGAGATCATCCGTGGTTTTGGGGTGAAGTGTCACCTGTACGCTGATGATACTCAGCTGTACATCTCCACTCCAGACCACCCCAACGATGCCCTTGATGTGATGTCTCGCTGCCTGGAGGCCGTACGGGCCTGGATGGGGAGGAACAGGCTCAGACTCAACCCATCCCAGACCGAGTGGCTGTGGTTGCCGGCGTCCCGATATAGTCAGCAGACGCCATCGCTGACTATTGGGGGTGAATCCTTGCACCCCACAGAGAGGGCTCGCAATCTGGGTGTCCTCCTGGACGCACGGCTGTCTTTAGAAGAGCACTTGACGGCCGTGGCCAGGGGGGCCTTTTATCAGGTTCGCCTGATCCGCCAGTTGCAGCCCTTTCTGGACCGGGACGCCTTGTGCAAGGTCACTCATGCCCTTGTCACCTCCCGGCTGGACTATTGTAATGCTCTCTACATGGGGCTCCCCTTGAAGAGCACTCGGAGGCTCCAACTGGTCCAGAATGCGGCCGCGCGGGTGGTTATGGGCGCAACCCGTTGTGCCCGCGTGACACCCCTCCTGCGCGAGCTGCACTGGCTCCCAGTGGTCTTCCGGGTGCGATTCAAGGTGTTGGTTACCACCTTTAAAGCGCTCCATGGCATAGGACCCGGGTACCTTCGAGACCGTCTCCTGCCACCAATAGCCTCCCACCGACCAGTCCGTTCCCACAGAGAGGGTCTCCTCAGGGTGCCATCAGCCAAGTTATGTAGGCTGGCGACACCCAGGGGGAGGGCCTTCTCTGTGGGAGCCCCAGCCCTGTGGAATGAACTGCCTCCGGAAATACGCAAGATCTCCGACCTCCGGGTGTTCCGCTGCGCATTGAAGACCTTGTTGTTCCGCCAGGCAGGGCTGTCAATATAATCGTTTTAAATTGCGGCATTTTAATTTTTAGAGTTTTAAATCAGCCAAATTTATTTAATTATTTTAATTTTTAATTATTGTTGTGTCTTGTGTTTTTAAACTGGCTGTACACCGCCCTGAGTCCTTCGGGAGAAGGGCGGTATAGAAATAAAATTATTATTATTATTATTATTATTATTATTATTATTATTATTATTATTATTATTATTATTATTATTATGCCCAGTGTAACATCATTTTCCATATCATTATTGTAGCCTTTCATTTTTAAAACCACTATAAAATCAGTCTCAATCCTCTGAGATATAACTTGTTCCTCTTTCTTAAGATCTGTTAAACACAGTCTATCAATAGAGGCAGAGAATCTGAGTCCATTGTTTAAAAATATCCTTCAATATGACTAACATTAAAATATTTTGCTTCATTCAGTATTAGTAAGTGAAATTTAAACGTCCAGCCTTCAAACTGTCATCCTATCATTTTTTAAAAAGAAAATTAAAAACGGAAGCATTTTACTACTGGTAGGATCTTTACAATTAATTCCAAAATCTTATTTCAAATCCATCTGGATCCTCTATTTGTAACTTTCCAAAATCAAATCTGTAATTATCATTTTTCTATTCCAAACTAATTTAAGTTCTTCAACGTGTATTTAAAACTTCTTTTGTTAAGGGTTGAAGGAAACTCACCCACTGCTATAAAATCTGTCAGTCCAAAGGTTCCTAAAGCAGTTAACAAACAATTTCCTAAAATGGTTAGAAAAGGAAGTATTGAAATTAGTGTCCTTTCAAAGGGGCTGACAATGGTTGGAGCAAGGTATTGATTCCCTCTTCTCCAGAGTTCTAAACCTGCCAGAGACTGCAGGTGGAGTCTCCTCACGAGGAGCAACGGTATGGAGCACTTGTAGGCAATCTCAAGTCATCTCCTTGTCCAGAGAGGAGTCACAAAAATCTGCTTTACTTGCTGCTCATCATTCCATCATGGTCATTGTCAGTTCTCCATTTCTTTCCCAGTATTTTGTTTTGATACGTTTTCATTACATTGCAAATATTTATTTCTTTTGAGCCAGAATTTTTGGCAATCCCAAAAATATAATACTTATTCTTTCAGGTTTAAAATATTGGTAATATTGACTTACAACCATTTGTTTACTGACCATTTGAAGTTACACTGGTACTGAAAAAGTGACTTATGACTATTTTTCACATGACTGTTGCAGAATTTACACAGTCATATGATCAAAATTTGGATGCTTATGACGGTTGGAGTGTCCTGGGGTCATGTGATCACATTTTTCAACCTTCTGATAAGTGAAGTCAATGGGGAAACCAGATTCACTGAACAACTGCATTATTAACAACTATAGTGATTTACTTAACAAATGTGTCAAAAATGGTCATAAAATGGGGAAAAATTCATTTAACAACTATCCTGCTTAGCAATAGAAATTTTGGCCTCCATTGCCATTGTAAATCAAGGACTATCTGTACTCTAGGAAATACCTTGTTCTTAGATATATCACATGTTCTGAATACAGGTGCAAACTCAGTAGTGGAATAGTAGTTTTCTCCCCTCCATTAAAATAACATTTCATTTTGGCATTGTTTAAAAATACTGATTTGCATACTCAACGGAGAATAAAGTGCCCAAATATATATTCTTGGTTTATGGTTTGGCCCTTTATCACAAGAATGGAGATACAGACATACCAGTACATTTCAACAGTACTAATCTTGCAAGAATTGCAAATATACAGTATTTCAAATTCAAGACAGTGCCAGATGCTTTTTCATGTTAAATCTTATTATTAAGATTTATAATGGAATCAACTGCTTATCAATTAATGCATCTACATTGTTTCTGCTGAAACCAGTTTTCATGGTGTCAACAAAATATTTCACATTTAAAACTCACCCTCTTGAAGAAAGGAAACTATATTTTATATTAACATGCAAATGTTAGTATGCATTGGATTGTCATCACAGTTTCACAAGATTAATAGCCACGTTCCAGATATAGTGTCAACATTTTTCTGTCTAAAGCAATGTTTCTCAGCTTCAGCAACTTCAAGATATATGGAAATGTATGCAACATGAGCCAGAAGTGTGCAGCAGCAGCCAAAAAAAACTAATACAATCCTTGGTTGTATAAACAGAGGCAAAGAATTAAAATCACATGAAATACCACTTTAAAAAGCCTTACTAAGGCCACACCTGGAATACTGCATCCAGTTTTGATCACCACATTACAAAAAAAATGTTGAGACTTTGGAAAAAGAGCAAAGAAGAGCAATTAAGATGATTAGGGACCAAGAGACAAAAATGTATGAAGAACGGTTGCAAGAATTGGGTATGGCCAGCCTAGAGAAAAGAAGGACTACGGTGACATGATAGTGGTGTTCCAGTATTGAGGGGCTGCCACAGAAAAGGGGGGGTCAACTTAATTTCCAAAGCACTGGAAGGCAAAAAAAGAAACAGTGGATAAAACTAATCAAGGAGAGAAGCTTGCCTTCAGAAGTTGTAGGTACCATATTTTTCGGAGTATAAGACCACCTACCTTTTTTGGGGAGGAAAACAAGAAAAAAAAAATCTGTCTCTGCCTCCTAGCAATTTGCCTTGTTGCAGCAAACAGCAAACAGCCTGCTTTAGTTTCATTTTCATTTTCAGCACAGCCTGATTAGTACAAGAAAAAATATCTGCCTCCCAGCAATTTGCCTCCTTGCAGCAAGCAGCGGAGGCCTACATGGCAATAAGCAATGGCAATCCCTGCAGTCTGAAAGAGCTGAGGGTCGGGAGGCCAATCCAACTGACAATCAGGCTGTGCTGAAGCTGAAATGGACTGTTTGCTGCTTGCTGCAAAAAGGTAAATTGCTGGGAGGCAGATTTTTTTTCTTGTGCTAATCAAGCTGTGCTGAAGCTGAAACGGGCTGTTTGCTGCTTGCTGCAAGGAGGTAAATTGCTGGGAGGCAGAGGCCAAAGGGTGGAGGACAGTGGGTGGGTGGGGCTACATTCGGTGTATAAGACACACCCAAGTTTTCACCCTCTCTCAGGTGGCGGGGAGTGTGTCTTATACTCCAAAAAATACAGTACTTCATCATTTGAGTTTTTTTTTTTTAAAAAAAAACTAGACAGCCACTTATCTGAAATGGAATAGATATGAAATGCTTGAGCAGGGGGTTGGACTAAAAGACCTCCAAGGTTCCTTCCAGGTCTATTCTGATTGACTTTCAATCCCAGAATTCCCCTGCCAGCAGACTGGGATTTCTGGGAATTAAAGTCCACACATCCTGAATTTGCCAATTTTGATAAACCCTGATCTAAAGGATAATCTTTCTTTTCTCTGCAGAGAAAAGGCTTTTTTTTTTTGGTCTTTTTAAAATCCAAAAAGTAAAAGAGGAAAAGAAGTCAGGTAAATTCCTCTTCTGCTTAAAGGTAGCATCACTATAAGAAATTAGGAAACCAAGGAAAGAAGAACTGTTTATTTCAGGAAATCTGTTTCTAAGAAATAAGTCAACAGATATATTAAGAAATTCATGTTAAGGTTTTATACTTCATTTGTATGTTTGTCTGCCCTTTCTGATCTTCAGTTTCCCAGTGCAAGCTCAGTGAGTGCATGTCTTACAAAAGAAATAATACTGTGTACTTTTCCTACTTTTCCCATTGGTGATTCCACAGAACTGTTTACCTTTTACAGGTGATGATAAAAAGAATAAAAAAATATTCATATTCTCTTTTTATAAATAATTAAAATGAATCACTTGTGAGAATTGTTCTCTCTCAAAAGAACCTGGGACTGATTTCTCTAGTTGCATACTTTACACTATGTGCCTGAGGGGGTAGTAATATAGAATGAATGTCATTTTTATTTTTAATTTTTTGCCAATAAACTGCATAAGCTTTAGGAGCTCCCTGTCCCCCCCTCTCCTCCCCTCTCCCCCCCCCCTCTCTCTCTCACCCACACACAAAATACTAGGAGTAAGGAAGAGGGTTCCAGGTAAGGACTTCCCTCTGGAAGATAGACGAAGGGCTCTGAGTAAGGAGATCCTTCTGGAAGATAGATGAAGCCAGTAGTAGCTACCAAGAATCTCCATCATGGCCGAAAGGCAGAGCCAGAGGGTATATACTCAGAAGCATTCTGGGGGAAGAGGATTGAAATTTCAAACATTTCTCCTTCAAGCTTAGCCCACCAGGACACTAAGGTTTAAGATTTTGTATGACAATTTATGATTTTGTTTTCCCTGTGGGAAACTACCCATTAGAAAAAGGAAAACAAAACCTATGCAAAACTCTCTCCATTTTAATTGGTAAATAGTAATCTAGGCAAACCTTTGAAGCAGTGTTTTCCTTGGGCAAAGCAAATGCAAAGTAAAGCATTCCTTCCGAGAGATTTTGTGAAGCAAAGCAGTTTTTTCATTCAATAGAAAGAAAAAGCTGAGTTACTTGGCTTTGCATCGCTCAGGCTTCTTCCAAATTAAACTGGCCAAGGAGGCCTGAGGCTGAGGCAAAATGTCTTGGCAAGGCAAGTAGCATTGCCTGCATCTTCAGAAAGGTGAATGGTATTGTTTTCTGGAACAAAATGCCTCATCAAGATAAATAGCATCTGCTTTGCACATTTTGCACAGGAGGACCATGGAACAACTATGCTGAATCTTTGAGTTGCTGTACAGTAGATCCAGATTTGCACCGACCTAATAAATAAGGTTTATATTGATTTTGAGCTGTATTTTGAATTGTAACAAATCCATGCATTATACCTTGGGCTACATCTCATATTATATAAAACTTGTGCTCATGCGAATTATCTTTATGAAAATCAAATGTACGATGTAGAAAAAGACATCAGCAAGGAAGAGTACATATGAATAGTCTGGATATGTAGAAATGCCATCAAGAAAGCTAAAGCTGAGGATAGTGAAGGAGACAGAAAACAGCAACAATTTTCCTATTGATTGATGATGATGTCTCATCAAGTAAGTATTGGCTCTTGGTAAGTACATGGATAGATTTTTCTCCAGGAAAAGAATTTGTTAGATATGCTGAGAATAAAAGAAAGAAACATTAAAAAAAAAACCACCCAAATCCTAGATTGTCAGAGAAAATGGCAAAAGGAAAACAAGAATGAGAAAAACTACTGCATTTTATATTTTTACTCAATCTTCTCTATGAAGAGGGTATAGATAGACTTGACAATTATAAAGAGCTGGTTCAAACAGCAGGATCCCAGACCACAATTCATAGGAACATAGCCAGTTCATGATCAGAGTGGGAAGTCAGACATGGTAAAAATGGCCCTTAACAAATTGTGATATAAATTTAATACATAGAAAAGTTATCTAATTCATAATGTACACTTGTATGAATCTTGCTGGCAGATTTTAAAGCTACTATGACAAAAAGTTCATCTAAATAATAATACTAAAAGACTGGTTTTAAGGATTACTGTTACTATTGCATAGATCAGGGGTCAGCAACCTGTGGCCCTGGAGCCGCATGTGGCTCTTTCATCCCTCTGCTGCGGCTCCCTATCGCCGCTTGGTGCCACAATTTTGAGAGGCGCTTCCGGTTAGGGGGCAGAAGCATGGTAACGCCAGGAAGAGACTCTATGGCAAGGGGCGGGTTTTCTGGTTGGCTCCACATTTGATAGGGCTTTTGGTTAGGACAGGTAGAGGAAAAAGTACGCCACGCTAGGAGGCGTCTCTATGGTGGGGAAACAGGACTTTTAGTCGGCTCCAGAAATGAATGGGGGTCTTCCAGTTAGGACCTTTGTGGCTCTTTGAGTGTTTAAGGTTGCCGACCCCTGGCATAGATGGAATCCCATATGTTTTTGGAGAAATTTTCAAGCAAACATGGATAATGCTTGTCTGAATGGAACTTGCTGAGGCATAAACAAAGGTTATTATGCAATACAGCCTACGTAATATTGGGGGGGGGGTTGTCTTCGAATCATTGTTGATTCTAGTCCCTCAGTTTTCTTGGTAAGATTTCAGAAGTGGATTGGTATTGCTTGCTTCCTAAGATTGAAGGAGAGTGATTGGTCCAAGGTCACCTAGCTGATCCTTTTGGGCCTGAGGGAAGACTAGAACTCACAAACTTCCAATATCTAGCCCAGTACTCTAACCATTACACTAATTACCTCTGCATAGACTACTGATGAGTAAACTGAATTGAATTCACTGGAGCTTAGTCCTTGGTATGTGTAGGTGATAACCTAAATCCAGCATTACCCTCTAAAGCCAGTATCTGTACCAAGTTTTTATAATATCAACTGGGTGAAAGCAGAAAAGGGATATGAAATGATGCATAATTATTTTTTTTAACCTTCTCACCTTAGAAGGTAGACAAACTGCATTTTATTTAAGATAAGAAAGTAAAGAACTTAAATATTCATATCCTCCATACAAACCATATTGTAACCATTGCTTCACAGTGCATACTTGGAGTCATCTCATTTTAAAGGCATTCTTAATTGGAGCATAATGCTTGTAAAACCTACTTCTATATATACTCACTCAGGAAATCCATTATTCTCATAATATTTTTCTTTTCCCTTCTGTATTGGCTTGGGTTGATCTCAGCAGTGTCAGTAATTATTATTCTGATGACTTGCCCCTGAAAGGCACTTGCTTGTACCTGTGGGGACAGCAAATCCATTTGCCTGGCGCCAGGGAGTCGGAGGCACAGGCTGGCGCCAGAAAACGAAGGGAAAGATGATTAATATGTCTTATAGATTCACTGCCTCTTCACTTGTCCTAGACCTGCCAGTAATTCCACTCCCCTGTGGTTCCACCTTGATCACAGATAATGGAGGCAGATTGAAAGTTTGAAGACAGAAGCCTTTCTCTTTTCCTGAACTGACATTACTCACCCAGGCTAAATGAGCTGATGAGCTGTACAGCCACCAGATCTGCCTATGGGAAGAGATCTTAGCACACTTCACTGTAATGCCATGATAAAGCAGAAACAGCACCCTAATTAAACATTTTTTTTAAAAAATGATTGCAGTTTGCTATTAGCAAGCGGATGATATTGTACCAGAGGGCAAAGTAAGTGTGTGGGATTTTATTTATTTATTTGTCCTTTCTAATTTACACAGTATCGTTTCCGTTTCCTTTCATCCAGTAATGATATTCTTCTTTGTTATTTTGGCAATGGAGCTATTGCACCTTTAAAAGGGCAAATGGTGAACATAAATAAAGCATTTGCCATGTAAATAAAAGGTTGTTAAGTAAATTTATAGTTCTATTCTTCTGAAGATATTTTGTTCCTAGCAGAAGTAAATTAACATAGTTACATGAACCTTTACACTATTTCTAGGCATGCATATGAAGGACTATAAAACGTTATGTAGTTGCTGTAAACAGATGCTATCCTGAAATGAGTAGCATTCTGCATGAAAATGATGAGGATGAACATTAAAAAAGAAATGACCTAAGGACTTCAGAACTTTGACAGAGTGGAATCAGACACCAGAACTTACTGTATTTTCCGGCGTATACTTTTTAACACATGAAAATCTTCTCAAAAGTCGGGGGTCGTCTTATACGCCGGGTGTCGTTCTTCTATAACCAGGCAGACCAGCCCGAAAGGCTCTGATGAGCCAAGCTCTGACCATCCCAGCTGAGTTGCCTGATA
Organism: Arizona elegans; assembly: GCA_022577455.1. Taxonomy (NCBI): domain Eukaryota; kingdom Metazoa; phylum Chordata; class Lepidosauria; order Squamata; family Colubridae; genus Arizona; species Arizona elegans. The sequence continues at coordinate 145,965,534 of JAKOOJ010000002.1, forward strand.
ATCAGGCAACTCAGCTTGGATCACCAGAGCCATTTTAAAAAGTTTTTTCTTTTAAATGGCTCTGACTGCCTGCTAATCGGTAGCAAAATTCCCCCCCACCTCCAGCTTGCTTACCTTAGCTGCTAGTCGCAACGTTTGCCTTGCTTCGCTTGCCTGCAATTGATTGCGTCAGCAAGCAACTGAATCTCCCTGCCTGCAATCAAGAAGGCAGGGAGTTTGGACTTCAACTCCCAGAATTCCTCAGCCAGCAAAGCAAAGCTGGCTGAGGAATTCTGGGAGTTGAAGTCTACAAGTCTTAGTTGCCAAGGTTAGAGACCCCTGTTCTATTGGGTAAGTTTTTTCCTCCTTTGGGAGCTTTAAAAAAAATAGTTAATTGGGGGGTTTTTTAGTTCTTTTTTTAGACCTAGTGATTTAAAGTTTAGGAAGTTTTAAATTTAGCTGCTTTTATATAAAAATAAAAATAAAATAAAATAAAATAATATTTGTGCAGCTTTCTGAGATTTTGTGTGTTTCTGAGATTCTGTAGTGTTTCACTCTAACTACACAAACACTCAAAATCTCACAAAGTTGTATGTGGAATTTTGTGTGTGTAAAGTGTGAAAGTTGGTTTTTGGGACTTTTGGTGGCTGTGTGAGGTTCCTGCTTGTTACAGGGGCCATTTTGGGTCTAGCACAGCTGCTTTTACATTGTGAGTGAGCCAGTTGTGTTGTGTTGTGTGTGTGTATTTTTATTAATTTAATTTTATTTATTTATTTTATTTTATTTTTATTTGGTGTGAGTTGGAAGAGGGGTAGTCTTATACGGCGAGTATAGCTCAAATCCTATATTTTAACAGGAAAAGTCGGGGGTTGTCTTATACGCCCGGTCGTCTTATTCGCCCAGTCGTCTTATACGCCGGAAAATACGGTAGATGTTCTGAATTAATCTATGGGTGAAACCAATTGATAATATAGAATAGAATATCTCTTGAAATTTTTCCCATGTCCTTTTCTGCTTTTCTAATTCTTCTTGGCCCACTCTACAAGGAATTGAATGGCATCATGGTTCTTTTCTAAAAGGGACTGTTGTCCTGAACTGTTTGAATTTCCTTAAAAACAAAATAAAACATGAATTGTAAGAGACATACAACATCCTTTTTCTATCCATGCATTTTAGAGAAGGGAACATATGGTCTATCTTCCCTAAACATTAGGAAGAGATTAAAACTAAAAATATAATTTGTCTCATGCCATAACCTTTCATAATATCAGATTTTGTATTTAAATCCCTTGCCAACACAATGTCTATATGCACGTTTGTTATATTTGATTATTAAGTTATAGAATGTTGACATTTATGGGAAGTGAATGTACTAATAGTTATTAATAATAAGGAACATGTGGTAAATGAAACATATATATTTATCTCATTTTATCCTCCTCGGAGAGACTGCAGCAACATTTTTGGCATGTAAGAGTAGACAGCTTTGTGTTGGCGTAAAGTAAATTAAACTAAATAATTAAAATCAATAGCAAAATGTCATATAGCATAATATAAACTGTTGGGAAGCATATTGCTGAAAAATCAAAATAAATTAATCAACTTTTGATTGCTTTTGTTACATATGTAAAACTATATTTATTTCATAAGGGAAATGGCAAATCCACTAGCATTCCTGATTAACACCAAGATAACTGTGTGAGACCTGAGGATAATCTAGAAGAACAAGGTACCAGTTTTGGAAAAAAAGAATGAAAAAAATTCAACTTGGTCTTTACAGGGACAGCTTTTATATGCGCACACTCATTTAAAGTCAGTGTAAGCATTGTACCAAAATTTGGATAAAACAATAAAAACAGACTCTGATTTGATCTAATTTGTTTATAGGTGCATTGTACATTGCTAATGATGATTTTCATAATTTTACAGGATTGGCAAAAGAGTGGGCAAATAGAACTGCATAGTTGCAGTAAGATAGAATTATTCAAAAAACAAAACAAAACACCCAACACTATGTACTTTCATAATGCAACTAATATCAAATGTTTTATCATGACAAAATTGTTACAAGACTGATGTATCGATATGCTTATTGCATCTAGCATTTGGAAAAGCAGTTTGCTAATATTCTTAAGCACTAGGTTAAGTGATCAGCATCTCAAAAGAAAAATGATATATGGGCAGTATCTTGGATTTGAATTTTATGATTGGCATTTATTGTGACAACTCTGGCCCTCTCCTAAGATTATTTTTATATATTTCTATGCTACAAATGTGGGGGATGCAATGACTCAGCAGTTAAAGACGCTGAGCTTGTCAACTGGAAGTTGACAGCCCAGATTCAAGACCTGAGTGCCACACAAGAGATGAGCTCCCATCCAGGCCCCAGCTCCTGCTCACCTATCAGTATGAAAGTATGCAAATGAAAGTATATAAATTGGTACTACTTTGGGAGGAAGGCAGCAGCGTTCTGTGCACCTCAGCATATAGTCATGCTGGTCACATGTCCATGGAAATGTCTTTGGACAACCCTGGCTCCCTCAGCTAAGAAACAAAGATGAGCACTACCATCTAGAATTGTACATGACTGGAGAGGGGAACCCTTTACTTTTACCTTTATGATTTTTGAAAACATGGTGGAAGAAGAAAGAACTACCACTAGTATCATCCAGTTTGAACACCATCATAGAATCAGTTATGAACATTTGTTATAAGGCAAGAAAAAAGAGCAAATCTGATGCCAATAAATGTATTAACTGATATATAATATTTGAAAAATTGTCAAGAACAGAATTGTAACATTATATTTCTGTAAATCCCTTGTAAAATTTCATTTCCAAAATAAATGAAGTAATTTTACTTATCAACAAGACAACTGTTTCTTTTTAGTTTAACGTTTATGGTATTCTGTATAAATACGCCCCTTCAGAATTGAGAAGAATGACACATATTAGAACAAATGGGTTTGGATTAGGTAAAATATATTTGTTAAAACTACACTATTTGCTTAAAGTATTCAGTGAAGGTTGAGTTTCATAAACATCCCAGCTTATAATAATTTAACATTTTTATTTTTCATATATTACAGATTTAATTTACTTGAACTTTTGAGGGTAGAGAAATCATTTTTTGGAGTGAAAATGAATTCCACATTTACATAAACATAGATGAAATTTCATTAAGAAGCCTACATATCTGAGTTTCTTTTTTTTCTCCGCTAAATATTAGTGTTATTGCAAAAAACTATTCTTGAAAAATATTGGAAAGCTGTTGTAGCTGCAAAATGTGTTGGCTGCTAACTAGTATAATATAGAAACATACAATGATACTTTACTGAAACTTCTGTGCTGGTTGCCAATTATTTACCAGTCACAGCCAGAGATGTTGGTGTTAACCTTTAAACACTTTATTCCAATTTTAATTTTAATATATGTTTTTCCCTTTTTTAACACCTATATTAGTCATCTTAAGCAGATGTTTCAGTAAACAGTTGCAATATAAAGTGGATTAATAAATAGATATTGTCCAGAATAAAATTTGTAGATTATTAGGGAACTATTTCAATCTAGAGAGGGCAGTTAGATCTTGACAACATCACTTTGACAAGTTTGTAAGATATTTTGAAATAAATTCATTTATATTTATGACAAGATTGTCTCTACATTTAGAGCGTTTCCAATAGTCCAAACCATGGTCTGGTCTATTTTTACTGGGTGAGTTTTAATTGTTAAGGCTGAAGATAAAAACAATGGTTTCGTATGCTTGATCTTTACCCTTCATGGCTTATTAAGCAATGGAAGGAGATCAGCCTCTTTAAAAGAGAAAATGATTGGATTGCTTCTGAAGAAACCAAAGCTGTGTCCAAAAGATGGGAAACAATTACAGGCTTATTTCCAGCATTTCATACTGGAAAGCTGCTTCAGGAAGTAGATTTCTACTGATTTTTAGATCTAATTTTCTTGATCTTCTTCAGTCTGATTTCTTACTGCTATCATGTCACCCCTAGTCCTTCTTTTCACTAGACTATTGAAAAGACATTCTTGCAACTATTCTTCATATGTTTTAGCCTAATGTTGCCCTTTTCTGCACTCTTTCCAGAACCTCTACGTTTTTTATGACATGGTGACCAAAACTGGATGCAGTATTCGAAGTGTGGTCTTGCTAAGGCTTTATAAAGTAGTACTAATACTTCACATGATCTTGATTCTAACCCTTGCATTGGATTTTTTTGGCTGTTGCCGCACACTGCTGGCTAATATTTAAGTAATTGTCCACTAGGTCTCCAAGATTCCATTCACAATTACTACTATTTAGCCAGGTTTCACTTAATCTGTTCCTGTACATTTGATTTTTCTTGCCTAAGTATGAAAACTTACTTTTCTCTACATTGAATTTCATTTTGTTATATAGGGCCCAGTGTTCATGTCTGCCGAGATCCATTTGGATCTTGAGCCTATCTTCTGTAATGTTGGCTATTCCTGCCAGTTTAGTGTTGTCTACAAATTCGATGGATTCCCCTTCTGTTTCCTTATCTAAATCATTTATGAAGATATTGAAGAGTATTGAGCCTAAGCAGAGCTTCAGGGTACCCTGCTGCTTCCTTCCTTACATGTAGATTTAGTTCCATTGAGGACTATACATTGAATGCAATTTGTCAGCCAGTTACAAATCCATCTGGTAGTGATGCTATCTATCCCACATTTTTTAGCTTGCCAAGAAGAAGGTTGTGGTCTGCTTTGTGGTCTACTCTAAAAACTATATTAACTCCATAAAGGTCTGTATTATCCCTTGTCCTTCTTAATCTTGTTACTTTAATATTCTTAATGATATTTTTTACAAATAAATAAATCTGCACAAACCTGTAGGGAGAAATTAAATCCTACTTCATGAATAGGAGATGGAGGAAACAGTATTTTAAAAGGCAGTGAAACCCCAAAAGAAAACAGAAGGAGGAGTTAGTAGGTGAATAATATTTTACTAGAGTAAGCAGATTACAGATCATACACAGTTTATTTAATTTTGTAACTGGATGTAAGTTAATCTTGTCCAACAATAAACCTTGGCACATTTTGTAAAAAGCAAACATGCGGTTCAATATCTGAACCACCTAGCAGCTTTAGAGATTCCTGTGAGTAAATAGAAATCCCACTTAAAGCTTTAAATCCTATTGTTTTATTGTTAGTATGGGAAAAATTAATCATCAGAAGTTTGATTTTAGCAACCATACTAGATGGTGCGAATGGAAACACAAGTTATCCTACAACCTAACTGAATTGAAAAGGGGAAAAAATGAAGTGTATTATTTATGTCATGGGGACATGGGGCAGAGTGAATTTTAAATCTTTCATCTCAGCTGCTGCTGCTGAGACAGATAAAGTAATATTTTGTGCCCCACAAAATCTGACAGGTGAGTAGACTTGCTTATAGAGAACCTTGGAGAATTTTCTGAGGTCTATATCATATGGCTGCAGATGGCAGAAAGGAAAGTAAGAGGGATTGATTGGTTTGGGACACTTTAAACCAAGCTTTATCTTAAAATCAAGGGATGGAAAATGTTTTAACTTTAGAAGAATTATACATACAATTTAAAAAATGTATAATGATTGAGACTCATAGACAGAATGAGGTCATTTTCCCCATAGTAAAAGCAGTAGTGAAGTAGGAGTATGGAATAATTTAAATATTTTCTAAATAATTGGCAGAGATCCTGGTTCCTTTAAATGGATTAGTTAAAGCAGAGATCATTTGGGAATGGGGGCTTATAGGTGTGGCTCCTCATGAATGCACTGACAAAATGAACATGCAAAATCATCTTTGTAAATCAGTTTATTTTTCCCCCTTCATAACAATCTAAGATAGAAAAATCTTGGCTTCTCTGAAAGTTTGACTTTTATATCTAGATGAATATGTAAGCAGCATGTAAATGAATCAATTTTATTTTAAAAAAATCTGTAGTTTACCCCTTCCTTCTCCTTTTACGGACTGCCATAAATTGTTTGGAATATAGCAAAAGCAGTAAATCACTTTATGGCTGTAATTATTCTGATGTTTAACAATTAACTTTTTTCCTGCTTGCAAAGTAATATTTCTTTTGAAGTTATTCTATATGTCTGTTTTAAAATTTAGTCATGTGTACAGCCCTAATTAAATTCCTCTTAGAGTTAATGAATGGCTTCACATAAATTTAGCTGGCAATCTTGCCTGGCTAGCAAAAAATTCATCTTTGTTGATCTTTGAATCCTCTTCTTCCTCCCTCTGCACTGGCCACTGCTTAAACCATAGTTTTCTTTCATAGTTTGCCAGAATATAATCCTGGACCTCAAATTTAAATTTAATTGAGTAGCCAAGAAAAGAAAATCAGAACCAGCAACCACATAGGAACAGATATGGTATCAAACAATGTAATCCTGAACCGTATTGCCAAAACTGAATAAACAATATCCACATTCTTTCAGAAGTAACTGATTATCTATTTATCACCTCAGAACTAAGAACTTAAATGTTATTTACTCTGTATTTATGAATGATATACAGTTTATGATTCAAGGAAAGGGAATATGATTCTATTCAGGGCATAGAAGGAGAAAGAGCAGTATTTTAGATGGCAAGGAAAAATCAAGAAAACATACAAGGAGTGATTACTAGCAGGAAAGCCAGCTTGGAAGGCATCAGGCTAAAAACTAGGAGGCTGTAGTCCTCCCTTAGGCACAAAGCCAACTTGGAGATCTTGGGCCCAAGTCACTCTCTCTCAGCCTGGGAAGGAGGCGAGGCAATGACAAACCATTTCCAAAAATGCTAGCAAAGAAACTTCAGGAATTAGTCCAGGCAGTCACCAGGAGTTTACACTGAGTTGAATACACAGACACATTACTAACAGAGTGAGGTCTCTACTTATCTAGAGTTCCTTGGGACTAAGGCAAAGGTGTGTTTCAGCAGGTTCTGACCAGTTCTGGAGAACCGGTAGTGGAAATTTTGAGTAGTTTGGAGAACTGATAAAGTTCTCCGAAAACTTTAGTAGTAGTAGTAAAGTAGTAAAAATTCTGACTGGCCCCACCCCCATTTATTCTCTCCCTCCCAAGTCCCAGCTGATAGGGAGGAAATGGGGATTTTGCAGTTTTCTTCCCCTGGATTGGGGAGGGAATGGAGATTTTGCAGTATCCTTCCCCTGCCATGCCCACCAAGCCATGCCATACCCACCAAGCCATGCCATGTCCACCAAGCCACACCCACAGAACCGGAAGTAAAAAAAATTGAAACCCACCACTGGACTAAGGCTGTCAAATCTTTTAAAGAAATAGAAAACAAATGTTTTAAAATGCAGACAAAGTACTATGAGAAGAAGCTATTATTATTAAGTGGACATTTCAGAGCAATCTATAAAGTACAAAAAACAAGCTAAACATATTTTGATTGATGAAACATTATTCTGATAATGCTGATTGCCAGATCATGTTTATACTAGAACTGACTGAGCCTTATTGACTACAATTTATTGGAACACAAGCCTTCCTAACAGAAAACAAATCTGGCACACAATCTATATGTTCCCGTATGGTATCTGATAAATTGCAGTGTGGGAATGAAGCGTGCTTTATGGGAACCCATATTTATAAGAACAAAGGATGGAAACTTATGAAAGTAAGCAAAAGGGAAAGAACACAATTTATGATGATCAGGGAACATCCAGAATATTTGGCTGCCTGTATTGAACTGTATGTTTGTGTGTAAAAGTAGCAGCACAAATGAAACCTTGCCCTTTTTATATGTGTGTTGAGATTGAAAAAGAGGAAGGGCTTCAAACACATTGATGGAACCACCATCTTGATCGTTTTGATTCAGGTGAATGCTGCTTTTTGATTCACTCAGATAGAGGCTGTTTGAGTCACTGGCAAATTGCTGACTTCGTGAAATTTGCAGGGCCTCCAGGAATAGCTACCAATGTTTTGCTCCCTGTGGTAGAACTCAGTACAGATAGTCCTCAACTTACAACAGTTCATTTAGTGACCATTTGAAGTTACAATGACACTGAAAAAATGACTTATGACCATTTTTCACACTTACGACTGCTGCAGCATCCCCATGATCACATGATCAAAATTCAGACACTTTGCAACTGACTCATATTTATTATGATGGTTGCAGTGTCCCAGGGTCATGTAATTATCTTTTGCAAACTTCTGACAAGCAAAGTCAATGGGAAAACCAGAAATTGGGAGCTCAATTGTGGTTGTAAGTCAAGGACTACCTGTACTGGATTTAAGGAGAATAAAGTGCAGGATCCTAACCTTCCCACTGCCACGGCACACATAATTTCTTGATAGAGTTTTGATATTCCAAATCATGTATTTTGGGGTTTTTTTTCATTCCCACAGAATTTTTAGTGCATATTTGCCTTGATAAATATGCATCTGAACCCAAATTATGTTCACCGATTCAGGAAGTATGTTTGAAGCTATACAAGAGAAGTCACCACTTCACTTATTCAAATGCATCCTCCTAATTCCCCTTGTAATAATATATAATAATTTGAAACATCTAGAAAGAGATAGATAGATAGATGCTTGTATATGTAAATGGAAGAGAGAAGGATTTTAAACAGTAGACAAATGATAGCTGTATATCCATTTTATTTTCCCCTCGGCGTTATTTTCTGGTTGTAACTGTAGCTCTGTTGTATGAAAAATGCCATCTGAGTAATGGTATATGTGTATACACACATATATGCAATGTTTGTGCTTTTTTGTTAGCCTTCAGAATAATAAATAATAGATGTCTCCTTGTGAACACAGTAGACAGGAACCAGAATGTAGTTTAATAAAAAGAAATAGTTGTTACTGAAATTCCATCTTGGTAGCTAACTGTGAAAATATTTCAAGAAAATTCTGTCACAATATACTGTATGTCTGGGGGGAATGTTTGATATACACATTTGTTGCTATCAACAGCAACAAATATGGGATTTTGTATGTTTTGGGATGCTTTCACATACTGAAATATTTCAACCCACAGTTTAGATGTTTCTATATTTCACTTGATCGTTGTATAAATTATACTTCAAGATTTCTGGTTAGCGTATTGACAAATGTCCTCTTGCTCTTAATGAAATACATAGTAGTACTATAACAGTTTTTAAAATATTACTTCTACATTTTTATCCCATATGTTACTTTTCCTTCATTGCATCTGCCATTTTATTTAGTGAAACAAAAACATTTTCTCAAAATCCCATAGAACAACACTGAAATGCTGTAATAATCATAAGAAGTACTGTATCAGTAGAGTTTGGAAATCGACCTGAAGAATGCAAACGGTCTTTAAGTACATGATTTCTTTCTGTTTCTTTAGGATTGTGAGAGTAGGAGGTAAATGGTACAATTTATGCAGGCTTTGTGTTAGTAGCCTTATGCATAAGGCTTCTTTGTCCTTTGTTCTAACAAAGGTAGTTGTGGGATTCTTCAGTTTTCAATTGTAAGAAAGTCTCCCTTGTTTGGGTTGGATTGTCTGTCTGTCTAGTCATTGAGACAGCTTTGATGAATGATAGTTATTGTAAGAAAACAAGCATCTACCACAGTAGTGGGATTCAAATCCTGTTGCTATTGGTTTGCTCATGGGCGCTCATGTGCTCATGCGCACAACGCTTCTAGGCATGCGCAGAGACATCCAGGTGGGTGGGCAGAGCCTCCCACTGTCACTGCTACCGATTCGCCTGATTCGGGGCGAACCGGTAGCAACCCAGCACAGATCTACTACCACTACCGTCACTCTGATAATATTTCTGTAGACATGTTAAAAACTTAAGCTCCATTAACTCTCTTGGGGCTTAAGTGCAAATAATTTCAATGAAACCACAGTTTTACCTACATAAATGAAATGAACACATTTCCTGAGGTATTAAAGAGACGTTTCAAAAAACCACATCAGAGTTATACAACAATTCTATACCACAGATAGATAATTCATTGCAATACCTCCATCCAAACAAGTGACAATTTTGTGCAAGGTCACTTATTTTTCCCAGCATTCTCTGGTTCAGAATGAATTTTCTCCGGGAGTACAATTATGACCACAATTAAATCCAAAGTGAGATATTAGCTAAGTGAGTTTTGCCCCATTTTATGACCTTTTGTGCCACAGTTGTTAAGTGAATCACTGCAGTTATTAAGTTAGTAACACAGTTGTTAAGTGAATCTGGTTTCCCCATTGACTTTGCTTGTCAGAAGATGGCAAAAGGTGGTCATATGACCCCCAGAACACTGTAACCATCTTAAATATGAGACAGTTGCCAGGTCTGAATTTTGATCATGTGACTAAAGGGGTGTCGCTATGATAGCGTGAAAAATGTTCTTTAGTCACTTTTTTCAGTGCCACTGTAACTTAAAATAGTCACTAAATGAACTTCTGTAAGTTGAATATATATAAACCACCACCATTAACAAAATTCAAAAATTAAAGAAAATTAAATGCTCAGAACTATTCAGATTCACTTGGAATGCTAGAATCAAGGTACTATATTTTTATATAATATTCATTATATTCAATGCCAAATTGAGTTTTAGGATGTGAAAAGCCAGGCTTACAATAAAAGTGTCAGCGTTCCAAGTAACGCATCCATAGAAAGCAGAACTCCGAGACAGATAGATTCCTCAAAGAACAATTATTGAATACATCATATTGGCACAACTAGTGAAAACTGACTCTGAAAGTTCCTGTGGTTTTCACCTAACTAAAAAGTGAAAGTTCCCCCTTCCCCCCAGGTTATCGATCACATTGTCCAATAGAGGTGCTGACAGGTTGCTTGGTTACTCCACTCCTCCTCTTCTCAGCCGCCTGCTAGTATGACCTTGGTTCCCACAAGAAAACTATTAATTTTGACTGCAACGCCGAGCTATCTAATTTCCCCCCTGCCTTGTGGCAACTATAAAGCCTCAAAGATGGCCTTAGCCTTCAGGGTTGACAAAAAGTACAGTTTCTTTCAAGTTGAGTTTGTTGGTTCTTGATCTCAGGGATTTATCCATCCACTTTTCTTGGCTAGGTACAGAAGTGGTTTCTTTTTAAATTTCTTTAACTAGCATATAGCAGTGGTGTTCCTGGATATTTTGTCATCCACAGTGCTTGATCCTGATTAGCTCGGACATACCGACAAGTTCAATCAGATGCTGTACCAGCTAAAACTGCTGTCACTTTGTATGGGCAGTAGAGGTAAAGGAGCAACATTACCAGATTATGTGGGTCTACTGTCTCTCTTCCTTGGACTCCAGGGAAAGCATATTGCTGAATACATTAATTTCAAATGTCTTATTGATCTTTTCAAGGTGGTCTACAAAACAATAAAGATAAAAAGTCCCAAACCTATTTCAGAGGTTGGTTACTTTTGATGAGGAAACCTCCCATGGTAATTTTTATTACTGCATATTTTTTCCTAGATAAAAAAAAGAAAAGAAAAAAAACTTAAAAGTTTGATTTTTTTTTATTTATCTTCCCATTCCTTAACAAAATTAAATGGAGAGGCAGGAAAGGCGAAGTCAGTGCTGGGTTGAGGCTTGGCATAGCATTATTGACACTTAGAATGGAATTTGATATGACATAGGTATAAACATTGCTATATTGTTGAAAATTGTCGTATACTGATCAAGTTATCCAGGAACATTTGCTAGGCACATAGAAAAAAACCTTAAATCATATATTTTGTGCTGTTTACATTGTCAGTTGTCACCAACCACGGGAAATAATTAGTGTTTAATCTTCTTAAAACAGTAAGAATTAGCCCAATCCTATTAAGGCAAGTTTCTCAGTTTCAGAAACTGACTGGGGAATTATGGGAGTTGAAGTCCATGCCTCTTAAATTTAACTGAGGTTGAGAAGGACTGCAGTAAGGCTTTCATACAACCTTTCCTGTTTAATATATTCCTGCTTATCCTATGTTGAGCTGTATCTGGTGTTTTTGTAGTCACTGTGTGAATCTTTTCAGTCCTGAAACTTTTAATAGGAGAACAGGCTTCCCTACCTGATGATATAACTACCCATAATTTCATAAGGCTATATACTCAAAACAGGCAGTGCTGCACACCATCATATTTTTCTTTTCCCTTATCATCCATTGTTCACTTAATTCAAAAGAAAAAGAGAGAGAGAGAGAGAGAGAGAGAGAGAGAGAGAGAGAGAGAGAGAGAGAGAGAGAGAGAGAGAGAGAGGAAAAATAGCTTTGCTATTCATAACCATTCTCACTGAAAAAATACAGATGTATTGAGTAAACATGGTAACTTTTCATCATTTGCTATTTGAGGCCTGAATAAATAGGCCACTGTTTAAAAATTAACAAATACCATTTTCTTATGTAAATGCTTTTTATAATTAAGGTCATCCTTTGTGCAAGCTAGTGACAAAGAACTGTTAATTGCAACGGGGATAAGAAGTAACCATAATTGTAAGTGGGGAGAAAAAATAGAAAAACATTAACTACAATACTGAGCAAAAATGCCTGTGGGAACATCCAAATTAAAAAGTGTGAGTAAGTGTAGGAATGGCAGGTAATTGCTTCCATGTACCCTTCTGCAATGTTCAGTATTCAATACTGAATACAAAGAGACTTTGATGGAGCTAGATATTGTTTACCTGCTACTGGAAAAGCTGAATTAGTAAAGCAAGATGCAAATATTCATAAAAGCAACTTACTTTTCTTGACACTGTTAAAATCATATTTATTTTTATTGGTCCCCCCCCTTTATATTATTCTCATTCTTTTCCACATCAGCTGAACCACTTCTTCGCTATAGTACAAAACAAATAATAGGGCAATTTGCAGTGGTTTTTAATCATTGAGATGGGACAGTCATCTCTTGAACTGCCCTGTTCCAGATTTATAATTCTCTGCAAACATTCAGTTCCAAAATGCCCTTCAGGAGCTCCACCATGCTACAGAGTTCAGGCCTTCATTGTGTTGATTATTAAACAAACTTTCGTTGCTTTTCTTGGTGGAATTGGGAGGAAAGAGAAACAATGATATATAGTCCTGAAATAAGAAGTTAGATACATTAGTATCTAACAGCCTTTAAGATAGATATAGATAAGACTGTGAGGAGGTACAGAATGGAAGTAGAGATTAAAAAATAATGTTTTACTTACCATTGATTTTAGTTTTGAGTTATGGATGGGTTAGGGTTGGGTGAACAAATTGCAACTGACTTGAAAGGGCTGAAGTTGGTGAGGTGGGAAACAATTATTCTTGGCCCAGATTCAATTGTTATGCAAACATGGGAAAGATGTGCCAATTTTATAGTCTGGGAAAAAAACAGCCAAAAATCAATTGCCTCAAAAAGGCACAGATTTAAATCATGACGTAGTTATTCATTCCTGTGATTTGCAGTAGGTAGATTTTCTGTCTATATATAATGGCCTTTTTTCTGCAGTAAAGAAGCTATATATACCGACTGTTTGAAGTTTCTGTTTTAGGCTAGCTATAGGATATGCAGAGAGCTGAGATGTTTTGTGTCTTGGACAGATGTCTGGCACAGGTTATATATTTTTCAGCATTCTCTTTCCCATTCTCACTTGATAATCTTCATTTTTTTCAGAGTTTTTAAAACTCTTTTTCCTCTCCTCTCCTCCCCTTCTTCTTTCTTATTTTTATACTATATTTTATTCTATTGTTTATGTATATATGTTGTATGCCACTCATTCTTGAAAGCTGTGAACAGTCAATAATCAAAGTTAGCATAAAATAAAAATAATATACCTACCCAATATGTAAACAAAATTGATCACCATCAGATTCTCACCTTGAGTCACAACATGTACTCTTCTGTATGAGATTGAACAATCAGGTCCTCACTGCTTTCCTGAAACCCTGGGATGATGATGGAAAATGCCTGTTTCCAAGCTCTCATTTAGATGACAACCTTGTGTAGACAGGACCTGGATGGAATTGATTCTGTTTGATCAGATAAGACAGGCGGACCATGTCACTTGGAAACTGTGGACTGATTCCTGTAAATTATGGCATTCTTCATCCCTTCATACTGCTTTATCTGTCCTGTAAATTTTATCTTGAAAGCAAGTACATTAAGAGCACTTCAGTAAACCAGATTGTTTTAAAATATATAAATAACCTAAACCCTAATGAATTTCTTTCCCTTACAATGTTTCTTGCAAATTATGTCTCTTCATTTTTAATCATCCCCCTCCTGCTTTTCATCTGATAGCTAACGGGAAAAAAGAATTCTGTTTTTCCTTGAACTCTGCTCTACAATTGGCTGAGCTATTTCTGGGCCTACCTGCAGCAGGATTTGGGGTTTCCACAGTTTCTGGTATAGCCTTCAGGCAAGTCATGCAACATTTCTACCATCCAAAGAATCCTGGATTTAGGAGTAGCTTTCAGGCACAATCAGTGCAGCGTTGTTTTTAAGAGCATGCAAAAGAAGCTTCATTTATAAAGATAAAAATAACCCAGTTCCTTAACTTCTAATAACCTTGGGGTTAGACCCAGAGGTTTATCCTAGTTTAACTGACCAGATCTTGTTAGTAAGGCTAACAAATGAGCAAAGAATGAACATATGGCATTCATACTGTGGTGGGCTGAAGTGCCTGGCCAAAGGAAAACAACTGGGTCCCTGTCAAAGCCTTAGGAGCTTCCCCCCTCCTCTTTAGGGAAGGCAGATGATTCAACAGAAGACCCACAAACACATAAACAAAAATGCAAAAATGCGGTATAGTAGCACCGCATAGAGTATGTTCTGAATATAGATTATAAAATGTTCTGAATATAGATTATAAAAAGAGTCAGGAAAAGCAGACAAAGGAGCAGGGGTGTTGTATTGCAGACGCTGTAGAACATGCTTCTGGAGAGGACCTTGCCTGAGAAACATGAAATGAAGTGGAGCCTGCAAGACCAGAGGTTGTGACCCTGAGATAAGAGGGAGGCGGAGGAAAAAATCATGGAGTCACTTGTGAACACAACACCAGAAGTATGGACTTTGTGCTGTTTAAACAGTTTCAAATACGGTACTAGAAAGTTGAACCTGGTAGATTAAAGATTTTGTTTGGCAGCAAGACAGCCAGGAGAACTCCCAGACTGAGATAAGGAGGGGAAGAGGAAGCTGAAATAGAGTACAAGAGAAAATGAAGGAAAGAGAATTGACAGGTTGATCCATGCATCTATCATCTATGTCTGTCTGTCTGTCTGTCTCTCTCTCTATCTCATTATGCATATGCTAAATTTTGTTAATTTTATTTTCACTTGTATCTTGTATCACTTGTATCTATTAGCTCACACTATTGTATTAGGATAAGTGGTTAAACTCCCTCATTTGTTTAAATGTTCTTTCTGTGTATATCTGCATCAGCTCCCATTCTGACATGGTCTCTGACACATATATTTCAAATTACGTGCAGGAAGAAACCTGATGATGGAGCTAATATGCCTAACACCGGAATATGCCTCAATCAGCATATATATATATATTCATAAGAATCTGAGAAAATAAAGATAGCCATTGCAATGACAGGAATAAAGGGCAAAAAAGACAAGATAGCAGAGAGTTTCTAAGGTCATGCATAATTCAGAAAACAGGAGTTTCAGAGAAAAAAAAATCTGAGAAAGAAAATAAATGGCTTTGCGACAGGAAGAAAATCCTGTCATAAAGCCATTTATCTCTGAAAAGAAAATGATGAGAATTCAAAGTTGTTAATAGAGGAAAAACATCGCAAAGGCTTTCTAAATATTAAAATTCTGCAGCGCATACCTCTGAACATACTGGCCTATTTCTACCATACAAAATGCAATACTGTTCCAATAACAATGAATATATATATATGAAGAGTGTGTATGTATGTATGTATGTATGTATGTATGTATGTATGTATGTATTTTTGTTTGGGAATTTAGAAGATTCTGAGCTGTGATCTTACCCAAGATTTTAAACATTTTAACTAACAAACTTATAATGACACGGGAAAACACCCGAGATTTTAACTTTTTACATACACACACCTGCGAAAACTTACGAAGACACACACACACACATATATATGCATTATTGTTTCAGCCAGGGTTTTTCCTACGTAAATCAAGATGTTTATATAGCCATAGTTCAGTGAAATCCCAATTCACCATTTTCTAGGCTTTATCATAAGATGAGGGTGTGGCTAACTGATGAAGACAAATAAGTCAGAAATAGATCTATTTTAGTCTCCCTTAAGTCTTACAACAGACAGCAAAATGCAGGTTGATGTCTGATAAAGCCTAGAAAATGGTGAATTGGGATTTCATTGAACTATGGCTATATAAACATCTTGATTTACGTAGGAAAAACCCTGGCTGAAACAATAATGCACATGTAGACCTACAAAAAAAAATAAAGGAACCAAATTAATCTCCAAAACTGAACACTTCAACAAGAGAATAATTATGGAAGCCATCGAAATAGAGAAACACCCCCATAACATGAATAAACGTGACAATACCTCCTGCCTACCAGACATCTGGAAACTAGCCCTAGTCAACAAACGAGCCCCAGCCACAAACATTCACACCAGACCCAGGATAACACATGACGCCACCACCAATCATCCTCACCAGATTCCAACCCAATCCCATCCCATAGATGAAATGCAACCACCGTCCAGGGGCCGGACCACAGCGGCATCGCCAGCTGCTGCACCCCCCCTCCAATCCCCACACAAAAGCAAACTAACACATGCCATGAGCACATGACAAGACCTCAGATTCGGAGCCAAACCAAAGCCCGGGATGTTGCATCACAGCCATCTGCTCAAGACAATACATCACAGAACTCAGGATGTTACAATACAGCCAACTACCCAGGATGTTGCAGTACAGGACTCAGGATGTCACAACACTAGAGCTCAGGATGCTACCACACAACCCATTATCCAGGTCGTTACAACACAAAAGGCTAATGGGCACACAGCTAGGACCTCGGCCACAGGATGTTACGAAACAGCCAACTAATCTGCAAACATCAACTCCATCTACTAATCAAGATGTAACAACACAGCCAACCAACCCGCTTACAACAACAAAGCCAGCACTCCACACCTCCCCACCAGTATTTATAGAGAGACGGCATCTCCGATCATGCTTTGCTCGCATAAGCACAAAGCCGAAGACACCAGCCTGAAGATGACGAGTGGGACCTCGTTGAAATGTCGCCAAGATACTCTCAATCTTACATGGGAAAAGACCCGAATACGCCAAGACTTGCATATATATACATATGTATACATGTATGCATATATATACATATATACATACCAGGGGAGGGAAGGAGGGAGGGAGGGAAGGAGAGAGAGAGGGGGTAGGGTAAAGGGGAAAAAAGAAAAGGATTGACTTGTGACTTTTTAGCACAGTAAAATAAGGTAGTAACAGCCTCAACTTTTTCCTTATACGTACTTAATATGTACTAATATGTACTAGCAAGCACTAACTAGTTTCTGATCATCATATTAACTTTTTTACATAACAAAAGTCCCCACAATGCTAATAAATTGATGCAAATGTGTGCAAAATCAGCATCTGCAATTCAGGCATAATGAAATTGCCATAATTCTTTAGAATCTTAGGAGATTTCTCAGTTAGTCATTTGTCAGAGATATACCTGAGAGGACCCTAAATTAAGTTCACATAGATTTTAAATGTTATTTTTATAGAAAATAAAGGAATGGGAATAGATGAACAGATGGAGAAGGAAGATGAGAAAGAGACAAAAAGTCTAATTGCCTAACTGATATTAGAGGCTATCAAAGCCGACCATATTGTGTATTGGCAGTATATCCTAGTGATAGGAGAGCAAGCCTAGAGTTTCCTCCCCACACACATGTGCCATGAGAAATACTCAAAATACAGTTTTTTTTCCAGAAATTTTATTTGACTATGATAATGGAGTATTGTTTCTTTGTGTGTGTGGACATGTGCGTGTGAATGTATAATACTGAAGAATGGCTTGAAAGAGTGAAGGGGGAAAAAAGAGGGAATACAATTCAAATGATAAGTGCTGTACAGTTACAACATATTTCAAACACTTTTGCAAACAACAACCAATCTTAGGTAATTATTAATTAGGAACTTTAATGTACAAAAATGTAACAGGAGTTTTGCTGAAGACTTGTCTAGTACAGTGTTTGGGTAATCTACTACTGTGTTTCCCCGAAAATAAGATCTGCCCCACAAATAAGCCTTAGCTTGAATTTTTTTGGGTGGACCTAATATACACCCTACCCCAAAAATAAACCCTAGTAAGGGGTGGGTATGGCCAGCAGCCCTTCCCTTCACCAGTCACTTCATGGCTGCCGGGTCCCTTAACTATGGCCTGTGGATCAGCTGATCCAGAGAAGGCCGGGAGTTCTGTCTCTCCGGGTGCCTGGACATGTTTCCAGTGCACTCTTGCTTGCCTCAGCCCTGCCCACGGTTTCAGGCAACCTTGCAGCCGAGGGCCCCCCCCTCTCTCTGTGTGTGGTGTGTGTGTGTGTGTGTGTGTGTGTGTGTGTGTGAGAGAGAGAGAGAGAGAGAGAGAGAGAGAGAGAGAGAGAGAGAGAGCACATCACCGCCAGCCCTCTGAGATTGGATTGGATATCTCCCTCTCTCTCCCCCCCTCTCTCTTTCCCCCCCCCGGAGGCAGCGGCAGAGCTTCAATGCCTGGCCGGCGGAGAGCTTCTCACCCACTCTGCCTGCTGCTGTTGGGACACTTCTCGGCTGCAGCAGGCCTCATGCTGCTGGCATTGTGGGTGGAGCCGTGCAGCCTGTGCTGCCTCGCCCACTGCCGCCTTTGGGCTGCTGAGTGCTGGCCTGCATGGCTATTCAGTGCTGTGGGTATTGGGATTACAGCTATGCTGAGTCCGGCACTCTTTGGGCCCTGGCAGGTGCTACAGCTCTCTTATCAGCTCTACATGGGGCAGCATAGACTGAGAAAAGGAGAACAGGCATGAGAAAGCCCAGTCCAATGCAAACGCTGCCTCCAGCTGTCTCTTTGTTGTGGTGAAACTTCTCTTTGAAAGGATGATCTGCAGGTGGGGGGGAAATTACCACGTTTGCTGAACAGGGTGGCCTGAGCGGACCCATGAAGCAGCTGTTTCATGGATGGTTGGATGGCCTGCTGCGTTCCTTCGGGAAGCTGGCACAAGTGGCCGCTCACACCCCCTGCCTCATACCGGTACATGGGGGGAAAAATAAGACCCTCCTGAAAAGAAGCCCTAGCTGTTTTTTCTGGGGTCAAAAGAAAATAAGACTCGGTCTTATTTTTGGGGAAACATGGTAGATGTCCAGGGGTATTTATAAACAATAATGAAGATAGCAGCATTCTCTCATTCAGGCTTTCCAGTGGCTGGAATTGAAATCATGCAGACCCAGAAAACTGTTTTTGGTTTAAAGGGAAAAATCTGGACAAAAAGATGTATGTCCCAAAGGTGTTTTTTCCAAAAGGCAACTGGGCTTCTTTTCCCCCTTGAAGACATTTCACTTCTCATCCAAGAAGCTTCTTCAGTTCTGAAGTGAAGGAATGAAGAAGCTTCTTGGGTGAGAAGTGAAACGTCTTCAAGGGGAAACAAAGTCCAGTTGCCTTTTGGAAAAAGCACCGTTGGGACAACCATGACATGGCTGACTAAGAATCTCCATAGACAAAAAGACATATGATTATACATGCAGTGTTGAGGAGTGCCTGATGATTGAATAGTAGCATAAATATTTAAAATTACATTTTTGGAACACTCAACATGCTTGAAGGATGAAATGGTTTCCTCTTATTCTTGCAAATGATTTTGGATTCATTTACTATTTATTTTGTATCTGATGTTCCTTAGAGAACACATCCATGTGGGATCATGATGATAGTTATGCTTATGATAGTCATAAAGTATATGAATTTCTTGATTAAAATTACTCTGAAATAATTCTTTTACAATGGAAAGAATTAACTATAAAAGAAATTCTGTTTGCAGATTCTCATTTGGACTTGTTAGGCTAGATATATTCTGCATTCCTTTTAGCATTATTTTTGTACTACTTCCCAAGGCAGTTCTTAAGCACAATTATAAATGAATAAAAATAATTTTGAGGTGTACTTTGTTTCCTCTCAGTCAATGGAACTTCAGTGTAAGTTGTGGAATCTGTCATAGAGACATCTATGGGAGTTAAGTGCAACAATGTGATCTCACCCATCATTTTAGAAATGTGTGTTGTTTGCATACATGAGCGATTGTATTTTATTTTACACTGTTTCTTGAAATGTGGGTCCTACTGGGATTTTCAGAAGAGCTATGTCAAACTGAAGATTGCTTTGCGAAAGGGGAGCCAGCAACCATGGCAAAGACCAAGGAACTAGTAAGGAAAATGGTTCCTTGGAACCTCTCCAGATAAGACAGACAGATCATGTGCTTCATACTTTGCTCCCTAGAAATAGAGTTCAGTACAGCAGTTTTTCATGGGCCAGTGCCGTGATGGCATGCAGGGCTCTCTCTAATGGCATATGACCCATCGCCCCAATTCAGCTCCGCTGCGCATGTGTGCACACCTCCCGCCAGTCAGCTGGTCTTCAGGTCTCTGCTGCACATGTGCAGGGGCAGGGCGCATGCAGGGAACGCATGCAGGAGGCTTTGCGTGCATTGAACTTTGGGCATTCGGTTCAGAAAAGGTTAGCCATCACTGGGCTAGTGTGTCAACAGTATTAGGTATCCTGCTTGTAACCACAACAGAGACTTTTAAAGGATGCTTTAAAGTTTGCACTCATTTTCTAATCATTGTCAGAAATTGCTCATTAACTACTTCTGACCTATAGAGACTAGAGAAATAACAACTTTGAAAACCTTGAGTGAATCTGCCTTTGATCCTGAATGAAAGAAAATTTTAATCATAAGCTTAAGAATTTAAAGACACTATGATTCAGTGGCATTTTGGATATAATGTAATACTTGAATAGTGGGAGAATATATGGATGAAAGGTCTAAAATTCATATTAAATTATCTTAAAAGAAAACTTTTGTAAGATGATATATGGTTGGTATCTAACACCAAATAAATTGTCAAGAATGTATAAAGGTCTCTCAAATGACTGCTGGAAATGTAAACACAAAGAAGGAACTTTTTATCATTTATGGTGGACATGTAACAAAACAAAGAAATATTGGAGTAGGATTCACATCTTTATACAGAAGATTCTTAAAACGAATATCAAGATAAAACCAGAGACTTTTCTTTTAGGCTTAATGGATAAAGAACTTGGAAAAAAATTGAAACTTTGATGTTATATATGTTGACGGCAGCAAGATTACTTTATGCACAAAAATGGAAGGTACTTTGATTCCCACAATGGACGAATGCTTCAAAAGTTGGAGTTACCAAACATGGCTAAATTGATCAAAGAAAGAAAAACAATTAATTTTGTTTCTACTTGGAAACCACTTTTGGATTTTGTGCCTGAAGTGGAAAAAAATAAAACTTTGATTTTGGGTTTTGCTGATTAGATAGATTTGTTGTTATAGAAATGGCTAGTATTGTATATACAATTATATAAAAGTAAAAAGTTGAGGTTTTATGTTACTACCTTATTCTACTGCACCAAAAGGAGCTGGAAGTCAGTGCTTTTTATTTTATTTTCCCCCTTTACCTTATACTTTTCTCTCTTCTCCTTTCCCTCCCTTATTTTCCTATTATTTTTATCTTTTCTTGTACTTCTGTATTTTATGTTTTGATAAACTAATAAAATAGCAAAACATGTAGAGTAAAAGAATTTAAAAAATCTAAAATAAACAGTGAAAAGCTAAAGAAGGTTTTGATTATGGAAAAATATAAATTGACTAAGGGCCCAGATTCAATTGAAGTTTTGAAACTTTTACAATAAGGTTTTTGAATTAATTATAAACTACAAGCTGCTACTTGTGGGAAATAGGTCTTTTTCTGGTTTTTATAGTACATAGATAATGAATTTAATGATTTAAAAAACTGGATACTAGAGGGGGCTAAAGATTTTAGGTAGAGCAGTACATTCCAACAACAAAAATATTGAAAGAGACTTTTATTTGAAAATGTTATATTAAGATAGAAATATTTTAAGGTAATGAGGATGAAAAATTTATTTGAAAATGTTATATTAAGATAGAAATATTTGAAGGTAATGAGAATGAAAATTTATTTGAAAATGTTATATTAAGATAGAAATAGGTTAATGTAATGAAGATGAAAATTTATAAGGGGGAGGGAGGGGTTCAAGTTTTATATACAAAGGAGGGTTTTTCCTTTTACTTGATATGTGTATACTGTGTGGAAGTCTGGGGGGAAGGGGAGGGTTAGGGTGGGTTAGGGAGGTTGGGAAGTTTGGGGTGGGATGAGGGGGGAAAAAAGGGGTGAAAATGTAATTGTAAAACTTTTGCAATAAAAAAAAAATATTGAAAGAGACTTTTGAATAATAAATAAGAAAATAGTCATATAATCAGCAATGTTTGTAATTATGTCTGCTTTTACGGATAGACTATGTTCACAAGATTGTTGAAGAAATTTCAGACAAAACAATCAAACAAATTTTACCTGACAGTATAGAGACGGTATTGAAAGTGGATTTACAATTTGACTGGCCAAGAGAATAATTTAAAAAAGGATGTAACACTTCATTTACAAAACAAATTAGAACAGAACAGAACAGAACAGAACAGAACAGAACAGAACAGAATAGAATAACAGAGTTGGAAGGGACCTTGGAAGTCTTCTAGCCCAACCCCTGCTTAGGCAGGAAACCCTACACCACTTCAGACAAATTGTTATCTAATCTCTTCTTTAAGAAGTCCAGCATTGGAGCATTTACAACTTCTGGAAGCAAGTTGTTCCACTGATTAACTGTTCTAACTGTCAGAAAATTTCTCCTTAGTTCTAGGTTGCTTCTCTCCTTCTACCCATTGCTTCTTGTCCTGCTCTCAGGTGCTTTGGAAAATAGCTTGACTCCCTCTTCTTTGTGGCAGCCCCTGAGATGGCCGAGTTTAAAATGGAAATAACAAACCAAGAGAGTGACCTGGATATTTTTTCCCCCATTGGATTTGCAAAAGAGACTTGTTGTGAAGAATTCTGTGTGATGGGACCAAGAAGAAATAAAGTGAAATCAAATTCTATGACAGTATTTAAATGAACTAAAGATTAAAACTGCTAAAAGTAAAAGAAGGGGCTATACAGTTGTTTATTTGATCAAGGTTAAAACAAGATATATTGTTACTGCTAGCTAACCTTTATGAACTTTCTGCTGACACCAGGAGTGAAAAAAAAATCTTTATGGATTTCTTTATAGATAAGAGATGGGATAGGGATTCAGAAACAAATGTAAATTTAGACAGTGTGAAGAGTTACTTATTCATGCTTATTAGAAAATTGTTCCCTACTATTGGCTCTCAGACCCAACTCATTGGTAGAGGTAAGGACTAGGTGGATGTAGTTCTCCACTGCAGATATGATGAGGAGATTCCCAAGCAAGAACATGGATTAGAATGAACAATGACTAAATTTCAGATCTATAGCTCCATAGCTTACAAAGACCCTGATGATTGGTTTCTCAGCTATGCAGCTTGGAAACAGTACAATTAAAAAAGAGAAGGAGAAAGTACCTCAGCCCATTCTGTTTTACTCAGATCATAAAGCTTGGGAAGCAGTGGAGGGTGGCTCTATCTGTATCTTTTGTCCTACATTGGATTGCCAAAATTAATAACTATTGAATCAATGTACCTTTATTAATTCCAGCTGGGTGGCATGTTAAAATTTTGGGGAAACATACCAAGTGACATTCCTTGTTATTAAAATCCATTCAGGAGATAAATTGCTTGGATAAAAAAACTGCTGCTTTGCTTGTTGTTCTTTATTAAAAGGAAGAAAAAGGAGAGCAAACTTTCTAATCATTTTTGCAAGCCAAGTAGCCAAAACAAGGGTACCTAATATATTAAATTCCCTTCTCTCTAGCAATACTCTGAAATCAATGAAATGTCAAATGCTTAATAGAATTTGGAATTCCTCTGATTAAATAAGTAATCTTAGAACAGTATCCGTTACCTTGGAGTATTTCTAGCCATATGCTTCCAGGAAATTTTCTGCCATAATAAATATTCTCCAGTGTGATTTCCTAACTTTAGCTGTCACAGACTGTGTAACTGCTATAATAAAAAGGTTGGGCATTTTCTCAAGTCTGTGACAAGATGGTTGTGTGTACGTGTGTATGTGTTTGTGTCTGCGTGTGTTTTATATAAAGTCTCTGCTCAAAAATGCACAATTAAGTTTTGCATTCTGAACCTGTCCCTGCTGGTCTAATACGCATTAGTATTCTACTGGCAGCTGCCTATAGGTAGTAATATTATTTTGTCCATAACCAGAGGGAACAATCAGACTAAGCTATTCTCTGACTATAAACCAGCCAAAGTAATTGGGTTTAATTTTAATTTTTGTAATAGCTTTAAATTAATAGAAGCAGCTGCTGCCACAGTGTGTGGGTGTCCTTTTCCAGCAGGCATAGAACTTAAAGAGGAAAAGTGTAAACAATGATATGTCTAGGACACAGAGGTTAATACAAGAACTGAACAATGTCTTTGTTTAATCAAAAACTTCACTGGACATAACTAGTTGTGCCATGTCTCTTTTGTTTCTCTGTCTTTCTATCTGCTTTCCTTTTTTAAAATTCACAGATAGTCTCAATCTGATTAGATTTTTGTTGTTGGTATTGTAGTATCCTCTCTCCTACATTTGACTTGGAAACAGATTGTCCTTAAAACCGACAGTAAGAATAGATTAACCCTCTAGAGTTCCATTATAGTTATACTGAGACTGAAGATCTTTTAAAATAAACCTTTTCTGTGAATAGAGGTTTATACCTCTTAAGGGAGAATAAGTCTTTCTCTTGTAGAAATCACTGGTAGTAAAACTAATAGTAGAAAAAAACAACAAAGAGCCTTGTGCCACCTTTAAAATGAATAGATGTACAACTGTATAAACTGTTGTAGTTTTTAGTATATCTCATCAGACATATGACATATAATTCATTTAACTGTCATTGAGCCAGGCTCAGCTCTTGGTGTCTGAATGGAAAAACGCTTTTTATCCCAATCTAATTTTAATACAGGCATTGTTGGTAGGGAAGGAAAGGGAAGATGGTGAAAGGAAGACAAGAGATTGCTTTAGAAACGAGGTAATACAAAGCCGCAGTTAAACTTCTAATAATTGTTGAGGTGTACTCTGTTTGATTTGAAGTCTACTTAGAAGTATTTGATAGTATATTAAGGGAAGAACAATACTCAGAGGTGTGTTTCACATAATTTTACCACCGGTTTGCTGCGCACCAAAAATGTGAGCTCCCGCGCGCAGTTTGCAAGCATGCACGCGGCTTAGAAAATGTGGCTAAATAGGACAGCATGGGCCCACCCGCAGGTCACCACTACCGGTTTGCCTGAACCGGACCGAACTGGCTGAATGCCACCACTGACAGTACTAGATGTGGCTTCAGGTCCATGGGAGGATCAAATTGATTCCCTGCTTTTTCCACTGATTGGTTGATAGCCCCCTGGACATTTTCTATTGCACCAGATACTGGCTTCCCCCTGCTGGGATGGTGACAAGCTTCCCACACATTTGACACTCGGTTCGATAGTATTCTTAAATTTGGTTAGAAAGAGATTTCACAGACCTGTTAGCACTGAATGAGTAATGCTAATTGCTAGTTGGAGTAGTTAGAACGTAATATCACAGGCAGCAATTACATTCATGTTTTGCCTTTAGACACCCCAGAGTTTTTTGATTAGTCATCGTCATCATCATCATTGGTTTCTTTCACATGAAGTTTCTTCCAATGAATCTTATCTGTAGTGGCATCTTTGGCATCGACCCAGTTGTTGTCCACTGTCCGTAATTCATCTTTTAATGTCTGACGCCAAGTTTTGCATGATCTACCTCACCTTCACTTTCCCTCTGGCAGTTCGCATCGTACAGCATTTTTCAAGTATCATATTCTGGCAAATGAAGAATATGGCCAGCTTAGGCGCATTCAAATGGAGCCAACTTCCTGGATCCACTCTGTGGCAAAATTTTCTTATTGGTGACATGGTTGCACTAAGTGACACTCAGAATTCTTCATAGACAATGTTGATGGCAACTCTTCATAGGCAATGTTGATGGAATAGATTGAGCTTTTGTTCTGGACAGGGAAAAATGATTGGCAATAACCAGCAGATGTGGATAAGACTTTTTTTTATCCATATCTGCTGGTTATTGCCAATCATTTTTCCCTGTCCTTTTTTTGTTAGAGGATGGTTATAGTGAAAACTCAATATATTTCCAGTATCAAGTGAAACTCTTGTGCTCTTTGTTCACGAACTCTTCAAGAGCATTCAGGTGGTTACTGTGAGAACAGAATGATAGACAGGATAGGCCTTAAATATCAGAACTCTTTTTCTCTTTTTTCCTCTTGCTCTTCCTCTTGGACACATATACATATAGCTATTACTACCTACATAGAAAATTAATTTCCACAATCCTTTTGTCTCTATGATCCAAAATAATAGTGAAAAAATTAGAGGGTATATAATAGACTGCACTCCCAAATATAATAAATAATTAACCCTCTCATCCTTTTGGGTTGCTGAGCCAGAGCAATAACAAGGGGAAATGGATTTTATTTCATCTCCATTGAACAGCATTGCAGTTTCTTTTATTGTATTTTGTCAGGAAGATTTTGGTTTTGCTTTGGATGGTTCTTAACTGTGTCTAATTATAAAATATGTCATTTTCTACAATGGGAAATGTCTTGTTTCCATTTCACATTAACAATAAAAGGCCAAAACTGATCTTCTGCAGTTGCCTTTTTTTTGGACTCATTACTGCAAAAGACATTAGTATTGCTGTGTTCTGCAAATCATATTATATTTTCTTCACCATCATTGCCTGATTGTAGTGAACTCCTGATAAAACCATTACAGAGGACCTGTTTATTATATTGCTTAATTGAATAAGCTAGTGCCTACAGGATAATAGTATTCTTTTGCCAGAGGGCTGGAGAATTTGTTATATTTGATTACCAAGAGTCTTGTGGAGTCTGTCCAGGCAGATAAAAGCTGAAAGCTTATAATTCCAATCAATTTTGACTCATACACCCAAGATGGCCATATATAATTATCCTGAATTCTGGTACAAATTTAAATAGGCCGTCCAATACAAGGTACTCTCATGCAAATTTCATTTCTGAAAAATGTACCTTTGCTCATCTTCCTGCAGTGACTTTATTAAAATCATCCAATAATTGATTTCTGTACAGTTTCAACATATTGTTTCAAGAAATATCAAGTTTGTCTTTGTATAGCTATTTGATAAAGCACATCTAAATGACTTATTTAGCAAGGGTATAAAGCAATATAATTTTGGAAGAATGTTTTTATTATACCTTAAATAAGTTGAATTTTCAGATATTCCCGTAAGTTTTCATCATGACTATATGATATAGTTTAGGACATATTTCTTCTTGTTCTGTACTCAACTTTACACTATGACAACTGCTTTTTCCATATCCATTCTCTTACATGACATTAATTTCAATGAGACAAGGCTGGTAAATCAAATCATGGATCTGTGGGGAACGTTCTCTTTGTACCAGACTTGAATATATTAGATGACTTTATGTCATAAAGTCTTTTTCTGATTGGGGAAATAGAAAGGAACTTTTCAAAACTGTAACCAAGTATTTAAAAATAGACTTAATAAGTTCTTCCAAAAGGCATAGCCTTTGTCTGATCGTCTCTTTTTAATTATTAGTCTTCTTAATAACATACATGAAATATATAAGGATTTGCACAAAGTTTGAGCTCATCAAATTTCTGGGTATCATTATCTTGTTTCTATATACTCCCTGATAGTTACTTTGTCTTATTTTATTTTTCAGGCAGAGACTTCCACCCCGAAATGTGTATTATTATCGCTGTCCTGATCACAGAAAGAATTATGTTATGTCATTTGCTTTTTGTTTTGACCGAGAAGATGACATATATCAATTTGCTTATTGCTACCCTTATACTTATACTCGTCTTCAGCATTATCTGGATAATTTAGAGAAGAAGAACATGGACTATTATTGCAAAGAGCTTCTAGGACTTAGTGTGGTAAGTAATAGTAGCATTTACCATACATAATGTTTTCTTATAAATATCTGGATCTCAAATATCTGGATCTCAATGAAGCTTAATGGTCTCAGCTAATGGAACAATGGATGCAATTATTTGCTACTGTGATAGATATGAGTATAACTTCACATAAAAGCCCAATTATGACATAGATATGTTAAATTTGCAACTGTCTATGTGAAATGATATAGAGAAGATTAGTAAGGATTTGTTTCCATAATTATTATTTGGAAATATGGTATAAGCTTTGCTGATAGTATCTTCATTATCTTTATGTTCACCAATATTTTGTTCGAAAAGCTATATTTCTTCATTATTGGATTCATTTTCATGGCTTTATGTAAAAGATACCTATATGAAGAGCCTTTCATCGATACAGGATTTATTTATTTATTGGATTTAGAAAACCACTGAAATCCATAAGACTCTGATTGTTCTGAAGACAGATATGAATGAGGAACACTTAAGTTTGTCGAGGTTTTTCTAAGTCTAATAAAAAAAAAAAGAGCTTTCACTAGCATTAGTTGCCAATAAACTGTTTTTGGTCAAAGTCATGCTAGAGCAATTCTGTGGAATTGTAAAACTTGAATTTTCAGCATTTGCTATGGAGGCGCAGAAATCTCTGGAGACATGTTTCCATTTGATGTTAAGTTGAAAAAAGAGAATGTAGTCATTTTTTTAAAATTACATTTTTTATTTATTATTTGTACTTTTAAGGTGCCCAGAAAAATGTATTCTGTTGTTGCAGGACAATTAAAGAAAAATACAGAAAATAAACACACATGTACACATGTACTAAATGCCAACAAGGAAACAGCTAATAGACAAAACAGGGCTGAAGACTACTTATGAACTCAGTAATTGCAGTTCATCTTCCTAGATTTTACAAAGTACTGTAGGAGTTTAGCTTAAGAAGGTCTTGTTCCCCAAGACCTCTTACTTCCATTCCCACAAAAAGGAACCAAATTTGGCTTAAAATGTTCCTGCTTTGGGCTTGAGGATGAAAATTTAAGTGTGGAAATCTCTCTTTTCCAGCACTGCTTTTGAATTGAAAAAAAAAGTGCAGTTAATATTCTACTATTTTTCAGAACTATTTTTCACTGTGGCTACATCTAGGTGCTCAGGACTCAAAAGTGGTTCGGGAGCTTGGTTGGGAATCAACACATGCAAAGACTTTAATATAATATAGACGGTAAGGAAGATAACTTGCATTGAGATATGTAGAAAGCATTGCATTTTTAAAATCGAGAATGTGGTTACATTTGGAAGTAGCTCCCTAATTTGCTGGAGTATAAGAAGGGGAAAAAGATGCAGCCAATCAGACTTGCAAGTTTCTGCTATTGTAATTAATCTTAATAGAAGTAGCTTCAGCTTTCCCAAGGAGCTGCTTTCCTAGTCTGGTCTACCTAGTGGGAATCTTGCCAGACTGATTTTGGAATCTTGGCTCTTACAACTACATCCATTTCATTCACATGCTAATTTGACACACACTGTCTTTGGAAATATGTATTTCCTCAGAGTTCTTGTACCTCTCACTCTGTGCTTAAGTCTTCCTGACTCAATTCTTACAGATTTATACTACCAGTTTGCAATTCTCCATAATTATCAACCCTTGCTTTCATTTCCTATATACTACTACTATTATATTTGTAAATGCATGAGGAATGTTTAACAAAGGAATGCACTGAGTAAGATTTAGTGAATCTGCATGTATATTTTGAAGCTATTTAATGGTCTGGAAACATTCTACAGGTAGTCCTCGGCTTATGACCACAATTGAGCCCAAAATTTATGTTGTTAAATGAAACATTTGTCAAGTGAGTCTCGCCCCATTTTACAACTTTTCTTGCCCCAGTTGTTAAATGAATCATCACAATGTTAAGTTAGCAACATGGTTGTTAAGTGGATCTGGCTTCCCCATTGACTTCGCTTGTCAGAAAGTCACAAAAGCTGATAGGAGCCATGAAAGGATCGGTTGTCGGAATTCTTCTCCAGACTAAAGAGGAGGTAAAGTTCACCCATGCTTGACTCCATACAGATGTTCCCAGCAAAGAGATTGGGGGAAAAAAAACATTCTCCAGTGGAGTTTGAGAGTCTAAACTTGTTGAAGCCACACTCATCACCTTTTAAAGAGACTCTTCCTCTCTTAATCACTTTAGGAAGCTGCTTATTATTAATTTATTAGGAGTTAAGAACTTTCCCAAGTTCTTATTGTAATTCACTGACAGATTTTTCCTTCTGTCCTGGACGAAAGCAGCTTTAACTAAATTTAAAGATTCAGAAGAGAAGCTTTACTTTTTGAAAAACTGTAAAAGTGGTTCTAGAATGTTGATTTTGGAAAGTTAAGGAGATAGATGGATTTGAAAGAATATTTCCTGTGGGGTGTTTAAAAATTTATAAAATAGTATGTGAAGTTTTTGAAATTAAACGGTAAGAAATTCTCCTGTGGCAAAGTTTTGCTGACTGAAAATAAATAGATGATAAGAGGGGACTGGAAGGCTGGCCACAGGGAACCAGAAAGAACAAAGATTATGTTAAAGGAGAACAGCCCCATCAATACATGGAACTACATCATTTGATTATAGAATTGCTTGGGAAAATTTTACTCAAAATTTACTTACAAGATTGGGTGGCACTATAGTATAAGGACAATAGATTTTACTGGATAAAACAGAAACCGAGACTGATCTGAATGTGGATTTGGAGTTTTTAAAAAAATGCTGGATTACAAAAGTGAATTGGAAAAAGATGTTGTGATCTGAAAATGGATTTTAAAATGATGATTTAAAAGTGATATGGTAAATGATGTCAGAATGAATTTACAAATGAAACCAGGTGATGTTTTAATAATTAAAGGGGACATACAGGTAATAAATCAAAAGAATAACAAGAAAACCTGCTTTGAGTTTACAAAAACAATATGTGGAACCAAGGAAATTCTCTCTGAGACGAGACAAAATCAACTGTGATTGGGACTGTGTCCCAAGAAGGACATAGAGAAACTGGCAAGAAATTAACTTGTGGGCTAAATTAACTATTTGATGGGACTAAAGATAGGGCTTTTTAAAAATGAAAAGAAGATATATAAAGTGTATATCTTGTAATCTGACTATTGATAAGAGATGAGATATGGGAAGAAGAGTTTTTTTAAAAAAATCAAAGTACTAAAGAAGTTAGACAAATTGTTTATACATGTCTGGAGAGACTTGGAAACATCCTTTATATACCTTCTTTCTCTTTTCTTTTTATTTTTTTTCACCTTTTTTTTTACAAATGTGTATGTTTTTCTTAGTTAGTATTTCTTTGATCTTTGTATTTTTAAATTTTAATGAGTTTATTTTAAAAACTCTGCATGAATTATTGAGAATACACTGTGCATGTTTCAAAGTAGATTTTTCCATTTCCTCAGCGTAGTATTACGAAATAAATGTAGTTTCATAATATATATTTTTTTGTAATAGAATAATAAGATTCTAAGTAGTGCCTTCAGGAAGAGAAGTGTCTATTCTCAGTTCTACGTCAAGTTGTAGAAATAGATAAGGAAGATTTGTTATTCTTATAAAAAATATTTATTCTACTTTGCTTTATTCTTAGAAATAAAACAAATTTTATGTAGGTAGAAATCTTCCTTTGACAACTCTTTTTTTTTCCTTTGACAACTCTTGTAAATGAAAAAGCAATAACTAAATACCTGATTTGTCTCTCAGATTGTTATGATTTGTTTTATGCCAGGAAAACTGGATGAACAGAGTAATTAGCACTGGGCTATATGTTATGTTGTTTACTGTCAATCTATATAAGCTTCTGTTGTATTAAAACAATTATGGTGCCTTTCCAACATCACAGTAAAATTGTTGTTGTTTTTGTCATTTACCATTTGCTTGACTATGTTTATGAAAAAATGATACATGATTAATAACTGAAGGAATGAGCAAGTCAAACTAATAAAGACTCCTAGAATGAATTGAAATTATATTATATATATTAACTTCTTTCCCCAGTGGAACATTAATTTTGGACTACTAAATGAAAAAATAGTTCCCTGATCATAATTTCAGAAATAGAAATTATTGGGTTGATTCACATTATTTTATCAAAATTTACTCCCTTTTTCCCGCTAAATTAAATAAAAGTTCATAGCCAGTGAAATTATGAAGCACTAGTTTTAATAGCCACTTTTATAAACAGGTAGATTTTAAGCAATATAAAAATCTAACAAATGTATTCCAGCCTCCACTTGTCAAATGTCCTTTATTTGGAGGCTACTAGGAGAATTTTGCAGAGAATCTTCTTTGATTATCAGCTGCATTTGTGTATGGATAGATTGACTGGATCTATGTAAGTGGGGAAAGTGATATTTGTGTTTTATCAGGATTAATTAATTAACAATCAACAACCATGCTTAACCTCTGCTTGAAAATTACCCTGGTAATGAGTTAGACTCAAACCCTTTAAATTTTGGTTTGGAGCCTGTTTTGTCTACTTCTGGATCCACAGCTCCTAATAATCAATACCATTGTTATCTCAGGATGTACTTCTTTTGCTTTCCATGGTCTTACACAAATGAAGATCAGAGAGAACTCAAGCTCCAGTGTCAGGCTTTGCATCAGAAATAGTGTTAACTCTCAGTCATCCAAACATTTTGCCCCCATATTCAGAAATTGCTTACAATACAAGCTCATAAATATAGCGCAAGTAGATAAAGCATTTATGTATGTATTTGTTCCACATTACATTCTAGGCCTTTTCATTTCTCTTTTCTCTATCAATAACAATTTGATTGTTTCGTTTCTAGCCTTGAGACTGAGAACTACCTGCTCAGTGTTTATATAACAGTTGTATATAGTCTGAAAATCACAGGTTGTCATTTCACCAGCTTCCGCGATTATGACTAGGAAATTCTTTTCCCACTCATATCCTTTCTTCCATCAATATAGACACAAGAAAATTACATTTCTCAAAGATTCTTGATCTGGTATGCCACTTCTACATCTGCTATTGAGGGTTCCTAAAAGAAGAAAGAAGGATTCCTAAAAGAAGAAAGAAGAAAGAGATGCCAATATCACCATTACAGCATTGCGTTGTGACTAGGTGCATTTAAGAAAATGAAAGAAATTGCAAATCTCCTATTTCCAAAATTCACAGAGAAGGCATGAGTATTAAGAGATGAGAAAGGATGATTCAACAGCTTACTTATTCTTAACTATTTGCTTTGCTCAAATGAATTTAGTTGCTATTTGCTCAAGGAAACATCCAAGTAACACAAGAGCAATTTACAAATTGCTAATCCAGGTCCATTTTTTTTAAATTGGGTGGTTCCTGCATTTCCTGAAACTTACTTAGTAGTCCAGAATTATAGAAAATATGGAAAGTTTTAACTGTTCTCCAGAATGCTTTAAGAGCCAATTCTCTGTAGACTAGATTGTGGTTTGATAAATTGTTCAAAGTAATTAGTGAACTTTGTTGGTCAATTAGTGTTCTCTTGAAGTGATACTTAGAATTATATCTTCTTGGGTTATATTTCTTCTTATATTAAGTCCAAAATAATTAATAGCAATTAATAGGAATTGCATTTAGAAAATATCTTTCAATCAAAATAACAGTCACATGGAAGATCATTTAAGTTATTCTTATTCCATTTTGCAATATCGGTATTGTTTATGTGACTAAATAAGTATAAAATATCTACACATAACTGGTTTTATAACTGATTTTTAGACCTGAAGTTTATTAAAAACATATGAGAAGGAGTTCAGAAATAAGATAGTATTTTATTATATTCACTGAAATTGAATTGTATAATAAATGGTGTAGCAGATGGCAACCTTTGGGGGAGGGGAAAAGGTCTAGTAGAATTGATTATATCTTATTCATGCAACCTTTTTAATCTGGTAATTTCATTTAAAGTTGGTCTGTTGCCAGACAGCAGTCATTCACTGCTATTACTTTATCTGGATGTTGGCCCTCTAATAGCTTCCTTAGTTGTTTCTACTTGGTTTAGGAATAACGGTATAGGTTTAGTCGTTCCTAGGATTAGGAATTCAAATCCTCGTTCTTAGAATTAGGTGATTTCTTTCCTTGCCATGACTTTATGCAGAAAAATAGCAATAGCACTTAGACTTATATACCACACCATAATGCTTTACACACTGTCTGGGTGGTTTGCGAAGTCAGCATATTGCCCCCAACAATCTGGGTCCCCATTTTACCAACCTCAAAAGGATGGAAGGCAGAATCAACCTTGAGCCATTAAAATTTCTGTTAGTGGGTAGAGTCAGTTTGCAATACTGCATTTTAACCACTGTGCCATCATGCTCCAATGCTTTCCTAATATTAATCTCTTATAAATATGCATACTTTTCATATGCTTTCTGTACTGTTTTACATTTTTATTCTTTCTTTTACAGCTGTCTAATCTCTAATCATAATAAAGTTTTATACACATGCATGTGAACGTATTCACTGTGATTTAGACATTTAGTTGTTTAGTATTTTACTCATGAAGTAATTTTATAATTTAGTCAATTAGTTTTAAGTATTTAAATGTTTTAGTATTCTATCGCTGATATTATAGTGCTTTGTAGTTTGAACCATTTTATTTATTTCTATTAATTATCTAAGAGATGAATATTAAAGGCATGTGGAAAACTACATTACTTCTGGCATCCTATCTTAGATTTGAAGAATGTCTTTTGTGCTTTAAAATTATGTGGCAGCATTTTGGCCACTTTGCACTGTTCTAAACTACATTAAGGAAATGGTTGCTGTTTTGTTCAAAAGAACTTTCAGATTTATTCCATGAATGAAATAAGCTAATTGACCAAATTCTTTTGAGTTACTAAACCAGGAAGACTTTTTAAAAATAGATTTTCAGCCCATGTCACTTTTGTATATGTTTTTTCATAAATTCATTCACTCCGCATTTGCACTGATTTTTTTTAAAAAAAAGTTTTTGAAAAACATGTATGTTTGCTTAACCAAACATCTTGTTATTTTTCTATCAATATATCTACTTAAAATAAGCATTTTAAACATATTTTGATCACTTTGTTTTTTACCGTATCTCTCTTTTTAAAAAAGTGAAGGTTAAGAGATAATTAACCAATATGAATTCTTCCAGAAAGTATAATTAAATTCATTAATATCAAAATTTACAATGTTTTTTATGCATCTCACCTCCCAGGGTTGTTGTTTACTTATTTATTTAATATGCTACCCATCTCCCTATTCGAAATGATTCTGGGCATCTTATAATCTCATAAAAGCATAAATATAAAAAATATTAAAAGCATTAAAACCAACAATTAAATAAAAGTTGAAAACCAAGAAAACCAAAAACCAAGGCTGGGCTTTTATCTCTCACTCAAACAACCACCAATCGGGGGCCCAAATCACCTGGTAGAACCAGGTTTTAAGGCCCTTCCAGAAGGCTAGAAGGGTGGAGGCAGATCTCATCTCCAGTGGCAAGCTGTTCCAGAGGCTGGGGCCATGGCAGAAAAGCCTCTTCTCCTAGATTCTGCCAGTCAAAATTCCTTGGTCGATGGGGTTAGCAGAAGGCCTCTTATAGGGGAAAGTCTTCAATAAATCAAGTGAGTGAATTCATTCAGTTTTTAAATTACTGTGATACAATACCTTTTTCTCCTTCCAGTTAACAATTGAAAATTTCAGAAGTCTAATTCAAGTCTAATTCAAGAGGTATCACAAACTCTCCTTTTTATTGAATATCTACCTTCACAGAAAGAGACACAAATGATTTCTTTATCTGAAAAGTGGGCTAATTCTTTTTTTTCAAGGAGCTTACTTTTAGAGTAGGAAATGTGTGTGTTCTTTTTAGTAGAGAGATTCTAATTTTCTTTTTATTTTGGTGTGATATGTATTAAAATCAGGCCTGTTTTCTTTATGGAAATCTTGGTGAATTGGCTTATTTTTATTTCTATAGTTTTCAATTACACAGTAAATGCAGATGCAACTCATAAATTTGTTTTAGCTTCCATACTACAGAACATGAAGATACTAAATGCTTTGAAATTCTTACATTCCTTGCTCCATCATTAATATAGACATTTTTGTAGCTTTTATTTCTAGAGTTTCCCACTTATCAAAAAGCTTCTTCTACTACATTCACAATGAGCAAATTCTAGCTTCATTGGCTGGAGTTTTTCTTTTTCTCACTAAACCGTTACTTTGGATGCTTTGTCTAGAACTGTCAGACAACTGCTAATTCTATACTACATGCATAGGAGCCCAGAAAGTTAATTTGAAATAAAACTGTAGAGGAGCATTTTTTGTTTTCTCCAAGTAAGTGAAAGTTTACAGGAGTGGATCGAGAAAAAGAAAATTACATGAACTTGGATGGTTCCTCTTTTGATAGTCAGCAGTTGCCTTCTTAGCCACCTCACAATTGACAGATTTTTGAGCATTCTGGAAGCGTTACAGATCACAATGCATTCCTCCAGATTTGAATGATCTGCTGCTTTATATAATGCATTCAAACAGCATTAACTAGGTTAGTGCAGCATCTCCCTATTGTTTAAGAGAAGAATACTGATTCTCTTCTGTGAAAGTCTGCATATTTCTACTCAGTGTGCACAATGAAAATATTTTGTTTTTTGTTAGATTTATATTCTATTTTTCCTTCAGGAGCTCAAGGAAGCATACATAATACTTCCTCATCTAATTGTGTGGCAGGTACTCGTAGGTATAAAAAGGGGTAACGCAGAGATGATTTTAGAGGAGTTGTGAAGACTGTCGGCAAAATAATCTCCAGTATTTCTTGTGGAACGTATTTCCTGATCCGTCCTACATGGAAGGGACAGAAAGAAAAGAAAAGAAAATATTTCATGGAGCGCTTAAATTCTCTTAACCTAATGGATAAGTGTGATTTCAACTGTAGTCTCATTTAATTTACAAAAATAACCTTGAATATCTTGAATCCTATGCCATGGATATATTCATTTGTCCTTCAGGACTGTTTCAGTGTTACTGTATCCCATGTGCAAAATGATTACGTATGAATATATTCAAAATAATAATGCTTTAATAATACTTGAGTGTCTTCTGGGCAGATAGGTAAGATACAAAATGAATGAATGGATAAATGAATTATGTATATGACTTGATGGAACTATACAGTGCCTGGGTTCATCTGCTTGACATTTCTGCTTTGTGTGCACTTTTAATTTTTGCTTTGAGCCTATGACACAATTGTTATCTGAATAATATTGCTAGATTTAATTTGGTGGTTCATGGTAAAGATAGAATTAATCTCTTGAAGGTGAACATTAGTAGAGTAGCATTGGCTACATTCATTTAGGTAGCATCTAACTGATTGTGCAATAAGCACTTAGACTAATGGAATTTTAAAGGCAACAATCATCACTGTAGAATAAAAAATGAATCTTCATGCTGTTCTTTTAAAAAAAGTTTCTGTTATTAATGAGAGACATATGGCTAAACTGTCATGCACTACTTTGAAAATGGAATTTCTGAGTTCTGAAAGGGAATATTCGTCTATCAGTGCTTAACTTGTGTCAAGAGTGCTTTGCATAAAAAAGGACTTGGGGATAGAACTTAGTTATATAAAGCAAAGTTTCTTTTCATAGAATCCTTTTGTAGTACCAACATTAAACAGCTTCTTAAGTGGAAAATATTATGAATATCCTTTTAAAGGAAAGTCCTTTATTATATTTGATTTTCATTATTTATTTATTTTGCCCTTTGAAAAAGTTAAACAGCCTGAGATTCTACTTTCATATTGGCTGTTCCCAAGGGAAATTATTCACCCATACAAATGGTTTCAACTGGGTTCTGGGTTCCTTTATGTCATGCATTTGTTCACTGACAGGTTATATAACACCACAAGCTATGTGTATCTGTATTGGAGTATACACACACACACACACACACACACACACACACATATATATATATGTATATGTATATGTATATATATGTATATATATATATATATATATATATATATATATATATATATATGTATATGTATATATATATGTATTTGAGTACTGTTATTGTTCTATATTTGAGGATTAATCTGAAATAATGACAAAATAGTTATGTGAAGGAATGCTAGCTTTCAGACTTCAATTTAAAAGATTATCTTTCTTGAAAAAGCACAAGGTTATTCTGTGGTTGATCAAAAGTCAAATTTAGTCCAAACATTTGAATGATTTGTATAATTATATGTGATTTCTTCTAAGCATCGTGTAGTTTATGCATTTAAATTCCAGTGTCACAATTCTTCGGTCAGTTGGGAGAGTCGTTTTTCCATTACTCCATCATTGATATTAAATATAGAATCTCAGTAGCATTTCAGTAATAACCAAATTTCTGAGGAACTTTTAATTTGTTAGTTTCAGATGCCCTTAGAATCATTTAACTGTCATGCTATTAAACTATTTTGCAGCCATATTTATTATCCCCAGATGCCTCCTGGGAATAATACATGGACATTCTGAGGTAATAAATATGATGGCATCTGGTATTGTTGCTTTGCTCAGTGCTTCTCTTGTGAATATAAGACTCTTATTTCCTTCTCTTTCCTGTCAATTCCCAGTCCTTGTTCCACCTTCAGTATTTGTGCCAGCAGCTTGTTAGGAATATAGGGCCCCTTGCTATGGACAGTCCAATGAGACTGGCAGAAGAAAATCATAGTGGATATGCACATAAAGGGTTCTGCTATGTAGTGAGAACCCGCAATCTGTTCAGCCATTCTTTTAATATACAAAGACATTCACATGAACTCCATACAGTATAATCTTCAGATGCTGAGCCTCAATCTCAGTCCCTGAAGCCTGGAAAAGCTTTGGAAACTTAGCATTTCAGCAAAAGAGCACTAGACGCTAACACTACTTTGTGTTATGCTGACTGCAGTTTCTCCGAAATGCTACCATTTAAGTGCAGTGTGTTAAGAAGCATTGAGATCAATGACAACCTATAACCCCATTGTGAGCATGCAAGTCCTTAACAGTGAATACTGACTTGCACCTGCTTTTTTACAACTTCTTATTGCTTGTGGTTCAAGCAATAGAAAAAGCACTCAGGCACTTGCAAAAATGCATATATGTACTAGAGATGTTATGGAATCAGTCCAGATATTTTGTCCAAGAAGACTTTATATGTCTAACTTTCAAACAGA
The DNA here is from genome assembly GCA_022577455.1 of Arizona elegans. Lineage (NCBI taxonomy): Eukaryota > Metazoa > Chordata > Lepidosauria > Squamata > Colubridae > Arizona > Arizona elegans. Next base: position 146,004,802 of record JAKOOJ010000002.1, read on the forward strand.
TATTTTTCCTTAAAACACATCAGTTACCTGACTTAAAAACTGCTTGCTGAGTTATAAATCACTGGGTTCATGTGACAATATGTAAAAATCATTCAAATTTTGTTTTATTTGTTTATTTATTACACTGATTTGTAGACTCCCTATTTCTGTGGCCTTAAGATGGCCAAAAATGCAGCACTACAAGATACTTGTAGTACAATCATCGATGCAATCAAATAGTTCTCTGTTAGGCATCCTGTACATCAGATGCTCTACAGAAGAGTCCGGTTTTAGGTAGCTTCCTAAAGGCTAGGCAGTTGGACCATTTTGTAATTTAGGGGGTAGGGATGTTTCCAAGTATGGGGACCGCAAGCAAGAAAGCATATTCTTGGTCCCCATCCTATTTTCTCCTAATGGGTGGGCATCCTCAGCAAACCAACTCTACAGTATACAGGGGATGACTTTTCAGAGAGAAATTCTTGCAAGTACCTAAGACTGAAGCCATGTAGGGCACTTTGAATTGGAACAGAAAACAACTACAGCATTGATGCTTTGTAATGATATCTGCTATCAACAGTCAATCTGGGTCTGCAAATTGAGCAGCTCTAAGATTCTAATCGGTAACATACATGATCTTTGGTTTATATTTTATTGAAATATTCTTTTTTTTCCTTTATCTGGATGCTGAATGTGATTCTGCAGAGTTTTTTATTTCAAGGTTTACTGTGTTTCAGCTCATTTAATTAACAAGACTGCTTCTAAAATTATTGATCCTGCGATTGCTTACAGTAATTAGTGAGATAAAAATTGTATGTTTGTACATACAGATGTGCATAGATCTGGCACTGCTATCAACATAGGCAACAGAACTATGTAAATTATGTCTCAAACATTTTCCCCTCACCTGAGAATGTCTTAGTCCATCAAGCAAATGAAATGAAGAATTGCTGCACCTGAGCAAAATTTCCCTTGAGAGAATAAATTATATACAAACCTCCAAGGACATCCCTAAACAAAAGTGGATTGATGCTCATCTAATTTCTCATACTCTTTGTTTTGACCTTCATGTATGCACTCCTTAATGGAAAGTTATAACTCCTTTTTTAAAAAATCAACTCTTGCTCCTCACTGCTTTTCAGTATGTTGAATACAATAGCTTCATTCTCTCCCCATAACAAATACAACCCAACATTGAATGAATTGAAAATTACAGATGCTTTTTTTTAAAGGCAAGTTGTTTATGCATATCAGAAATCTGGAAGGATTTTAAAAAAGATTTAAGTGCTTTGTCTGTTAGTTTATATCCTGCCTTTCTTTCAGAAGCTAAAGCTAAAGATAGAATATGTCCTTCTATTTCACAGGGCTGTGAAGCAGATTGCGCTGAGAGTGCTAACTCCCATAATCATTCAGGGATCAAAATTGAGACTAGAACCTGGGCCTCTCTGATACAAGCCCCACATCTTAATCACTATATCATGTGGGCTCTTAGTGCGTGTGTTTGTGTGTTTGTGTTAGGAATTCAGCTAGTATCCATGACAGGAATTGAACAGTGTGGGAAAGTATTTCAATTCAATTTACCTAATAATTTTTCCCTAGTGCTTTAGAACTGTTAAACAATAATATTTAGTTGCAAAAGTCACATACTTATAGATGATAAATATAACCTGTCTGCAGTAATCCTTGACAAGGTAATACATGTAATGGAAGAACAAAACACAATGAAATAGAGTTTCCCTCTCTCAATTCTGTGGACCGTGTCCATGTTGTTTACTTAGCAGAATGTGGGTTGATTTTGCCTTTTCCTAGAATTCTTTGGACTTCCCAAAGCCCTGGGATTCCTAGGTGGTCTACAATCCAGGCCTGATCCAAAGACAGCATCAGTTAGTTTCCAAGAGTAGCCACAGTTGGGAGGTACTGCCCCATGCTTGTAACAAGTAAAATATTATTTTGTGTTTAAAACCAAGTATCTGACAATTATGTGTAATATCTTCTGCCCCAAAACCCCATACATTCTTTTTGTAACAAAACTATTTTCAAGCCTTTCTTTAATTAAACAGGCCAGGGGGGAAAAAACAGTTACATGATGGCAAATAAGGTGCTGCTGCTGCTAGAGATAGAAATGGCAAAACTTTTAGATGTTGCATAAATCTGTCAAACCATGTTTTCAGATTAATTCAAACAATGTCTGTATGGATTTTAATCTAAAATACTACTGTTTAAGCATTCAGACTGTGCATTCTGATACTGGAAGGGGGGAGGGAAAGAGATGGTGCTAACAACTGAAATTGCTAAGTTTGCAGAAATATGAATCAAATTGGTTTGCTTAAAGTGCTGACCTCTTGCAATTCCCAAGCATCAGTTCCAATGTCTTCCCCATATTCTCTTTTACACAGCTGTACCAAACTCATAGGTAATGGTCTAGGACTGGTAGAATTTTTTTAAAAAATCTCTACTACTTAGGAGTGGGTCTTACTCTATTCCCTGTGAAAGCCAAAATGCTGAAAGTTATCAGTCACATTGCTTGTATTCATGCTCCCACATGGTTATTCAGTGTAACATCTGGTATGGGATTGACGGTATCTTGTCATGAATATATCCTGAGTGATGGTCAAGAAAAACAAAGAAGATGATCATGCATATATTGCTCATGTTGTGGTGATTGGTGGGAAGCAGACTGCTAATTAAAATACATGGGAAGAATGTGCTCCAATGCCCAAGCTTGTGCATAGGGGGTAGGGAGTGGGAGGAAAAGCTGTTTCAAGCTTTTCCAGACCTGTAACTCAATGGACTAGTGATAATGCTCTGGGAAATTTTTTTTTCCCCCTACCAAAACATATTTTCTTCAAAGTTCTCTGTCAAAGCCAAAATCTGGCTTCTTACCCGAATTGTGGAGGTGGAGTAGCAGTTCCAATATATTAGTTGATGCGCTGGCAGAGCCCAACTGGCAGCATAAGAACAGCTTCCATTTCTGAGATGTTCTGAGATGATCAGAGATAAAGTGATGTGTGATAATTTACTTGTTGTTTTGAATAGCTACAGGCTGATCATTGCTACAAAGTACGTAGGTTGGGTGGTTTGAATCTATGGTAACAGAATAACAGAGTTGGAAGGGATCTTGGAAATTTTTTACTCCAACCCCCTGCTCAAGCAGGAGACCCTGTATCATTTCAGACAAATGATTGTCCAATCTCTTCTTAAAAACCTCCACTGATGGATCACCCACAATTTTGTGGCTTTCATGTCTTTTTATCATATTTAACTTTCAGCTTTCTATTCTCAAGTCTAACACAAATAAGTTTCTTTGATCTTCAATTCTAATAACTTGCAATCATTGAACCAGGTCTGTAATCAGAAACCATAAGAATATAAGGTGTTTTTTTTCTCCTTTTCCCTTCTCTGTCCACATGGAGTTCTCTTAATTTGGATGGTTACTGAACCAGTTCAGTTTTTAAAAACTGCCTATATAATCTGCAACCATCTTAATGTATTGATTGTGGAAGATGATAACCATTCTAATACTCCATGATAAAGTTATAGAATACTGTACAAGTAGAAAATTAATGCCTTTTGAATGCACCGTAGAATTTTCTTCTGATGTTTGATAGTGGTCATCTTAAGTTTCTCTTAAGGAACCCAGAAGGCATCCTTAAACATTTATGGCATTTATTTTTTTTCCCCTGATCAGCACTGTACGTCGTAAACTCTTGCAAAATCCTAATACAGTCCTAAGTACTAATACAGGTAGTCCTTGACTGACAACCATTCATTTACTGATTGATCGAAATTATAACGGAACTGAAAAAAGTGACTTATGACTGTTTTTTACTGTATGTCATACAACACTGTATGTCGTAAACCATTGCAAACTTATAACCATTGCAGCATTCCCATGGTCATATGATCAAAATTGGGATGCTTGGCAACTGGTTCATATTTATGACAGTTGCAGTGTCCCAGGGTCATGTGATCGCCTTTTGCAACCTTCTGACAAGCAAAATCAATGGGAAACCCAGATTACCTAATAACCGTGTTACTAATTTAACAACTGCAATGATTCAGTATGACAGAAAAGATCATAAAAGGGGACAAAACTCACTTAACATCTGTCTCATTTAGCAACAGAAATTTTGGGCTCAATTGTGGTCATAAGTCAAGGACAATCTGTATCATAAAATCCATAGGTTCATAAGTAGAGAGCCTTCTTGATTCAATTTTGTCACTGGAAGATCAATGACAATGGTCATTTTAGGAATGATGTGAGGTCCACGGTAGACAGCTTCAACCTTAAACTGTCTACCGTGTACCTCACATCATTCCTAAGAGGTCTGTAAGGGGCGTGCATAAGTGCACCAGTGTGCCTATTGTCCCTGTCCTATTATCCCCATTTATTTGTACTCATTTCCTGTGTTCATGTCCATGTCTATACTTATACCTGTTATCTCATAAAATGTTTGACAAACTAACTAACTAAATAAATAAATTGTTGACAGGTCTAAGAGGAGTACCTTTATCATTTTGGCTGCTGCACAAACAGCCTGATATTTTTTAAAAAACAGTCTACATGCTTGGGTATTTCCAAATTTCCATCTAACATCTATCTGTCTGTCTATCTGTCTGTCTAGCTGTATTTTATGCATGCCTGCAGTTCCTGACTCAGCAAGTGATCAATTAAAGAATATCCTTTTTATGCACATATGCTTACAGATTTAAGTAGCTGGACTGATGAGGATATTTGAGAAGGACTAAATCTAGCTGTAACAAAGCTACCTATTACATAGATAAATAAAAACATTCATATGTTGTGCAATATTAATCAGATTTTTAAATCTCTATGCGGAAACCTACTTCATACAAAATCTTAAATTCTTTGCCCTATAACTTTCATAAAGTGAAATATTTGAGATTTATAAAAATTTACATTGCATGGAAAACATAAATAAAATATTTCCCCTCTCCTTACAATACTAGAATTCAGTGTCATCTAATACTGAAATTTAGAGACTTCCAATGAAGTTAATTCATGACAGACTCAATACAGTAAAGGAAATATTACTTCTACACTGCATAAAATTACCTGTAATCTGATTTAGAAAACTTAAAAGGGACATTGTACAAATACCGGGTGAAAAAAGGTAGCAGTAAGTATTAGATAGAAATAAGTAATCTACCGATTTGAAAGGAATATGTCACTATTCTATTGGTAGATATATGAACAGACACATAGTAGTTTTCAATTAACAAATCAATCTCAAATTTGCAACAACTAATATATTGGAACTGCAACTCCACCTCCACAATTCGGGTAAGAAGCCAGATCTTGCATAAAATGCAAAGAATGGAAAACGAAATTACGATGATGCAATTCCGGTCCATGGAATTTGCCATAAGAATTAGAGGTATTAAGGAGAATGATCGACAAGACCTGAGACAGATTTGTGCTGATGCTTTGGCTGTGTTGTTAAAAATTAATTCTGAAGAGATTTTTTACAAAATAGACAAAATTTACAGAGTGAATTCATGGGTGGCCAGACAAAGACAACTGCCTAGAGATGTGGTGATATATTTTACAGATAGAAGAATGAGAAATGATATTTTGCAAAAATCTTTTCTTTCTTCTGTGCAAGTGGAGGGAGCTCAAATTGGAATTTTTAAAGAACTACCGCCTAAGATGTTAAAAGATAGAAAAGATTTTGGTTTCTTAGTAAATGAATTAAAAAAATTTCAAATTCCATTTTGGTGGGATGCTCCAACTGGCATAATTTTGAAGTACAATGGAGAAAGACATCGACTGAATATTGTTGAAAAGGCGGAACACTTTTACTATACTGTTTTTAAGAGATATTACCATCTCCACGTACATCTACTATGTTGGAGATAAAGGAGAGTGATAAGGAGAAGCAACTTCAGCAAGAGATGGAAGAGCAGATAAGCAGGTCGAATCAGAGCCAGTGGAAATGCAGGGTGCTACAGGAGGTTTTTTGGAGGAGCCTCTGTCAGAATCTTCTCCAATTTTGACTACAAGAGATGTGGCTTTGGACCTAGCTCGGATGGCTGAAGCCAAAGACCAGCGTATAACTCGTGCAATTTCCAAGCAACTCAAAGAAAAGCAATTACAGGAAAGAGCTAAGGCACAACAATACAAAAAGGGAGTCAAGAGTACTACACAAGAAAGCGAAGCCATGTGGGGAGCAAAGCCGAAGATTTCGGAAGATATCCGGCAATTCTGCTCGTCGCTTCAAAAAGGTATACATGATGATTAAGTTTCTATCTTGGAATGTGAATGGATTGAATTCACCACAGAAAAGGAAGAAGTTATTTACATATCTGAGAAATTTAATAATGATATAATTTGCTTACAAGAAACTCATGTTAGAACACAAGATCAAAAATATTTGATAAACTCAAAATTAGGAATACATTTCATAGCTTCAAATTTGGAAAAAAAGAATGGTGTGGTCATTTATATAAATAAAAGACTGTCAGCTAAAATTATAGAAGCAGATGAAGGCGACAGGTTTATAGCAATTGAACTGAATACTATAAATGGCCAAATTCTCGTGATTGGAATTTATGCTCCTAATCAACAACAGGATCATTTTTATAAAACTTTGCACACCAAAATACTGCAATGGGATTACAGATCTATTTTAATTATGGGAGATTGGAATGGAGTAATTGATTCCAAATTAGATAAAAAGAGCTTGGCGAAGTCAAGGATTAGACTACCACAGACTTTTTTCGACATGAAAGAAGATTTGAAATTAAAAGATATTTGGAGAATACATAATCCAAAAGAATTGGACTATACTTTTTTTTCTGATAGACATCGATCTTTTTCTAGGATTGATTTTATTTTATTATCAGATGATTTACTTGTTAAGACAAAAAGAACAAAGATTTTTCCAAGAACTTTAACCGATCATAGTCCAGTATGGATAGAAATTGAGACTGGAAAGATTGAGAGAAGATCATGGAGATTAAATGAAAATTTGTTTAGATATGAAAAAAACATAATAGAACTTAAAAAGCAGATTAAAGAATTTTTTGAATAAGGGTACCCCAATTAAAATGGTGTGGGATGCGAGCAAAGCGTATATGAGAGGGGTACTCATTCATATGAATTCTAAACATAAACTGAATCGACAAAAGAAAAGAGTTGAACTGGAAGTAGAAATAAAGAATAAAGAACAGTTACTTATTAAAAATCCAGCAGACGAAAGAATATGTGGTGCTATAAAACTTTTGAAAGATCAATTCCAAATGCTTATGGCGGAACAAGCTGCAACAAATTTACATATGCGAACCATAATACATTTTGTAATGCCAATAAACTGGGCAGATGGTTGGCCTACACATTAAGGAAGAAGCAGAGTATACGGACTATTGATAGTATTGATATTGGAGGGAAAGAAATTTTTCAACAAAAATTAATTAAAGAAGTTTTTGTAGATTACTACACTATTATATGCTAAAGATGATATGCAGAATGGACTTATAGAAAAATACTTAGAAAACAAAAGGGTCACAAAAATTACCAACCAACAAAAGGAAAGAATGAATTATCCTATAATAGTTGAGGAGATAATTGCAGCAATTAAACAACTGAAAACAGTTAAAGCTCCTGGAACGGATAGTTTGACTGCAGTGTATTATAAAACTTTGCAAGCAGAAATGGTGGAACAATTTAGAGACTTATTTTGTAACATACAAGGGGGTAAAATACCCCCATCATGGAAAACAGCTTACATTTCTTTGATACCAAAAGAGCAAGTAGGTCCTAAAAAACCGGAGAATTATAAACCAATATCTCTTCTGAATAATGATTATAAAATTTACGTAAAAGTATTAGCCAACAGATTGATGCCAGTAATTCAAGAGGTGATTCATGATGATCAAGCAGGATTTATAGAGGGTAGATATATGAAGGACAATGTAAGGCAAGTTATTGATTTATTGGAATATCTTAAGAAGAATAAACAGATCCCTGCAGTGCTGGTTTTCTTGGATGCGGAGAAGGCCTTTGATAGGGTGGACTGGAATTTTCTATTAAAGACTTTAAAAAAGATGGATTTTGGGGATCAATTTATACAGGCGGTTTCAGCAATTTATCAAGAGACAGATTATTATCAATGGAAGTTTGACAACATATTTTAATATTGAAAAAGGAACAAGACAAGGTTGTCCGTTATCCCCATTGTTATTTATTTTAACACTAGAAGTCTTATTGAACACAATACGTGATTCGAATATCTTGAAAGGTATAGTGATAAGGCAAGAGGATTACAGAATAAGGGCATTTGCAGATGATCTGGTTGTTCCCTTAACACAGCCGATGGAATCAATAATCCAGATGAAAGACATTATAAAAGACTATGGCACAGTATCAGGATTAAGATTGAACCAGAAAAAAACTAAGATGATAGTTAAAAATATGACACAAGATCGAAAACATGAACTTGAAAGTAGGGCAGGTTTTGAGATTGTACCTAAGGTTAAATATCTAGGAGTTCAGGTTGCAGAATCAAACATGAAATTGTTTCAAAATAATTATGAGGTGTTGTGGCGAGATATACAGAAAGATATAGAGACTTGGAAAAAACTGCAGCTGTCCTTACTTGGAAGAATAGCAGCAGTTAAGATAAATATTTTGCCAAGATTTCTTTTTTTGTTTCAAATGATTCCGGTGCTTAAAAGTGATAAACAACTGAAATAATGGCAAAGTGGATTGAATAAATTTGTCTGGAACGAGAAAAAACCGAGAGTGAAACTGAAAATTATGCAAGATGCTCCAGAAAGGGGAGGTCTTAAACTTCTAAACCTACAGTTATATTATGAAGCAGCAGCTTTGACCCAAGCAAGTGATTGGTTTGGAAGGAAAAAGACTGGAATATTGAATATAGAAAGTTTTGATCTCGAATTTGGTTGGCATGCCTACTTATTTTATGAGAACAGAGTGGATAAAGTGTTTAAAAGCCATATACTTAGAGACTCTTTGATCAGAGTTTGGAAGAAGCACCGATTCAAATGGGATTATAAAATTCCGCTATGGTTGGATCTTAGTCATATCATGTGGAATACAAATATAATGTCACTCAGGGGGTTTTTATATAAAGAAGTTCTTTTTACAGATGCGGGCAGATGGCAACTGAAGACATTAGAGACACTGTTGGACGAAGGGATTAATTTAACTTGGTTACAGTATAATCAACTTCAACTGAGATGGAAAGAGGACCAAAAAACTGGTATTATGTTGCATGAGGAAGAATTGGTTAGACATATAAAAGAGAAAGGTCCAATGCATATTAAAAGGCTTTACAATGTTAGAAAGGGATTCAGAAACTGAATTGGTTAAAGATTGCATGATTAAGTGGGCACAAAATTTTGCAGAGCCAGTGATGTTAGAGACATGGGAAAAAATTTGGGTTCAGAATGTTAAATTTACACAGTCGCAGAATTTGAGGGAAAATTTTTATAAAATGTTTTATAGATGGCATTTAGATCCTAAGAAATTGTCGTGTATGTACCCTAATGTTCAGCCAAAATGTTGGAGGTGTGATTGTTTAGATGCTACATATTATCACGTTTGGTGGACCTGTAAGAAAGTTAAGGCTTTTTGGATAAAAATTTGGTGGGTTATGCAGAACGTTTTGAGGGAAAAAATTCAATTTTCTCCACAATTGTTTTTATTGGGTATAGTTAAGGGTTTTACAAAGGATGAAACAAAGTTGATATTGTATATGATAACAGCAGCGAGATTATTGATAGGTAAATACTGGAAAAATGAAGCTTTGCCCACTATCGAGGAATGGACTTTGAAGATGGCCAGCTTTGCAGAGATGGCGAAGATTTCAGCATATCTAAAAGATCGCTCACAAGAGACTTATGAAGGGGAATGGAAAAAGTGGATAGATTATGTGCAGAACAAATATCAAACTAGGAAGTATCAAATAGCTTTTCACTGAAAGTATTATATAAAAATAGAAATATTTGAATTTTGTGAAGATGAAAAATTATATGGGGGATGGAGGGATTCAGGTTTTATAAAAAGGGGGATTTTGATGGGATTATATTCTGTGGAAGTAAGGGGGGAGGGTTAGGGGGGTTTGGGAGGGTTAGGTTGGGGAGTTTGGGGTGGGTTGGGGTGAAAATGTAATTGTAAAACTTTTGCAATAAAAATAAATAAATAAATATAGGCAATTCATTTTCCTATCATTTCTGTGCAACTATTTGAAGAGAATCCCATTGTCATTTCCAGTCGTGCATCGAATTCTCCATTTTTCAAAGATTCTGATTGGAAGAGTTTGCCTGCATGATAACTTTTTAATGGCTGTTCTTTAAAGCATTGACTAGCTCACAATATTTTTAATAATATTTTTTTGTCCTTAATGTACGTTCTTTTATAATTTCAATAAATCACTTGACCAGAGAAGTGAGAATATTTGTTTTTAAAAATGGTGCTTGCTGATACTTGCAGATAAAATGGTTATAACTTTTTAAGCGTTTTTTTGCAGTGTATATAATTTGTCACTTTAGTAGCATTAATAGATTATAATTTAGAATGTATCATCATATTGGCTATAGCGATTGTAAACATTGCCCAGTATATTGCTAGATTGGTGTAGTGGTTAAGGTACAGGTTACAAACTGGGAGACAATGAGTTCTAGTTCTGCCTTAAGCACAAAACCAACTGGATGACCTTGGACCAACCATGGGAAGGAGGCAATGACAAGCCACTTCGGAAATCTTGTCCAGAAAACTGCAGGGATTAAACCAGGCAGTCGTCAGTAATCAAAATTCATATTGGTGGGGTCTAACTATTGAAAATTATAAAGTACACTATCAAGATAAGAACTTAAGTCTAAGGGAAATTTAGCATCAATGATCTAGTACTGACAATTTTGAGGTGGTTGTGATGCCATCTTGATTTTTTATCCCTTCCTACAGACACACCTGTATATGTAACTGATTATATACAGTACAGTATATCTTAAACGGCTATTAAAAATGAATTGGAGCCAATTGTACAATGTACATGCCTTGAGAGTTTGGGAGACTGGCACCAAAAACACTGTACTACTGTTACTTCCCATTGTAAGTGAGATATGAGAAGACTCTCCCCACCCAATTGGTATATGAGGTAAGGAATATTTGTGAGAGAATATGAGAAGCAGGTGAAAAATTGGAGTTCACTTTGTGTGAGAAGATGCAGCATAGACCAGATTTTTCTGCCCTAATTGGCTCAACATAAATCTACGGAGCAGTTATCCTCACCACTTAGAAGATCCAGATTGTAATTAAAAATGCCTTTCTGAAATTTGTGTGGTTCTAGCTTCTATGATTTGCCTACCTGATGTGTGTTGGCTATTAAGAGCTTACTAATCTATTAATGTACTAACCAAGCTACTAACCTATTGAAGATATACCAATCAATTAATATTCACTAACCTAACCTTTACAGAGTACTGTCAGCCATTTGAAGTGAGTACAATATTTCACAAAGAGTGCTATCAGGAGCAGTGTTATATCATCAGACTTTCTTAAAAGTCTGTATAATGCAGTTCCAAACAATGTTTAAGAATAGAATACTTAGTCATAAACCAATTATGAGGTCATTAGGAGATGGCTCATTGAAATCAGGCTATCCTAGTTTAGATAGGATCATTGCTGATGCATTAGTTGCAGCTCAGCGGGAACCTTTCTTACCATTAAAATTATTTGTGCTTCTATTGATAGACTGGAATAAAACCCCACCCTCAAACTATGTACCTGTTTCTCAGAAGTAGAAACTTCTTTCCAAAATAGACCACTTTCTTCATTCTCTGGTCCTATCCACATTTTGTCTTTTCTGAATTCACCTTGAGTTTGTTAGCCCTCAGTCAATCACTCTATTTAGGCAACTGTCAAATACTTTCACAGACTTTTATTATTTAAATGAAAAGGAGAGATAAAATTGAATGCCTTCAGCATCTCTTAATCATTCGAAGAATCACTCATATCAAATCATTAAATTAACTATTAGATCAGTTCAAAGCCAGTATTCACATTTCATCTCTGCCCCTCTCTCTCTATCCTTTCCTCCCTCCCTTTCTTTTTCTGGTGGAATATTTATTTAAATGTATTCATTTATTATTTGGAATTCACATTTCTGAAACATCAACAACTTCAGATGCTGATTTCCACTTTGCTGATTGGAAGCAAGGAAGATTTAAGGAACCTCTTATTGAAGATAAAAATAAAACAGTGTACAAAGCTTTACTGCTCAGTATTTAGATGCCCAAGATTATATTGACAGATAATGCCAACTCAGTATGGTCACCTTTTAATATTGGTTTTACTGCTTTTAACCCTTATAAACTTCCCAGAGTTGTTGGCAGACAGATGGCTTTAGAAGTTGGCTGAACAAATAAATACTGATGACGCAAACCATGAACTTACAGTAACTCAGCAGAAGCTGTTACTGACATATAAGCTTGACAAAATGATGTTCATCAAGTCAATGAAGAGCTGGAAGTGAATAAATAACAATAAAGCCATGATGAATTATTGGGTCATCACATTAGCTGCTGATTTTCTAGAAGAAAATGCTACAACTTTGATATTTATTCTGTAAGATAGCCCTTCTGAAAACATCTGAATGTATTTATATGCACAAAACGTTTGAACTGATCTGTTTTTTGGTCAGATCAGTCAGATTAACAGAATTGAAAGGGACCTTGTAGGTCATCTAGTCCAACCCCCTGCCCAAGCAGGAGACCCTACACCATTTCTGACAAATGGCAGTCCAATCTCTTCTTGAAAGCCTCCAGTGATGAAACTCCCATAACTTCCAAAGGTAAACTGTTCCATTGGTTGGTTGTTCTCACTGTCAGAAAATTTCCTTATTTCTAGGTTGAATATCTCCTTGATCAGTTTCCATCCATTATTCCTTGTCTGATCTTTGGATGTCTTGGAAAACAGCTTGACCCCTTCCTCTCTGTGGCAGCCCCTCAAATATTGGAATGCTGCTATCATGTCTCCCCTGGTCCTTCTCTTCACTAGAGTAGTCATGCCCAGTTCCTGTAAACGTTCTTCATATGTTTTAGTCTCCAGTCCACTAATCATCCTGGTTGCTCTTCTCTGCACTTTTTCTAGAGTCTCAACATCTTTTTTTATAGTGTGGTGACCAAAACAGGATGCAGTATGGTGTAGTCTTACTAAGGCTTTATAGACTGGTATTAGTACCTCATTTGATCTTGACATTATTTGTGAAATCAGAAGATTGTTTAAATATCTTGTTTTCTTTCAGTATGGAATATTTAGAAGGAATATTTTTCTCCTGAACCTACACTCTAAAGATCAAATTATGCTTACTTTTTTTTTGAGGGGGGGGTCTATTAAAAGCTATCATTATTCTATTAAAAGCTATCACTATTTAAAGCTATCATTATTCTAGGATATTACATGTATAATACTTTTCATAACCTGGCAAAGTTTTGTGAATTCAATAATTCTAATGACATACAACCATCTGTGATTTTGTACCTGCAGAAGCCTGTGTCAGCTGTTGATGTTCAGCAGCCTTCACTTTGCATCAATCTTTTGCCAGGGAATCGCTCACTAACCTTGAAACAATTTTGACTCATTCAAAAGAAAGACAATTAGTAAATGTCTTTTGTTAAAAGAATTTTTTTATTGGAATCCTGGATCTGAAAGAAGCAATTTGGGCAGTTGTCTGCAATCCTTGTTGAACTGTTATTACTATTTATGATGTTCAAGTGGGATGATTTAAGTTTATTATTCCATATCCTGCTGTCATAGATTTGAAACACAAGTGAACCCAAATTTGTTTTGTGCTGAATTTAAATGGTATCACAAAATTTGATAGGACACATTCTTTATTCATGCTGACAAATTCTCCGTCAGGATGAAGATTATGCTAAAGATAATTTATTGAGCCCTTTTCGTTAATTTTCATTATAATGTTATTAACAATGAAAACTTTGGGAAAAAAATCAATAAGAAAACTATAATGAAATAATAATTTTGAAAATAAAAGACAGTTTACTAATCTTTTAGAAAACTATGTTCATCTTTACAGTTACATAAGCAAAATGCCAAGCTCGGTATTTTTAAAATTTTTCTTTGATCCCATTCCTTATTTATTCATCAAAAGGTCAACTTGAGCCACTATTATCCCACAGTTGCACTCATTTTCTTTTAGAATGCAAATTTCATGTTATGTTTAAAAGAGGAAGAGTTAAGGTCCAATTTGCACATCAGCTTGATCTTATTGGAATTGCCTTTCTCCAGCTTTATAAATATATCATAAGAAAAATGGGAGAAATAACATTTTGGCAGTTTTTGATTTGTCACGGAGTGTATTTTATACCTGCTTTTATTAATTGTTGCTTGAGGAAACAAGGTTATCAATCATTATTGGTTGATGGTAAATACTATTATATTTTGAGATAATAGGGAATAGGTTCAAGCATTTCCTATAGTATAAAAATTTAGATAGTTGTGGACTGGTGTTATATCTGACAGAAAGCAACTCTGGATTGTGTACCACAATCATGGATTGAAACAGAAACTTCTGCCTTGTTCACAATCTATAATATAGATATTTTGCTGACAAATGTTTATCAGCCAATGTCAAAAACAGGAATTATTCCATAAACAGTTATTCCAAAAACAGGAATTATTCCACAAAGAAGAAAACTTATCTTACATTTCTGGTGGCAATGTTGCTCCTTTTTGAAAGTTCAGGCCACTTGCAAACACTTTGTGTTGCACAGTACTTTTGGAACACAATTTATGTTTGTCTCAGTTGTGGTACTTTTTTCTTCCCAAATATTTGTCCATGGGTGCTTTCTAAGTTCCTCTCAGAGGTATTATTCAAATCAACCACTAAAAAAGGACTGCAGAAAAATGCTTTCTTTCACTATACTGTCAACATGCACATCCAATGAGAACGAAAATAAATAGTTTTCTGAAACCTTTCAATTTTTTAATAAGTCAAAATACACTTTTCTGACAGCATAATTGCTTTTCATAGTGGGTCCTAAATCTGCAGCACTATAAAAGAATAATGCTACAGTAGATCATTTGTGAAAACTTAATGAAAACTGAGTTAGTGAACCTCGGAGTCGCTAGACCTTGAAATTCACTTTCAAAAACTAATTTGCAGTAAATGTATGAGAAACATATTTAGACATGATAAACTTTCAGTCCTATGTTCACCAGGTGCAGAAGTTTATCTTGATTAACTTTTTTTTTCTTTTAATTAATCACTTCCAAGAGGTGGGGGAGGGGAAAAGAAAAGGTGTAAAAAAAGCTTGATTGTTGTTATTTCCTGCTGTGTTGATAACATTAATCTGATCAGAATGAAATTATTTAGTTTCCCTGTCTTTTGAATGTAATATCATATATCAAAATGTAATGTTTCTCCTGTAATAACCAAGGACATCTTATCTTGTGAAAATCCATTATGCTATTTTTTATATAATTGGCCAACAGGAAGATAAAAGATAAAGCTAAAGACCAGCTGTGAAACTATGAGTGCTTCTATATACTATTGAAGAATTATATAAGGGCATGTAATCCTATTTTGCTCATCAAATTTTTGCTGTATTGTTTTAAAGGCCATATGACTCAATTGTTTTAGCATACAGTAGTATTCTTACATTACTTACCTTTGCTGGTAAAAATGTAAAGTCAAAATGTCTGTTACAATTCTCTGGTATGAGGAGTTTAAATAAATGGCACATTACTTAGACTTCAGGTTGCTAAAAGAGTGATAAGATGCATTTTAAAGGGGAAGAGATAATAGTTCATGACACATGACTGTAATGGAACCTGGAATTGTTATTGTATATCATGAATTTTGTAAATCGAGGTGCCCATGTGACTAGAATAGAATAGACTAGAATATACTAGAATAGACTAGACTGGACTGGACTGGACTGGACTGGACTGGACTGGACTAGACTAGACTAGAAGGTTTGTTTAGTGGTGATCACACTATTTAAAGGTACTAGGTATCACTATTATATAATGACTTAGCAGGCCAATCTCATCAAATCTTTTTAATAACTAATCATAATGAACTGTGTAGTAGTAAATGCATGAACCTGTGAAATTTGAAACATCTCATAAAAGTCAGGGGATGTATTCAGCATTATTCATGATTAAGCCCTTAATGCATAACTCACTTTGAAAACCTTATTTCACTTTCCTACAGGCTGATGCACAGCTATGCAAGCTAAAAAAAAATACACACTAGCAAGGTCAGTGATAGTATTTTATGCTAAAAGATAGGACTTAAATCCTTCTACTGTTATGAAACAGCAGCAATTCTCAATATTGTTGTACCTATAAGGATCTCTTTTGCTATAGCCCATCGGAGTTGTGTATTGATACATTCACAATAGCCATAATAAAGGGGAAAGCAAAGGCTGTGGATCCAGCTGTGACCCTTAAGCTCTTCAAACAATTGTTAGGATAATGATATAGCAGCTATTCAATACCGTTTAGTTTGATCTGAAACTGTAAATACATATTCTTGTCTATCTATGAATCATATAAAGCATATCATGTATAAAACACATATGTAAAGGTATTTATATAACATGTTCCAACCAAGTAATTATACCAGGTGAAGGAAAAACCATGAGGCAGTCAGTGAAAGTTTCAATTATTTGGAATATGAATTTTAAAAAACTATTACTTAATATTCAAGGTGTTAGTTATCATCTTTAAAGCGCTCCATGGCTTAGGACCTGGGTACCTACGAGACCATCTTTTGCCACCAATAGCCTCCCACTGACCAGTTCGTTCTCACAGGGAGAGACTACTCAGGGTACCGTCAGTCAAATTATGCCGACTGGCGACTCCCAGGGGGAGGGCCTTCTCTGTGAAGGCTCCAACCCTTTGGAATGAACTGCCCCCTGAGATACGAAATATCCCTGATCTCCGTGCTTTCCGCCGTGCTCTCAAAACCCTGATGTTCCAACAAGCGGGGCTAAACATATGAACATGTGAATGTTTTTAAAATGTTATCTAATTTTAGGTTCTATTTAATTGGGTCAGATTATGTTATAATAATAATTTTAATTAGCAATTTTATGATGTTTGTGTATCTATATTTTTCTTGACTGTACACCGCCTTGAGTTCTACGGGAGAAAGGCAGTATAGAAATATAATAAATAAATAAATAAATAAATAAATAAATGAATGAATGAATGAATGAATGAATGAATAAATAAATATTTGAGACTGCAGTTATTTTTTAAAAATCTATAGAAGTAAGCAGATGGGAGATAAAGTAGGAGAAACAGAGAAATGGACAGATGATACAGAGTAGTTATGAAGCAAATGCCTCTGTAGAAAATCACCCATCTCCTCCCACTTATGACTGTAACCTTGTTGCTGATATCCTCACGATTTATATTGACTGTTTCCTAATATGATTTGATTGCTTATTTTTACCCTATGACTATCATTAAGTGTTGTACCTTATGATTCTTGATGAATGTATGTTTTCTTTTATGTACATTGAGAGCATATGCACCAAAGACAAATTTCTTGTGTGTCCAATCACACTCGGCCAATAAAGAATTCTATTCTATTCTATTCTATTCTATTCTATTCTATTCTATTCTATTCTATTCTATTCTATTCTATTCTATAAAATGAAAACTTCCCTAAAAATATCTAACTTGGTCTTAAACGTGTGCATATATGAGAGATTCTTCCTGAGAAGCAAAACTCTACTTTAGAAGTGAATTACACTATCATGGGATCTACATTATATAAATACAGGCATTTGCAGTAAAATCTCAATTAAATAGGCTTTGGGAGGAGGTTGTATGTGCCTGTTACTCCTGAATGTTGGTTAAATTAAGAAGTATGTTATTTGCCTCAATTTCTGCCATTTGCTTCATGACATCATTATGTAAATGACATACATTGATATAGATGATGCAAATTATCACAATTAAACAGGAATTCAAATGCCCTGTCTGGACTATGTGGGGTGTAATCAACTTGTCAGCTATTTGGGGGAATATTTAGGCAGAAATTTTGTCCTGACTACAGATTGCAACATCAAGATTTTTGTTGAGTATGTAAGCGCCAGAGGCTATACTTCAAAACAGGGAAATGAATGGGATGAAAGAGTCAATTCATTTAATTGAATTAATAACTATTGGTGAAAATTAACTAACTGCATTTTAAGGGACCCCATTTAAAGGATTCATGGATTCCCAGTTTCATATAAACAGAAAAATCATTCTCTGTCAAACAAACTCTGAATCTCTCTCTCTTATACACACAAACACACATATTTACAGATTTCCTTCTTCCTTCAGCAGCTGCAGGAAAGACCAGATAAAATAAGAGTACTTGCATTAGGAAAGGAATAAACACAGTGGAACAGAGGCAAGGGAATGGGGATGATGGTCAGAGAAAGAAAGGAAATAGATTTTAGAAAGCTCAGCAGGAAGAATATCAACCTACAATATGCATGTTTGCCCTCTAGTAAGTGATATTGATTTTAGTGTTTCAAATTACCAAGATTTTGCTGGATAGCTCTTGCGGATGTCACTAGCAGTATTTAATATAGCATTTTTCAATCCTGTCTGAAAAAAGCAATAATATTTCTGAACATTTGACAGAAGGGGAAACATATAAAATTTATTATGAGTTGAAGACCTACATGCAAACTTACTTTCCATAAATTGGCATACACTTATTCCAAAGAGTCTAATATCAGTACCACTGTTCACATGAAAGTTGTAATGAAATTATTTTCTTCACAGTAGCAAAGTATGATGTAATTTAATGGTGGTAATGCTGTAGTTCTTATATCAACTTCTGTTGCCTCTTTGAGGTGTAGCACCTTCATTGTCCCTTCATTGCACTTTCTCAGAACTTTGCTATGACTGGGAAGTTTCAACATCGTTGACATCCATCTTTTTTCTCCAACTTTCAGTTGACAAGAGTTGTAAATTTGGCATCTCTTTTAAATATTTTTCCTTATTTATATGTTGCATAAATCTATAGTGGCACTGTATAAAATCAACATAGCTTCATCAACAAAACTTGACAGAAGAGAAGACAAATCTTTTTAAGAACCACAAATACATTTCTGGATGTGGTTGGAACTTATACCACTACAGGAGATTTTTTTCCCAAGAAATAAGTTTTATGAAGCTCAGGCTGCTTTCTCAAGAACAACACAACAAAAGGAAATTATATTATAACTGCACTCAAAAAATATTCAGTCTCCCTTCACTTTTGTCAATTTTGTTATGCTGCAGTCTGATTCTACAGTTGTTGAAATTCATTTTTTCTCATTAATCTACACTGTATTCCAATGTGATATTTCATTTTTTAAAAATACATTTACAGACATTTCTAAAATTCTGTTTTTACTTTGTCATTATGAGTAACTGAGGGTAGATTAATGGTGATCATGTGACCACAGGATGCAGTGACTGCCATCAATATGTACCAGTTGCGAAGTGCCTGAATCACACTGATGTGACCCATAGGGATGCTACAATCAGCCATTACTTCAAGAGCAGGTTGTAAATCTACTTTTTCAGCGCCATTATAATTTAGAATGATCACTGAATGAGGTAGTTGTTAACCGAGGATTATCTGTAGCATTTTTGATGGGAATAAACAAATCATAAATTACTAGAGTGACCTTGTGCTATTGATACAGACATTGGAAAAAAATCTGGATTTTTCAACCTTTGTTTTTCCTTCAGTACTTCAGAATATTAAAGTATTCACATAGAAATAGAAATTACTATGCACATTACTGGTGATGTTAGAAAACATTTACATATACATGATATTAAATTTAAGTTTATGGCTAAGAATGTTTACTAAACATAGCACTATTTTCCAGTTGAAATAGGCACAAGGGTCTTTCCCTTCTGGTGAATGTAACACAGTTTTGCAAGGAGCCATTTTATGCAACAGTTATGGGACACAACTGCGTTGGAAGATTTAACGAACATGGGAAAATCATGTGTAATTATATATATCCAAAAGAATGTTTTCTCTGTATAAATGGGATAAATAGCTCAGCCTTGAGATTCTAAACTGAGATGGTAAAAATTGGTGGTAGGTGGATTGCTCAAAACAAGCTAATTTCTTTCTCCTGCTCTCTCTTTGAAATTGCATTTGGGGAAAGCCTTAAATGAAACTATACACCATTTATGTGGTGTAAAGAAATAGTTTCCATTTACATTTCCCCCCATCAGGTGGCTTTCAAATGTATCATTTGAAAGCATTTCTAGGAACCTTAAGGAAGAGTGTCTTAAAAGACAGTGGTATTAGTTCCCTTGACTAAGTGCCATCATTACTAGTTTACATTCTATAATTGAACCTGGCAACATGCTGCAAAGAATTTAAGCTGTTCTCCAAACATCTGCCTCTGCTCCTGACATCTCCTAGTTGATAGCACCTAGTCTAAAGCAGAAAACAGCTCATACTAATTCTCCCTGGAGAAATTAAAAATGACAGCTACAAGAGCTTACTATAATATGTAATTGCAAAATACTTTTGCCAGCCTGTTCTGGTGATTCCCCATTTTCCTGCTTGGAAAATGTTTGCTTCTTCCCTTATTGGTTTTGAACTGAGTGAAAATGCTGTGGCTCCTAGAATTTTTCTGTTTCTGTTGGATTTATTGGTAGGGAATTTCTTTCTTCCCACTTTGTGCTTGGAATAAGGTTTCACCATTGTTGGCTTTATATTCAGACCCTGTAGACGTTTTTGCTTAGCAGGACTACAACAGAAGATTAGATATATAGCCTAGTTCAGGCCTGTCAAATTCCTGGCCTGCGGACCAGATGCGTTACACACTGGCCACACCCACACCCAGTTTAGCGAAGGGGGGAAAAGTACCAACATATCATGTGATGCTGCCATGATGACGTGAGTTTGACACCCCTGACCTAGTATTTTGCTGGTGCAAAAAATGGATCTATTTCCTATGATACATGGATGGATGGGTGGAGATTATAATGCCTTTGAATCTGTTTTTGACTCTTGGAAAGTGCCTAGATTAGTTGCTTCAATTTTCTTGGCAAGGTTTTTCAGAAATGGTTTGCTACTGACTCCTTCTTAGGGCTGAGAGAAAATTTCTGACCCCAGATCACCCAGTTAGCTTTGTACCCAACATGGGACTATAACTCACGTTCTCCTGATTTCTATCCTGGTGACTTAACTTAACCACTGGTTAAGAAGATAGTTGACAGACAAACCGTATATACATGCAGATAAGCGGAGAATTTTAAGTGCCAAAATAAATCCACAATTGGAGTTCGGTTTATTTGTAGATGGGATTATATGCATGTGTGTGTGTGTGTATTTACAATGTATATATACCGTATTTTCCGGCGTATAAGACGACTGGGCGTATAAGACGACCCCCAACTTTTCCTGTTAAAATATAGGGTTTGGGCTATACTCGCCATATAAGACTACCCCTCTTCCAATGCACACCAAATAAAAATTTAAAAACATCAACTGGCTCACCTACAATGTAAAAGCAGCTGTGCTAGACCCAAAATGGCCCCTGCAACAAGCAGGTACCTCACACAGCCACAAAAAGCCCCCCAAAAAACTTTCACACTCTACACACACACAACACAACACAACTGGCTCACCCACAATGTAAAAGCAGCTGTGCTAGACCCAAAATGGCCCCTGCAACAAGCAGGAACCTCACACAGCCACAAAAAGTCCAAAAAACCAACTTTCACACTTTACACACACAAAATTCCACATACAGCTTTGTGAGATTTTGTGTGTTTGTGTAGTTAGAATGAAACACTACAGAAACACACTAAATCTCAGAAAGCTGCACAAATATTATTTTATTTTATTTTTATTTTTATATGAAAGCTAAATTTAAAACTTCCTAAACTTTAAATGGCTAGGTCTAAAAAAGAACAACTAAAAAAACCCCAGTTGACTATTTTTTTTAAAGCTCCCAAAGGGGAAAAAAACTTACCCAATAGAACAGGGGTCTCCAACCTTGGCAACTTTAAGACTTGTATACTTCAACTCCCAGAATTCCTCAGACAGCTTTGCTTTGCTGGCTGAGGAATTCTGGGAGTTGAAGTCCACAACTCCCTGCTTGCTTGATTGCAGGCAGGGAGTTGCTTGCTGATGGAATAGATTGAGGCAAGCGAAGCAAGGCAAGTGTTGCGACTAGCAGCTGAGGTAAGCAAGCTGGAGGGGGAAAACTTTTTTCCTTTTACATGGTTTCTGGCGATCCCAGCTGAGTTGCAGGGAACTCAGCTGGGATCATCAGAACTGGGATTGACTGTCAGAGCTGGGACCGTCAGAGCCATGGTTCTGGCGATCCCAGCTGAGTTGCAGGGAACTCAGCTGGGATCGTCAGAGCTTGGATCGTCAGAGTAAAAGGGAAAAACCTTTTTTTCTTTTACATGATCCCAGCTGAGTTGCAGGGAACTCAGCTGGGATTGTCAGAGCTGGGATCGACCGTCAGAGCTGGGACTGTCAGAGCTATGGTTCTGGCGATCCCAGCTGAGTTGCAGGGAACTCAGCTGGGATTGTTAGAGCTGGGATCCTCAGAGCTGGGATCGCCAGAGCCATTTAAGGCTCGTCAGAGCCTTTCAGGCTGGTCTGCCTGGTTACAGGAGAACGACACCCGGCGTATAAGACGACCCCCGACTTTTGAGAAGATTTTCATGTGTTAAAAAGTCGTCTTATACGCCGGAAAATACGGTAGTGTGTATATATTTTACAATGTTATCTTATTGATTCTGTCACCTACACTGGAATCTGCCAGGATCTTTCCTAGAGTTACCAAACCTGGAATAAAAAAATCTGAAATTAAATATCAGTAATTAAAAATCTTATGTATCTTTTCTGCAGTCTAGAGCTGCCTGTATTTTTGTTGAACCAATACAGATAGTCCTTGACCTACAACTTTTTTTGCATCAGTCATTAAGCAAATGTGATGGTTGTTAAGTGAATTAATGATTCGCTATGGGCACATTTTTGCTGAAAACTTAAAAGTGCTGACTGCAAAACCATTGTAAATGGGTCACCTGACTGCAGGTGTCCATAAATGCTGCCAAATACCCAAAATTTGGTCATGTGACTATAAAGGGAGCCCAACCATCAGAACTGCAAATCCAGGTTGTAAGTCTACTTTTTCATATGCCATTGTAATTTTGAACAGGCGTAAATCAAGGACTACCTATAGTCTTAACCTTATACTTACAACCCCAGCACTTCTGGACGATGCTAAATTGGGAAATAGTAAACTAAGGCTAAGTAAGGCTATAGTAGTTATCTCACTGTCCTCAATTTAAGACCGTCTGTTCCTGCACTTATACAAAGAAAAAAAAATCCAGGGAACCAAAATTATTTCATGATGGAGTTAAGAAGGAGATACAGCTCAAGGAGCCAGAAATACACTGTGGAGAGCTGTTGAAAAATGTTTCAGCTTGCTTTTGCTTCATACATATACAATCTCAATGATTGTAGTGGTTTACTGTAGCTTATTACCACATATATTAAGTAACATTTGCATATCATTAACTTTCTTTTGAAATAAGCTGGCAATTTTAATAAAGAGAAACAGACATTTTTTTCCCTTTCATAAATGCAATTGAATTCTTCAGCAGAATTGAAGTCAGACCATATGCCTTCTCTTTGGGTATCCCTTGGCATCAAAGTTCTGGCAATGCACCACTTGGTGTCAAAGCCAGCAAAAGATGTTTAATAGCTTTCAAACTCCAAAATGAGCTTTGCAGCCATGTGTGTCCCTCTCCAGTTGTCAGAGGAGATGAGCTTGAATTACAGTTCAGCCTTTACTGCCAAATGCTCTCCATTATTTTAGACCAGGTTGCCAAATAGGATTTATTGTCCTTTTAATTCAATATCAGTTGATGGAGCAGCAATGGCTGATCCAGACTGTATACACCAAAGATGCTTATCAGTGGAACAGGGCTCTTGAAAATTAGGAAGATAATTAAGTCTGCAACTAACTCATTGGTAATTGACACACTCAAAGCAAAGTTAAATAGAAAAATACAAACTATACAGCTAACAGAAATTACTTTGTTCCAATTGCAGTCTGTTCAGGAAGCACAGTTTGTTTGTTTGTTTGTTTGTTTGTTTGTTTTGTTTTTATTCTTCAAAATTTTCCTGACAAATTTAAGCATTTTTGGACTACAATGGCCCTTACAACCGAATGTGATATGTCTAATTACAATTTGCAATGTTATAGATCAATAGATAGGTGAGGTGAAGTAAAGTGAAATTGTACAACTATGAAGCTCTAACTATATTAATTTCTATATTCTGGTGAATAGAAGTAGCCATAATGAAAAAATAAACCTTTTCAATTCAATTTGTCATTTTTGGTGCAGGCACTTATCCATTTAACATTTAATGATGAAACAAAGTTTCCAGTTTATATATAGAAATATGTGATTCCACAAGGATGAGCTGCACATGGAAAATGCGGGACAAAAACACATGCAGCTATCATATTACTATCACATTATTCCACATTACCATCATATCATTGTGTGATAGAGAACAGTAATTTCATATGAGATTATTTGTATTGTATTTTAACTCATTCCACTCCTACACTCCTGGGTGGCTCTGCCAATGATTTACTGGGTAAAAACAATACCAAAAAAATAAATAAAATCAAATTGATTTGTAAATAATTTCATTTAGCAATTGTGTCATTGACTTATAGGTTTGCACTGTTAGGTGTTTTGTGTCAGCCATGGGAATTTCTTAAAAGGCCACCAGATGGGAGCAAAGAGGCACCTTTGATCCCACTGGTGGGTCAAGGGGCTCAGGCCCCTGCAGCCCCATTGGGGAAAGTTAATGGTTCTCCGGCTCCCTCACACATTGGTAAGGGAGGAGCCAGGGGCCCCTATAAGAACCCATGCACAGGGGCTGCTCTCCCCTGCTCTTATTCTAACTTCCTATGGGACTGATCCATGGGCTCAATTCAGGCATGGATGCCTCCATGCCAGGGAACTCATTTTACTCCACTTTTACTTCTAAATAAAGACTTAATTTGATTGCATCCTTGCGTGCTGACTTTTCTTGGAAGTGCCCTTAACGAACCATCGATCTTCGTGAGATCCCTCACATGCACTTCAAAAGAATGCAAGCAATTAGAGATATTCTTAACTCAATGTTTTTTGAAGTGATAGATGAGGCAAGCTTTCTTGCCTAAACAATAAACACATTCAAGACCATTTTCAGTGTCACAAAATAATTAGTGTTGTGTAGAAAAATTATTCTGGATTGTTCTGCAATTCTCATTTAGTCTCATGAAATAATATTACCTTCCAGAAATCAATTCAAAAGGGAATACAACAAGTTAGATGAAATTCTCCAGAGTGAAATGAAGAGTTCCTGAAGTAGGCCAAGGACATCATATCTCCAGCATCTCTCTAGAGCTTCTTTGGCTTCCCATACTTAAATTTCCCCAAATACTTCCTGAGGCTTTTTCTGATTAGGATATATGTGTGGTTATGGAAGCTTCAGAATGAGAGGAAGATGTATAGTATAATGGGAAGTAATTACAGCACCCTCCTGTTCAAAAAATAAGAACAACAGAAATTTGAAAAAAAATATAGTAAAAAAAACCCAGAGGACTGTTATACAATGGAAGAAAACTTAAGAAATTGCAAAACAGATTTCAAAACAACATTAAAGTAGCTTGTTGTTAACTTTGCCAAAACGTGGAATCTTACAGGTCAAAAGAAGTATAAGAACTCAGAAACTTGAGTTGTTTCTTGTTAAAGGGTGCATTTCCAGTTATACTGAAAAACAGTTAAGAAAGTCAGCCCTACAAAACTATCCCTGCAGAAAATGTTGATTTTATTGCATGTCATTATGTAAGATCAGAGCCATTGCGTTATGATTATAAATGTGTTCTGGAATTATAGACCGGCTCTTAATTAACTTTTGACTTTCATTATGGATACAATATTTGAGGTTGGCATTAAAGTGTGGTGCCAAGGGTTATTTTGAAGTAGAAACTTTTATGGTCCTATAAAGTAATCTTAATAATCTTTGCCCCTATTATCATTTACTTTCCTCAAAAGTTAGTGCTGTTTCCAAAAGAATGGAATCCCATTCCAGGCAGTAATGTTAATATGTGTTCTCCGAAGCTGAGAATGTATGTGTGTAAAGCCCGGGGGTGCCACCTACAACCAGCCCCTGCGCTATCAAACGTCTTGTATGATAACCTCCTTGTGAAGAGAAGTTACCAATTTTCTGCAGTACCAAAGGTCCTCATTATGAAAGATTTGGGATCCCATGGAAGAATTAACAGCATTCACAGGTTAGATTATGTGACAAATCTTCTTGGTAGGTAAATGGAGATAGGATTATAATCTCAATTGCCGAATAATACCTCACATTTCTGACTGAATCCCAAAAAGAGAACGTTGTAAAAAAACATACACTTGTTGACCCTTTGTAACAGAAAATACAATATTTCAGTATTGGCTTTGTTATTTATATTCTACAATTCAACAAATATATAAAATAGAGAAAGGATTCATTTATGCATAGTCTATTACCATGAACCTGATAATATCTGAAACAATTTTTTTCTTTTATACAAAATGATTGTAAAATAACTACACGTACATTTAAGATTAGACACTGCTATAAGTAATATCAGTTAATCATTATTTTTAGTCTTGGGTTATTTTAACATTGACAAGGACGTTAAGCTATTTATATTGGGAAAAGCTCTTATTTGTTCCATGTTTTCTAATAATAATTTTTAATTTAATAAATTAAAAAATAATATTAGTTATTAAAAATTAATAATTTTTCTATATTGAAATCTTAAGGAAATATGTCCTCAGTTTTAAGGAATCCTGATACAGACCATTTGAGTTCTGTGCTTAGTAATCTAATAAAGTTACAAATCAGGAAACTAGAATTCATATTTCAATTTCTACCAGAATTTTGAGCTTCAAAGAGGCTCTTTTATGAGGCTGACATAAGTACAGATTTGATCTCATTGTCTTTCCTAAAATTTAGTAATGGAAGCACTGTAAGGAGGTCTCATTTTTAAAGAACAGTACACAATAATAAAACCATATTTCAATATATACTTTAGTGTTCAAGTTTGTGAGAGTATTATTCTGTCCACATTCATCATCTGTAAAGTATATGTTAGCATCAAATCAGATCAAGCATATTAGAAGGAGCTGTCCAGTTGGAAGCCTAGCAGCTGTCCATTTAAAATTCAAGGACTGCAAGGAAGAATCTGCATAATATGATTTATTGCAATTGAGTTGCAAAGACATTAGATTAATAAAGGTCACACTGAGCTGTAGGACCCTTCCTTTAATTTTCTCCCTTCCTAAGTATTATATAATAGTTGTTGGGGAATTGTTCAACTTGATTCGGAGTAATATTTTCGAAGAGTTCTTAGGATGATGGTTTTTGATTTATAACAGAGACTGGCATTCCAAAGAATCCATGTCTCAAGTCAGACAGTAACAAATTTCAACAACCTTGATGCAGTGAAAGTTGCAGTGAAAAGACTTATTTACTGGAGAAGGTAATAGTTGAGCATTTTCTGGAGATTTAGTCTTGTCATGTAGTATGTTTGGATCTCAATGAAAATAGGTCCAGGGATCAGTATTTTCCTCAGAACTAAACTGATTAGCCTCATCTTTGGGTTTTAACGATGCTAATTTTCCCCCTAAGAAAGTTCTTGTATCTCATTATCTTTGCCCCAAGAAAAGTTGACAGCTACATTTATGATAAAGGCACATTGGTGTCTTTAAATTCAGGGAATCAGAAAACTTTAAAAATAGTTCTCTCCACATTCCTGATAAATGTAACAATTGAAAATCAGACTCACAAAGGACATATTAAAGTATTTGGTTCTTTTTTTAAAAAAGTATATAGGATGTTTTAGTATTTATAATTAAAAACTAAATCCCAAGTATTGGGGTTTACTATTGTAATATAAGCTGTGGACATGTGTGAAAAAGAAAGAAGAAACTTCATTGTATCTGTTATGAACGTTTGTACATAATACCAGCTTTGAAGTTACCTTAAACCTCATGATGTGTGAATAGCAAAGCAAACAGCCAATTAATACTACTTCTTAAAACTGCTTTGATCTGTGCGCCAGCAATATAAAGGTATTTCACATTTAGAACAAAATCTGGCTATCCACATTTACAGAATGTGATGGATAATTCAGTTGAAGTCTATTCCTCCCTGTTTTCATAGATTGTAAATCTGGAAAAGTTACAAACAGGACAATCCAACAACTACACTAATTCTCCTATGGGGAAATACAAGCTTGTTTGTTTTTAGGTTAGAAAGGAAGCAGGGGTGGGTTCTAAATTTTTTTTACTACCGGTTCTGTGGGCGTAGCTTATTTTGTGGGTGTGGCTTGGAGGTCATGTGACTAGGTGGGCGTGGCTAGCTGGTCAGAGTCATTTCTGGAAGGTCCTCGCACTTACGACCAGTCCTCACACTTACGACCTGACTCATTTGTTTGCTTTTAACATTGATCAGCTGTAGGACGGCCCTTTGAAGCCCCGCGGCAAGAGTTTAAACAGTTTTTTTCCCTCTAGTCATCAGCTGGGACTCAGGAGACAGCAATAGATTGGGGGTGGGACCAAATAAAAGGTAAGAATAACGTGGGTGGGTGAGGGGATGGGAGGGGGGGAAGAACCAGTTCGGTGATGTCATATCATCACCGCTACTGGCTCGGCCGAACCGGACCGAACCAGGAGGAACCCACCACTTAAAGGAAGTATCTAAAGGGAAATATGATAGAAGTCTATGAGATCTCACATGTGGAAAACAGACATAATTTTTTTTTAATGTACTCTTCCAGAATGTTAGATCTTGCAGTCATCAGTTGAAATAAATGCAGAGACATTAAATACCAATAAAAGAAACTACTTCTGTACACAGCACATAGTTCAACTATGGAATTCACTGCTACCATGGTGTGATGGCTGTTAATTAGGTGGTTGTGATTGCCACCAATTTAGAAGGTTTTAAAAAGAGGACTGGTGAGATTTGGGGCGGATGGTGCTATTGCTAATTGCTTGTCTTCTATAAAGGAAGCGTACTTTGAATAGCTTCTGCTGGGGAACTGTACTGGAACAGGTCTCCTAGCCTTCTCTCCATTTTTCTGAACTTCTGATAAGCATCTGTTGATCACTATGTGACACTGCAGACAGGGCAAGATAAATTCTTAGTACCAGTATAGATTATAATGAAAAAAGTGGTGTAAGAGGTAGCAATAAGAACCAGATAATAAACTTAATTATAGCAAATCTTAGAACACTGATCTGTGTTAAAAGTCAGATATATCTTAATTTAGGAACTTCCTCCAAGTAAAAATAAAATATATTTTATTAAATATATTATAATATATAATATATATTATATTATATTATAATACATTTAATAAAATATATTTTAATGTCCTTATCTTGGAAATTAATCACTAAAATGTAGAACGATGTCAGGCAGTTATCTAGCAAATTAATTAAATGTAGATGTCATTTGCCTTGATGTTATTGCCTTGATATTACCTCTCGTTTTAAACACAAATTTGATATTGAAGAAAATGTTAACATCGACAGTAACAAGAGTTGTAAACAAATGGATCCTACTAAGAATGCTGCTGTTTATTTTTTTGGCTGGGATTGTTAGCATAAAACTGTTCCACAAACCAGCCATTCACATTCTGAATTAAAGTGTTGTGCCAACTATGTTGTTAGTTTGTGACTTGGCACAGTATACTAATCAGACAATTGTGTTAATCATGTAAATCAAAGCTAAATTATCCATGAGATTAACCATGAGAAAGCCAGGCATGAACAATCGGTCTATGTGTTTTTAGTAAAATAATAATAATAATAATAATTTGACTAAGAGGATGCCATTATTTTCTTTCAATAACTGTGAAAATAAGGAGTTCAACCAGTACAGGTCAGACAAAAAAACCCATGCTTATTTCATAACCTCTTTAAATTCTAGACTACTTTTGATTATTATTAAATGATTTATCAAACCTTCCTAAAAGAAGGTAATAAATCCTTAATGTCTTATTTGTAAAACTCATGCCTTTAATTGGATCTTGCATGGTTTTTTTCATTTGTGTATGTCATCTCTAAAGTGTGTTCTCAATTGTCAGTGTACTTGAAATGAAGAGGTGTAGCCCTTATAAAATTCTATTTTTCTATCTGGGTATGTATGAGATCGCCTTCTGCCAGTGATAGCTTCCCACTGGCCAATACGCTCCCACAGAAAGGGACTCCTCAAGGTGCCGTTGGCCAATCAATGTCGACTGGTGACACCCAGGGGGAGAGCCTTCTCTGTGGGGGCACCTGCCCTCTGGAATGAACTGCCCCCGGAGACCTGTATGATCCCCGATTTACGTACCTTTCGCTGTGCCCTTAAGACTCTTTTGTTCCAACCGGCCGAGCTGGCTTAGAAAATGAATTTTAATTGGATGTCTGTAGTTTTTAATACAAGGGCCAAATTTTTATATATTTTAAATTGTTTTTAAATTTTACGGTATATGTTTGTTTTAATATGGCTGTACACCGCCCTGAGTCCTTCGGGAGAAGGGCGGTATAAAAATTTAATAAATATTTAAATAAATAAATAAATAAATAAATAAATAAATAAATAAATAAATAAATACTTTCTTGCCTGAATTAGGTTTATTACTCCTCTTACAGAAAAAAACAGTATTAATATATGTCATTGTGATCTTAAATGGAGGCATGAATATAACAGGGATGACTGTTTTCCATTTTGTTATTATTCTATGTACTGACTTTCTATATGCCCAATTTCTGGTTTTGGAGACGAGGGGCTAAAATTAGGTTACAATCCAAATGCACTTATTAGGAAGCTGACTGGGTAATTTTAAGATTGTCACTCTCTCAGCTCAACCGACTTCACAGGATTGTTGTGGGGAAAATAGGAGGAGGAGGAAGAAGCATTGTGTATGTTCACTGCCTTGAGCTACTTATAAGTAATAAAGGAGTAATAAAAAAAAATAAAATCAAACTAAAATGCACTGGACAGAGTGGTACAGATTTAAATATAGAATATGCATAAAATTTCACTATTAATTACAAGTTATGCACCTTGACAGTTTACTGTAGGTTTAGATTGCATTGTTTACTTTTTTAGTGAAGTAGACTAAAGGAACAACATCTGTGCATTATTTAAATGTAAAGACTCCTTTGAGTTGACCTTATCTCACCAAACTCAAGGTTGATTCAGCCTTCTGAGGTTGGTAAAATGAGGGCCCAGATTGTTGGGGGCAATATGTTGACTCTGTAAACCGCTTAGAGAGGGCTGTAAAGCAATGAGAAGTGTATATAAGTCTAAGTGCTATTGCTACTTCTTAGCTTTTTCTTGGCAGAAACACCAAAATGGTTTGTTAAGCCTTCTTCCACAATTATTTTTGACTTCCTGGTTTAGTGTACAGCCCTGGTCTTACCCAACTACTGGTAAACTTCCTAGGGACCTCCAAACAAACTGCAGATCTATTTATCAGTAATCAGATCATTCAAACCTATCCAATCATCTTGTTTGTACAGTATCTTCAACCAAGATAAAAAATTTCCACGAAAGACTAGAAAATCCCACATCGATATTTAACAAAATTGTTTACATCTTCATGTTTAGACATTTACTGGAGTAGATTACTGCATTAATAAAATGGAACTAAAGAAGTAATTGATCATTTACTTATAAAAATAATATTGTTTCTCATACATATAGCAAGAAAACTAACCCTGCATCAGAATTCCTTCCCTTTTCTTTTATATTAGATACAACCCTATTCTCAAACCAAAGTTTTTAAAAAGGAACTCAGAGTTGGAATAGCTTCTTTACTCATTCTTAAATGTCTAGCAGTGAATTGGGGAGTCCAGGGAGAATTAGTTGGCAGAGGCAGCATCTCCATAGAGATATGAGGTTTCTTTGCCAATTCAGCTAGCTCCATCTCTCACTTCCAATGATTTTATTGCAGATCAGCTTCTTTCTTTTTCCACACCAACGTACCAACAGAATTTCACCTTTTCCTATTTTTAATTTAATATGTGTGTTTATGTCTTTTTAAAAAATTGAAGCAAATTTTGGTTTTCTTTTGCTTTATTGTTCTACAATGGACTCAGGGACTGCCATGTGGGGAGGGGGGAAAGAGGAAGGAATAGGTCAAGATGATACAATGTAACTTGCTTTTGAAAGGGGTGGGGCTTCAGTCTCGTGATCATACTCACCATCTTGGCTTTTTATTCCACCCTTCCTATGGACACCCCTAAATGGGTCAAGTAAATGTACAAAGACTCAGCATCTTCTCTTCCCAATCAAAAATGCCTTCAGAGTTGTGGATTAAAAAAAGCATATATAAGAACCAAACAAATTTCAAATGAGTAACCTGTAGGGAACATCCATTGCAATTTTGGCATCTACTTTACTTTACTTTACTTTTACTTTTATATGATTTGTATACTGCCCTACTCCCGAAGGACTCAGGGCGGTGAACAGTCAACAATAAAATACACACATACAAAATTTAAAAAGCAGAAATAAAATCGAATTAAATAGTTTGGCCCAGACAAATTAAAACCCCAATCAATTTAAAACAGATTTAAACTTTGAGGATTAGAAATATTAAAAATATTAAAATATTAAAATTGTTTAAAAAGAGGGAGAAAGTTAGGCCAGGCCCGCCTGGTGAAATAAAAAGGTCTTTAGAGCGCGGCGGAAGGTGCGCAGATCTGGGATCCTCTGTATCTCTGGGGGAAGCTCGTTCCAGATATAGGTGCCCCCACTGAGAAGGCTCTCCTCCTGGGGGCCGCCAGTCAACATTGTTTGGCCGACGGCACCCGGAGAAGCCCCTCTCTATGAGAGCGTACCGGCCGGTGGGAGGCTATTGGTGGTAGTAGGCGGTCCCGCAAGTACCCAGGTCCTGAGCCATGGAGCGCTTTAAAGGTGGTAACCAAAACCTTGAAGCGCACCCAGAAGACCACTGGGAGCCAGTGCAGCTCGCGCAGGAGGGGTGTTACATGGGAGTGCCATGTCGCTCCCATTACCACCCGCGCGGCTGCACTCTGCGCCAGTTGGAGCCTCCGGCTGCTCCTCAAGGGGAGCCCCATGTAGATAGCGTTACAATAGTCCAGGCGGGAGGTGACGAGGGCATGAGTGACCGTGCGTAAGGAGTCCTGATCCAGAAAGGGCGAATCAGGCGGACCTGATGAAAAATCCTCCCGGTCACGGCTGTCAAGTGCTCTTCTAAAGACAGCCGTGAATCCAGGAGGACGCCCAAGTTGTGCGCCCTCTACGTGGGGGCCAATGATTCGCCCCCAATAGTCAGTGATGGCACCAACTGACTATATCGGGACGTCGGAAACCACAGCCACTTGGTCTTGGATGGGTTGAGCCTGAGCCTGTTCCTCCCCATCCAGATCCGCATGGCCTCCAGGCACCGGGCCATCACTTCAAGGGCATCATTGGGGTGGTCTGGCTGGTCCAGCTCTCAAATGTGAACTTGATCATAGCAGAACCCAAGGAATAATTTGAATCATCTGTTAAAGAGTTTGTAGGATACAAATGTTATAATGTCTGATGGAATTTCACTCTTTTTCCAGCTACCTTCCGTAATTATTGCAATAGCACATCATAGTTTAGGGTAAAGTATTTAATGATTGGTTCTCTTTTATTTTACTGTACACAAATGAAGATCAGGTCATGTGATTAAAACACAAGATTCACTATATCTATTTTAATCTAAATGCCAGTAAAGGCATTTGCATGTTAACTTGTTTTGTTTTTATTAGGGTTTTTGATGTATCCATAAAACATAGCTGATTGCCAGAATTATATATCCTACAATACTGGATGCGGACATATAGTTCCTGGACTTTGATTGCAGATCAGTGGTAGACTCTGCTGGGCTTTATGCCAGCAGCTATTTTCCAGTTTTAGTTCTTTGTCTGAAAAATAGTGGATGAAAAGATAAAAATTATATTTTATTCATACCTTAGAAGTGCTATATAAATAATCCATGATATCTGTATATGAGAAAGTCCACAGTCAAGCCCCTTAGAGAGTTGCTAGGACTCTTCATATTTATCAGAGAAATAATAACACTATACATTACATAAAAGATTTCTTAAATAAACATTCATACAGTATGGTCAAAATGTGCTTCTTCAATGGAATAAAGGTTATTTAATGTAGTCTTTTTAAAAGTTTATTTTTTTTCTCCCAAGCAAAAAAGTAGAATAGTGTATAGTGATGTTGGTGACCTTATTAGCAAACTACAAAATATTACATTTTATGATTTAGAATATGACCAGCCTTTTTCAGAAACATTGAATGTATAGCATTTCATAAAAAAAAAAGAAATTAATGTTTCTGTGCTAGGGAAGAAAATATGAAGAGAGAATATATAGGTCCTTTTGTAACAAGCAAGCATATGTATTTTTATACTGTTGATCATCACCATCAAGTATAACATATGAGAGTGTTTAAAACTTTTAATTGATAATTCTGTGATTGTGCATATAATATTTTTGGGTTTACAAACTGAATGGATGCAGCAACCAAGTCAGTAGTATGTGCTGCTAAAGTGTGTTCCTACCCTTTAGAATTCAGCAATAAAATTCTTCTTTCCTTTAAACATAAGAGTTGGGAAATACACTATACATTGTCTTTTCAAATCAATTAATGTGTACTGCAATTCTTGATTTATGTATGATGTTTGTGGATATGGATAAATATATATTTCCTTCCTTCCTTCCTTCCTTCCTTCCTTCCTTCCTTCCTTCCTTCCTTCCTTCCTTCCTTCCTTCCTTCCTTTCGCAGTGATTGCATAATATTAAATTTTTGCTAATGCTTAAATTCAGTGTAAATTGTTTGGGTTTGAGGGAGACATCGTAAGCAAGAGCAAAAACCAGTGCTAGCCATAACAACCACTATTTCCCAAAGGGATAAAAAATGTCCATAAGTGCCCAAAGCTGTAAATACAGTTTTGGAGAAAATGCAGTATTTGCTTAATATTTATCTATATTTAAATCATCTTCATAGCTTCCAGCCAATGAGTGAGCATTTGCATCGCCTCTTAAAACTAACTGAAAAAGAAAAGAAGTGGATATCATCACGATAACAGTGAGTCCCAACATAGAATTCTTGGGTGGCTTCTTCATATAGCTGATGAAAGCAAATAACTAAATGGAATAAAATAGGAGATAAAATAAAGCCTTAGTAATTCTGTAGCTCCATTGCTATATTGCAAAACAGTATTCTACCAGTGAGAGTCAGTTTGGTGTAGTGGTTAAAACATTGGGCTAGAAACTGGGTAATTGTAAAATCTAATCTCACCTTAGGTACAAAACCAGCCCGGTGACCTTGGGCCCATCCTTTTCTTTCAGCTGAAGAAAGGAGGCAATGACAAACCATTTCTGAAAAACTTTGCCAAGAAAAGTATAGTGACTTGTCCAGGCAGTCTCTGAGAATTGAATGTGATTGAACAGAAGAATAAAAAAAGTTCTACCAGCACTTTTTTCTGGGAATGCTCAGATAAGAGAACTTTGAAACTACCAAAATGCTATCTAAACCTCATAGAATGGTTAGAATGAATCATTCATTGAATATCTCATTGATTTAGGCAATTTAAGTAATAGGCCTGTCAGACATTTTGTGTTGTTTATTCTGAGACTTATGGGAGACTGGGATAGCACTATTTCGGTCTCTTTGGACCTCTTCAGCCAGCCACACCCATATTTTATGACTCCTCCCTGTAAAGGTCAAATATTTATTCTTTTTAATTCATAGGCTTAAATGTATGATATGTATGTATGTATGTATGTATGTATGTATGTATATATATATATATATATAATATATTTCCCTCTCAGAAATCAAACTGTGTGTGTCTGTGTGTATTTCATTTGAGTACATAAAAACAACAGACTGTTGCCTGCAAAGTGGCTGTAAGTAGAAGCATAATTATTTCTTCATTATTTTTTTTTTGTTTTGCTGTGAAACCATAATAATTCAGGAATTATTTCATACACATGTGTTTTGTAGTGTAAAATTATCTTGACAGAATTGAGTAAATTCCACTAGCTTTGTGAAAAAAATGGTTTAAACAAGTGCAACTAAACCTCCGGAAAAGATAATTTTAAAAAAATATGGAGTTGCTTCATTAACTACGATAATTAAAAATACAATATAGTTGAAATACCGAGTTCTCTTGGTCAGCTTTGGAAAGCAGTGAATGATTTAAATTTAAATTTCCTGCACCTTAATGACATAATCCCTTTTATAAATCTGATACTGTTGTAATCCTTACTATTCATTTTTAGCACTACTGTTTTGTCATTTTATCATGTTGCATCGTTTACAAAAAATGCAGGGGAAAAAAAAAAGAAACTACTCTCAAATGCAAAGCAGTATTGGCTCTTTCAGTTTAATCCAGATTAAAGAACATGTGAGCCATTTTAGCCAATTGTTAATATTACTTACTGTTTTTCAAGGCTTGACTGCAAGCTACAGTGGGATTTTTTTGATAGCAAGTTCAAAAATAATGCCCCTGTTGATTAGCACAGTATGTATCATGACATTTAATTAGGTAATGATTTCTGCTCAATGAATGTTCGAAACAGCAGATAGAGGTGCAGCAGTAAACTATAGTAATCATGTTTCCATTGGCATTGTACAATGACAGTCTCAAGTGATAAACATTTTGATCACAATATGTAAATCATTTTCTCCCCATAGAATTTGGTCTCACACCAATCACTTGTCTCTTTTAATATGATTTGTCCTGGCTATTGAAAAGAAGAGCTCCTCCCTCCCTCCATATCTCTGCTAATGTAATTAGCATCTAGTCAATAATGTTCAGCATTTCATTTCACCACTTTAATTAACAAATTCAATTTGTTCAAACTGCTGTGAAAACAAATTAAAGCTCCACTGAATAAAAACCTCCAGCACTTCCGAAGTTGCAAAACTCTTCACTGGCCCTAACTTATTTCCTGTTTTTTTCCTGATATTTGTTTACATTTTTAATAAAAATACAGAACTGCACATTTATATTTATTTCTAAATTTTGTGACTAAAACAGATTACTTTTAGTGTTATGGGACCTTATCAATATCTAGATGGAGAATCTTTAGGGACCACAAACAGACAATGTTGGATTTTTTTTTAATTAATGGGAACCAAATAATAAAGGAACAGAAACAATCATTTCATATATTGTATTTTTTAATATCTACATGACATTTAGATACCAAGTGCATTTAATTTATAACAATTTGCCTGCAATAAAAATATGCAATATGTGCCCGTTGTCTGTTCAGCTAGGACGATTTTTCATTAGCTTTAGGTGCTGTTGATATACTTTAAATAGCTATATTTCTCATAGGATGGTAATAATTTTATCTAATTGTAGTTCTCTAGATCCAGTTTTTACACCTCTCTCTTTTTTTTCGAAATAGTTAATGATAAATCAGTGCTTTTATCTAAAAATTCAGTGTCAAATCTGTTTTGAAAATCCTTGTCACACATAACTGCTTTAGATCCTGTTTGTAACTTCATGAGTTATCTGCTGGGATTCAAATACTAATGAAAATTGAATCTATTTGTTAGAACTAGAGCACCCTCTGGTCTGATTAGCTGACAAATTCTGTAAAAGGAAAATAATCCTAATTCTAACAGTAGCATTTCGGTACTTATATTTGTGTTTGTTTGTTATAGAAAAAACAAAAGAAATGTGGGACCCTTTAAATAATAGAATACATTTCTACTATAGTGGCGTATCTTTCCTTCCACTCTGTCCTTCTAGAAAATTAAACATTGATGGAAAAACTTAAAATGAGATGTTGATTCAGCTCCATGGTTCAGTGTTGTCTTTCAACACAAATGTACAAAAGCTGCATCAGATAGGACAAGAATTTTTAGGATAGTCTCCCATAGAAGTTCCAGCAGGTGGTTTAATATCTTGAAACTTCTGTTAGTTTCATGTTTCATAATAAACTTATATTAAGCATCTTTTAAAGCATTAGTTAGTATTGGGATTATTTACTGTTCGCACTCACCATTCTAAATGTAATCAGGTATTTATATTCTGGTATAAAAGATGAGTGAATATCATCTCAAAAGGAATCCAAGGTGAAAAAAAAACAACTTTTCCAAGATAACCGGAAAAAAATGAATGGCTTAATCTTTTCCACGTTCTTATGGCAAGATTGGCCTTCAGACAATAATGAAATATGAATAAATCTAGCTATGAACACCTATTAAAAGTGCTGACTACAAAGGTTTGATGTAGAGAAGACCTAGATGCAAAGCTGGATTTCTAATGTTGATATGCCAAAACAGAAGTTGGATCCCACTTCTTAATCTTGAGGGAGGGGAGCAAAGATATTCTCCTTTTTATAAATGTTTGCAAATAGTTAATAATAGATTGGTATCTGCAAACTGTCCACAGAAATTTAAAAGGTTACATGAATTTTGACCAAATTCTGTAATTGTTTACACTGTGTCCCATACTTTTATACATTCTAACACTAGTCCATATGTCTCATAATAAAAGGAGACCTTCTGGGCACTATTTTTATTGCAGCCTTCCTAATTTGCTAGAAGTATCATACAGAAACAGTAGATAAATCTTCAAAATGGACAAAGTATACAGACTTTTTCTAGCCAACAATATAGTAAATCATTTCATTTTCCAATATCATCCTCATTCAGTCTTTCCACATGAAAATCTAAAGGTTGGCTCTTCAGTCTATAAGAGGCTTACAGCAATGGAATGGTAGAGGCACAACTTTCTCCTACTTGCAGCTAAAATTACTATACTATTATAGTTCCCAAAAAAAAATCTGCTGCACTAAAGTCACTATGTTTTCTTGCAGACAATCTTCTCTTCTGAATGGCCAACTGAACTATTCAGTTTTAGAAATTGTGTATTAACTTTTGTCTTTTTGTAGTCCTGGCAACAGTGCAATTTCATGGAGGAGTGTTGTGATTTGTTTTTTAAATGTACCATACATGTCATATTGCTACGTATTTATAGCATATACTAAAAAAAACCCACTTACTATCAAAAAGTAGAATTTGTACTCTTTTTCCAGCTTAAAGAAGCATTCTCAGTCAAGAGCCCTAAGAACTCCCAGAATTCCATCCAGTCAGTGATAATGTAGAAGACCGGTTTAAAGAAAATTTTACCCATTGTTCATTTTCATTTCACCTTGTAATTTAATCAGGTACCATTCGTCTTATCATCTTTTCCTTCTTTGGAATTTTATTCCTCTTTCTTTCTGATACAGTTCTTGCTGTTTTACATGGAAATTCTAGTACAGGAAAGAAAAACTGATTAAAGAAATACCTGCAAGAAAATGCTCCAAGCCATCTCCTTCCCATTTTAGTCTGTGAAATTGCTAGTGTTTAATTGATCTTCTATAAGCTTATCTTTCCAGTGAGATGTACCATTATTGTACATTAATCAGCGCCTCCAGACATTATCACTGTGGTAACCAAGAGCTAATCAAGCAGGAAAGGAGCTGGCAGACGCCAAGGTGTCACGGAGGCCTTGCTGTGTGCAAAGTCTGTCAGAGTCTCATGTTTTCTCAGGGCAGCTGATTTTGTATAACCTTGTAATGACAATGGAACAGAGATAGGCGTTCTGAATGACAGATTTATGGGCCACATAGGGTGCTTACAAGCTGAAATGTCTTAATGAGAGCAAATAATAAACATGGAATAATACATGAAATGCAAACAATATTGTTTGTTTTTACTAAAAAAGAAATTTTAAGCAAGAAATATGCCAAATAATGTAGATATTAGCTCCTTAAACTATATTAATGAAACAATACTTGCCCTCAAGACATAACTGTGAAATGATTTGATCCAGAGCAAGTACTTCTGTTTTCTTATATACTTGGTGACCAGAACCTTTTCGTACTATAGGTCCAAAAACATGAATAGATATCAAGAGTGTCTCTTGTCTGATCTACGTATGTACATTAAACTCCTTAATTTTATATACAACTTTGTAAGCAGGTCCATGTTTTGACATTTTGTGAATATGTAGAGGCCAGGAAAGCAGAAGTTGTCCTAACAGTCGTTCATGGAATATGGAGATCATAATGTGAAAAGAACCAGTTTGGGATTTTGGTTAAAGGCACCAGGCTAGAAACTGTGAGACCATGAGTTCTAATCCTTAGACACAAAGCCACTGGGTGACTTTGGGCCAGTTCAATAGTGGGTTCGACTTACCTTCGCTACCGGTTTGAAACTGTGAGCGTGTGCGCGCAGCACTTCTGCGTATGTGCAGAACCTTCTGCGCATGCAGAGAGCGTCCATGATGATATCCAGGGGCTGGGCAGAGCCTCCCACTGCTGCCACTACCAGTTCGCCCGAACCAGAGCGAACTGGTAGAAACTCACCACTGGGCCAGTTACTCTCTCTTAGTGCTAGAAAGAAGGCAATGGCAAACACATTAGAATATGTTGCCAGGAACACTGCAGGGACCTGTCCAGGCAGCTGTCAAAAATCAAGACTTTAAAGTGGAAAAAAGAAAGCTTAAAGTTATATTTGGAAAGGAATTATGAGAAAATACAGAATTTGCTGCAGTGTTCAAGTGTTGGATTATAATGCAGACTCCAGGGGTAAGCTGTCAAAGCATTTTCAATTGTTTATAATAAGCATGGACTGGCAGAAATTTGTAATTGCAGCTGACAAATACTGAATGCCTGAAAAAAAGATAGCACTAATGGAAATCAAAGACTGTCAAAAACATAAAATCCAGCTCCACTCCTTTCCATATTGAGTTTTTCAGAAAATAACAATGTTCCTTGTGCATCGACCACACCACTATATGTACAATTTATATTATATTAGAAATGTTTGTAGCAGGGGTGAAATCTAAAATTTGTTATTACCGGTTCTGTGGACGTGGCTTGGTGGGGGAGGGTAATGTGACTGGGTGGGCGTGGCCAACTTTTTTTAAAAAAAACTTTTAAAAGCATTTTTTCTATAACCTCTTCGGCCGAAGAGGTCGCAGAAAAAAATGCTTTTAGAAGCCTTTGACGATCCCAGCTGAGCTGTGCCATCATCAGAGGCTTTTCTTTTTATTTTTAAAAGCATTTTTTTGGCTGAAGAGGTAGAAAAAATGCTTTTAAAATTAAAAAAAACAGCCTCTGATGATCTCGCGGCTCAGCTGGGCGGGGGGGAGGGGCACAGGGATTTTTGCTACCAGTTCTCCGAACCACCCGCCGCCATCGCTACTGGATTGGGCAATCTGGTCTGAACCAGGAGCATTTCAACCCTGGTTTGTACCCCGTCTGTAGAAGCGAATAGAATGTATGTCCCATATTCCATCC
Source organism: Arizona elegans (assembly GCA_022577455.1). NCBI lineage: Eukaryota > Metazoa > Chordata > Lepidosauria > Squamata > Colubridae > Arizona > Arizona elegans. The sequence continues at coordinate 146,046,215 of JAKOOJ010000002.1, forward strand.
CGAAGTCAAAAGATTGGTTTGACTTATTTTGATGAGTACTATAGGGGCTGTCAAAATTTAAGAAGTTAAACTAGAAGATTTAAATATAAAAAAATAAAATGTGGGCTAAAATAGGTACTTGAATTAAATAAGAAACAAACTTGTTCAGAACTACATTTACATGAAGAATTTTTGAAACACATAGAGTAAAAGAAATATAAACAAACTCCCAAACAGTTGAAAGGATTAAAATAAAAATACTGCTATTAGGAAAATATTTTCCCACTTGGAATATAAACATCTTGGCAACACCTCACTATTTACTTTCATAAACCACATGAGTTTTGCTTGTGTATTTATCTCTCAGCAGGAATTCATTATCCTGTGACAAAGTTCTATTCTACTGATAAATCTCTTAATTAGAATCCATTCTTTTCTATTCTTACAAATCCCAACAGTTTTACAAATACTTGTATATTTTCAAAGATTAGGTGATGACTAAGGAGATTACTAAAGTATGTGTGTGTGTATTCATCTAATTAATTATTTCTCTTGCATCTTTGCAATTTTATTTCATTCTTTGGCCTTTAATGTATATTTACATATTTTCTATTTATTTTGGCATTTATTTGTTCCACCAGCTTGTTGGAAAGACATTAATGTTTCAGAATCAGTGAAAGGTTGGTTGTTTTTTATTAAAATTATGCAATTGGGACAGAACAGTCTTTCACATTCCTGCTCTGCATTACAAATGGGCATGTATAGATATTATGCCTGCCTATACCCAAATGCACACATATTCACAGCTCCCTCATCTATTTCACTTCACCTTGAGATATATTTTCAGTGAGAAGGATGAGCAAGTTTGCCTTGCTACTGATCTTACCACACTAGTTGTATGACTGCAACTTTCATCGTCTATCACCATCAAAAATGTGAGCTAGAACTGATAGGCATGGATATTCAACAATATTGATAGGCCACAGATTGGTGTAAAAATAATCTACTACAGTACATAGCAAACTTGTGCATCCTGTAGAGTACCTTACACAGATAAATGTAATTTGTTTTTTATTTAATCAATTCAATTTATGTGATCTAGGGTCAGAAACAAAACAGACAGCAAAGATAAAATGGTGTCTAAATAACTGAAACTGGTTGGAAAATAATGGTACAAAGACTGATAATTAAATATTAGCAACCATGCTCTCACCTCAGTCATCAACTGATCATTTTTTTATCTCAAGGTGGTGGTCAAAACTTTGCTGCTATGAACTTGCTTGCCCTACAATAGACTTACAGCCACAATTGAGGCCAAATTTTATATTGTTAAGTGAGAAATTTATTAAGTGAGTTTTGACCCATTTTACGACTTTTCTTGCCACATTTGTGAATCACTGCAGTTGTTAAATTGTTAACAACTGGTTGTTAAGTGAATCTGGTTTCCCCCTTGACTTTGCTTGTCAGAAGGTCACAAACGGGAATCTCATGACCCTGGGACACTGCAACCATCATAAATATGACTCATATTGCCAAACATCCGAATTTTGAACAGGTGACTGTAAAAATGCTGCAACAGTCATGAGTGTGAAAAATGGTGAAAAGTCACTTTTTTCAGTGTCGTTGTAACTTTGAACAGTCACTAAATGAACTGTTGTAAGTTGAGGACTACATGTATTTCAAAGTACAGTATTTGGAGGTAGTTGTAATTGCGGTAAAAACCTATATTACAAAGCAATTGAACTAAACATCTAGTAAGACATTGTGTTTAGATGAATGTTCTCCCACAATCTTGCTTTTATTTATATTTTAAACTTGTTTTATCAACTCTGATATTGTTGCAGTTGTTGGTTGTATGCCACCCAGAGTCACAGTCAGTGAGATGGCTGATGATATACAATAGACAGAAAGACAGACAGACAGTTTCACAGTTGCAGGAATGCATTTTCTGGCTTTTGAATGGTAAAATTTTACGGTTGATGAAAAGATTCTTGAGTCTATTAGATGTATGTCTTCCATGACCCCGAATTCTGAAACACTGAGCCAAATATAGTGGTACCTCAGTACCTGTTGTTAATTGGTTCTGGAAGGCATGATGAGTACCAAAAATGATGAGTACTAAACAAATTTTTCCCATAAGGAATAATGTATTGAATCACAAGGCAGCTAACACTGACAAGTTCTAGCTTGTATGTTGAGTACCAAATGATGAATACCAATACAAAATTTTCATGTCAAAATGCACTGAGTATCAAATTTGATGAGTTTACAAGCATTTGAATGCCAAGATATCTCTGTATTTAAAGCTTTCACAGTACAGTTTCTTACCACTCTAGCAGCCCACTCATTTCTTTTTTTTTTTTTCTTCCAACAGCCATCACTTGAATCTTCTGAGAAATAGTAGCTGGTTGTGTCTACAGTACTGCACTAAACAGTATGAGTCATTTGCTTGCAAATGTGAAAGTACTGGTTTGCTTTCATTCATTTGTAATGATTCCTCAGACTTCAAGTTTCCAGTAACCATGGTACAGATTTCTGTTATACCATTCTGTAACCTTGCTTTCAGCTTTGTATTTGGTGCCTGAGGTTAGCTTGATTCCCTTCTCCCATCTTTGCTGGATGCCTTGGTTCCCACTTCTCATCTAGTGCTAGCAGCACTTGTATATGCCAGTTTTCTCATCTTTTGGGATAGCCTGATTTAGGTTCAAAATTCTGTACAATTTTTGATTTCCCTTGAGGTTGGCAGTCCATAGGCTTAATAATTAAGGTACACATACCTTGTCATAAATATCCACATGTTCTTTTGAAAAAAAATCATAACGTCAGCATGTTCTGGCCATACTTTTGAGCCAACTGCAATACATCATTCTTTTCATTTTGCCTTTCATTTTGCTTTTGAGGCTGTTATGAGATATTTTTTGTAGATTTTATCATAACTCCTGTAAGTCTACTTTTTGTCCAGTGAATGTTTACATTTTCTTCCATATCTCTTTTTATTATCTCTTTTCTGCAATATCCATATTTATTTGTATATCCATATTTCATCTTTCTTTTAACATACCAGTAGTAACATAGGTAGAAAGTAAAACTTTCTTTTGTCTTCTTTAGGTCAAAATGTCTTTTTCATTTGGAAAGAGAAATCAGTTTTCAACTAACACAATATGCAGACACACTTTAAACTCAAAAATACACTAATGCAGAGGCTTATCCTTCCCAAGGATAAAACACCCAGACAAAAACTGAGCAATGTGATATATGCAGTACAATGCAGTGAGCCATGGAGAGTTCTGTACATCGGAGAAGCAAAACAACCACTTCACAAATGCATGGCACAACATAGGAGAACAAACCCATTAGGACAACATTCAGGAGTCCATCTGCATTTCAAAGACAAAAACTACCCTTTTGAAGACAGCAAAGCCCACATTCTGGACAGAAAGGACCCCTTGTTTGAAAGATGGGTCAAAAAGGCCATCTGCATTAAGATTGAACAGATCTCTCTCAACAGAAAAGAGAGGGCTGAAAGAAAGACTGTGCTCCTGTTTGCAGCACAGTCATTTCAGCAGTTTCAAGAAGCTTCCACATCCATTTGCACTATTCAGGTGATTCTGAGGGCACAGATAAACCTCCAAGTGGCCTTAATGACTTTCAGAAAGAGTGCTAATGACCAGATGACTGCAAGGAATATAAATCCTTCTATGCTCCACCATTCAAGTCAGAACTGAAGAAGCTTCTTGAATGAGAAGCAAAATGTCTTGAAGGAAAAACAAAGTCCAGTTGCTTTTGGAAGAGCACTTTTGATACATGCTGTGGACATATCCATTTAATTCCATTTAATCATGGTTCATTTATTAAACATTATGACATCATGCTGCGCCATTACTGATCAGATTTTATTAGCTGCCATAGGAACTTACAGTACCTTTACATGATAGTGTAACTGTGAAAAAACTGCTTGTTTTGTTTTGTATAACCACATCAGACTTTACGATCTTGTAAAACAGCTATAACCTGTGAACATCACTGGAAGAAGAGTATCTTGCTGGTCATATAATAAACTCATATAATGAGTCACATTTTCTTTTCTCGCAAGATTGCAAGTTCTAGGCCTAACAGTAAAGTTTACAGAGGAGAAGCAGCCATTTTGATATACCATGTCTTTTGTTCCATATGACCAGTGCAATTTGCCTTAAAAAGGACACAAGATCTTATACACAGTTTTAAAATGAAAAAAGTATGGCTCCCTCTGGACCCAAAACATTGCTTAAATTTTTGTCAGAAATCTAAGCACTTTTTAGCATTTTTCAAATTTCACGAGACTCCTTTTGTGTGGATGCTTGCTGGATATTAGAGATACTTCTTTCCAACTTTTAAAAGAAAAGGAGGACATCTGAAAGAACTTGATATTCAAATCCCCAGAGTTTCCCCACTATTCTCAAGTTCTTCATTACTGGTCATCATTATCTTGCCTTTGTCCTTTTTCTCCCCCTTACAGTTCTGCTGCGTGAGTGATTCTCTCTGTCATCTTGCTATAAATTGATTAATACTACCCACTGATGCAGTGCACCACATGGCTAATATATCAGTTAAATGGAAACAGCAAACACCACCTGCTCCTTCAGGCAAATGGCACTTTGGAATGGAATGTGTAATCAATAGAATTAAAGCGTAAGAAAAGCGCTGCAAACAAATCCAGCGGCAAGGTCTTCCAAGCTGGGATTTAATGAGATTTCTCTTTTGTTTTTAAGCAAACCGTTTGACTGGATTCCAACCAAACTATGTATGTAATATTGTTAAAGATTGCAGCATTTCACTCAGAATAAGGATGGTGTCAATATTTACAACAGTGGATAAATGCCATGTACAGAGAAAGAATAAAATAGTGGAATGTTTTCATTTAAGTTTAAACTATGTTAGAAATGTGAGCAATTGAAAATTGGCCTGCTTTAACACATTCTATTTATGTTTCAAACCAGGATACAGTTATGTATTTGTAAGTTGCACTGACATCAGCATGTCTTCCTGAGTGCCAAAATGAAGCGAGACTAAACCAATTACTATGGAGATGAGATAAAGTGCTGCTATACATGTTCGGGCTAGGAGAAGTGAGAGAAACGTGCAATTTTTTGGCCTCTGGCTTTAAATAAAATGTATTATTTTATTATTATACAAAAGTAAAAACTGCAAAATAGCACAAATATATCACCCTTGGATCCATGAGTCGATTACCAGTGCCCACCAATCATTGACAATGATGCCCACATTTGAAAAGAGAACTTGTGTCAAAGGAGACATATCTCAAGAATGTCTTTTCGTATCACAGCACCACACACTTAACAAAAACCCAGTACCGATATTGAATGAATTCTTATAACACAGGCAGCAATACCGCTACTAGTACAGGTTTTCAGTAATCCTTGCAGATTTCTTCATACACTATCCACAAGCACTGTTTCTGAGTCCTACCAAGAAAGGAAAAAAGGAGATCCCAAATAATTAGAACCAGCCACATAGCTTTCTTTGGACAGTGCCTTGTATCACACAGAGAGGCAATCCATTCATGTTAATGAGAACCTATGTCTCACAGGTTTCTTCTCCACACCATACTCTGCTCCTGTACTTACATTACAGGTGGAAATGAATTTCCTTAATCATGGACATCATACATTTGAGTTTGAAACTCTCCCTCTATCCTACATATATAATATATATAATGCTCAGAATGAATTTTTAAAAAAATAACACAAACAACAAAATGAAGCGAGGAGAACCCACATAATACTTCAGCAATGGATGGAGGTCCACAAAATGAACATATCCTTTATTATATATTACTGAAATACTATTGTAATAATATATGTGTGTTTGTGTATACACATTACACACCACAGACACACACACACATAAATGTATACTACTACTGTAGGGAAAATGCACACATACAGTACACAGATAGATAAATAGATTGATTTGGGAATAGTCTTTTAAGGAAGATGATACTGTAATGATTCAGAAATAGGAGAAATGAAGCTGTATATTACTAAGGCTGTTACAAATGAAGTTTGACCCTAAGTCACCAGAAGAGATGTTTGCAACAAGTATAGTCTAACCTTCTCAGAAGATGTCAATGACATGAGTTTGGAATCATAGCAAAAAAAAGAGATATTCTGAAATTCTAGACCCAATCTATGTAGACTTTGAAGATAATAGTAAGCAATTTTAAAATTATTTTTTCCCAGAAACAAAATTGTCATCTAGTGAAACGCACAGATGTAATCTCTTTGAACTAATACAGAGATCAAGTTGACTCTGAATTTTGTACCAACAGTTCTTTACACAATAAGTACAAAGGTAACTCCATGTAAAAAACATTGCAGTACTTAAACAGCATCTGTATCACAATGGTAATTTCATTTTTTCCATTTCTTTTTTGGAAATGATGGATATTTAGTCTCAATTGGCATAGTTGATGACTGTATCCTTATATCGCTAAGAAATTATTTGCTAAATGTTTCTCAGGTGAAAAGATTATCTCCAGCCTATCTCCATTTTTAAAGGAATGATTAAATAGATGGAAGTGACTTAATGTTCTTTCTTTTAAAGAAAATGAAACAATATTGGGCATAGATAATTTATGGTTAGGCTCAAGCACTATATAGCAAGTGCTGGATAATAAATAAAGAGGACAATCTGTAGCACAGGAGAGTTTGTGGTATAAGACTGGTGGCCACAGGAGGTCCTCCTGTCTCGTTCAGTTGGGGAGCAGCCAATCAGAAGATAATTGAAAGCAGAAGAAAAAGAATGGCAGGAAGAAGAGAGAGATGATATTGATGCAGGTAATAGGCCAAATAAGCCAATATCTTATCAGTTTTGGAATAGTTATAGACTATCAGAATTTAGCCCATTTCATTGTAGGAAATCTTCATCTGCAAATTTGAATGCTTTTATGGAAAATAATCATAGTTCAATTTAAGAAAAGTGGATTCCAACCCTAAGCAATATTTTATTTATTTTATTTATTTATTTTGCTTTAATTTATATGCCGCCCTTCTCCAGAGACTCAGGGCGGCTTACAATGCGTTAAGCAATAGCCTTCATACTTTTGTATATTTATACAAAGTCAGCTTATTGCCCCCACAATCTGGTCCTCATTTCACCTACCTTTGAAAGGATGGGAGGCTGAGTCAACCTTGAGCCTGGTGAGATTTGAACTTGCAGTAATTGCAAGCAGCAGATGTTAATGACAGTGCTTTAGTCCACTGTACTACAGGCTATAAGCACACTTATAGGGAATAAATTTCATTCATTAAATGTACCAGCAATGGATAAATATCATTGAATAGACATATACAATACACAACTGTTTGCATACACAGAGAGATATATCGTTAGGGTTGCATACTTAAGTTATTGGATTTAAGTAAGCAATAGCAATAGAAATAGCACTTAGATTTATATACCGCTCCATAATGCTTTACAGCACTCTCTGACCGATTTACAGTGTCAGTATATTGCCTCCAACAATCTGGATCCTCATTTCACTGACCTCGGAAAACTGGAAGGCTGAGTCAACCTCAGGATCGAACTGCTGGCAACTTAGCCTGCAATACTGCATTCTAACCATTGCACTATCACCATAGTTTTAGGTTCTGCTTTTAAATCAACAAACATATATTACATGGGGGAAGGTCTTGGTGTTCTCTGAGCTTGGTTGTTTTCTTATAGACATTTCATTATATAAACTACGTAACATCAGCAGTAGCACTGGTACAGGTAGCACTGACGATGTTACCTAATAGGCCCCCTCATTTCAACCCTGAGCTACAAATATATATTATGTACAGTTTATGGCTTTGGAATTGCCTTTATGGAAACTTCTTAGCTTATCTCATCATTACACATCCACACACTTAATTTATCAAGATTTGTATACTGCCCCATCACAAGAGCCTGGGAAGCTCATAGTTACAAAACACCATAGAAACATCATGAGCTTAAAATACTATACAACATATAACACATAGTCACAGCTGACAATAAAAAAGAGACACTATTTGGCACTGACTATTTCTATCAACCTATTCCAAAAGTCCAACAATTATAGAAAAGAAGATGTATTATTTATTTATTTACTTACTTACTTAACAGTGTTTATTGCCTACCCCAATCTAAATGGGTTCTTGGTGGAATACATTTTTTTTTTAAAAAAAGAAAATCTGGTGTACAAATAACATCAATTATAAGTAAAGATCTATTGACAATCAGTGCAGAAAGTGTAAAAGAGAAGTTATTCTTAAGGGATGGATTGATTTGTCAGGAGTCATCATGTTTTGTGCCAACAGCAATTTCTGGGTTGTCTCCAAATGGCAGTCCGTCATAAAGGTATTGCAGTCATCTAGCTGGATGATGATCAATATGAGGGCGTGGTGGCTCAGTGGCTTAATGATGCTGGAGATGGTCTTTGCTCCAGTGGTTCGAGTCCTAGCACTGTGTGGCAGGGTAAGCTCCTGTTATTTGCCTCATCTTCTATCCACCTAATAGTTTGAAAGCATGTTATATGTGAGTAGATAAATAGGTACCACTTTGATGGGAAGATAAGACTGTGCTTCATGTGGACAGTCAGATCCCTACTGATACTGGACCTTCCCAGATGGGCGTCCTTTTGTGAGGTGACTTTGATGGAGGGAGAAAATCCCAGATAACGCTGCAGGATGTTATACTTATTTCTTCCTGGTGCAAAGCTAGCTTGCCCCCTATGGTTCACCATGGATAGCGCACGAGCATGAACTGAAGGGGTTAGCAGTCTTAAGGCAGTCAAATAATTACTCTACATTAGCATTGTAGTTTCCTGGCTAATGTATCATCATATAAGATAAATAAATAATAATAGTGATCCATTTCTAAGCTATCATTTCCAGAGTATCTAGGTATAGATATGGCTGTAAACTGGTACACATCTGAAATTGTGCAAACTGCCCATGCTTTCCACCTGTTGTTTAATAAGAACCATAAGTCCAAGCAATCTCCCAGATGTTGAGCTCACTGTTTTGGGAGAAGTGCAAGCTCATTTGTTCTGAAAGACTTTCAGTGTCAGAATGACATGAAAGAAGGAGAGAAAGTTTCATTGCCTAGGAAACACACCACAATAATGTATTATGAAGGGAAAGGGGACCACATGTCCCCTTTGAATGTTCATAGTAGAAGCTTCTCTATATGATTATATTATAAGCTGTTTTATATATAGTTTACATCCAACATTTGTGAATGTTAAAAAGATTAAAAACTAAGATCAAATTACATATTTTGTTTTCATGGCTTGCATGTTGAGAGTTGTTCAACAATATCAGGAGAACTAGAGATTCTTCTTTCATTTCCTTCTATATCACCAAATATGGAATACATAATCAAGCCCATTAGGATGTTTCCAGTCCTTTATACTCTCTTTTAAAACTCTTCTGCTATTAAACTGCTAATTATACTAAAGTATATTGCAATTTTGGACAGCATTTTTCCCTTCCTTCTTAATTCTCCCACTGTGATAGCATTCACCCTGTTTTTCCACTCCCATAAGAGGTTCCATCCCTAAAAATAGCCTTTAAGATTTTTAAAGAACAGAAATGTGAATAATAAATGTGCATTTAATCATTTCTTGCTGTGTTGTTTCCCCAATCAAAATCTTTCTTCCGAAAGTACTATTAGCTCTTCTGGGATGATGGAAGGGAAGTGGGGCACAATGCAAGTATCTTGCTTGTTTCCATGGTGAACTAAGAGCAGTTTCCATTGCTATTTTGGATGAAAGAAAGCATTAGGAGATCTAATCATGGATCACACATATCTCATATAAGTTGGCTATTAACTCAGTAGTTTCTGTAGAGATTTTCATACCCTTTATAGCTTGCTTCACATTTTCCACATAATTGATCAGGCTGGCGTTTGCTTCGTTGAATATATTTCTCCATACAACTCTAGTGCAGACAGATTGTTTATAGAAAACTAATATCTGGAAGACACAGACAGATAAATTAAGCATGAAACATGATGGATATACACAAGTATTTGCTTATACCAAAAAGCAGTTGGATTTGATTACTTGCACCATTACAGGGAGTTGCTTAACTTTGACTTCATTTCAATAAAGTAGATTCTTGAATCAAAATAAGGACCAGAAGCAAATTCTGACAAAGTAAAGAGATTTGTAGATCTGATGGCTATTCTGTTGCTTCTATGGTTTGTTATTTAAGTAACGAGGGGAAAATGTGCAACAGTGGAGAAGAAAACACAGACTTAATAGTAAAGAGTTAGTTCAGTCCACAGTTCTTCCCTTAGAAATAAAAGGCTAATACAACAAAAATTGTGAGATTAAAAAAACAAAAGATGCAAACATTAACTATTTCCATCCCTTTGGAATAGTTTTTTTGGCGCAAATAATGAAAGCTATTATGTTGGCCAATAAGTATGATTTTCATGTCTTTGCTTCTTGACATTTAAATAGCTCCTAGTTATATATAATTTAAATTGAAATGTATAATATTAGAAACCTATCCAGCTGTTTCATTTTTAATAGAATAAGCACCTTAGTTCTATTAGATTGTCTCTCAGATTTAGAATCTGGATACTTCAGATTGTAAAGTGTTGCTACTATTTTACTAAACTCTCCTTTCATCCCTCATAATTTTGATTTTAGTGTCAAGTAATTTTAACATCCAATATAACTGCCAGACTAAATATAAGACAAGAAGAATTTGATAAAAAGTTGAATTTTGGTAATATTTGCATAATGTTCTAGGCCTTGCTTTTAAACCAACAAATAAAGAATTTCATTTTTGCTTGGAAATGTCTTGTATTTGCAAATGCCTCAGCTTGCAGATCCTGTCATATATTTAGGATCAATGACAGAGAGAGAAGCGAAATATAGTGTATATGTTTCATTAATACTTTGTCTTTCAGTTTGGAATCTTAATAGACTTTAATGGTGTATTGGCGTTCCCCGTGGTCTGCTAGATAATTTTAGATTCTACCTTGAGGACCTGTCTAAAGATACCATTTTAGAAAATCGTGCTGTTCAAATCTCCTAATTTAACAAGGTGACTCCTGCTCAGTAATGTCTTATTTTTATTGGCAAGAGATTATTATGAATTATCTACAGAAAAGAAGTAGTGATTTAGGGATCGGTCTTGAGTTGTCATTTATCGTAATTTGGGTTGTCTGCATAGAAAATCCTAACATTTTAACAAGTTCAGGGAAACATTTCTTCCAAGAGAAAAGAATGTATGTAGCTCCGATGTATGAATTTTGGATTCCTTGATGTTCTTTGAGTTTGGTTATTTGCTTGTACCCAATACTGTAGGTAACATCATCAATGCAAGTGAACGTTGATCATGATCATGAAGGAAAAAAATGCCACCAAGTTTAATTAATGAAGAGGAGGAAGAAATGCTGACAATTTGGTGGCATGTGCATATTGTTCCAGGCCATTATTCTGAAATTCCCTTTTGATAGTAGGAATACAATACCTGGATAGTAAGAATCTGGATAATCCTTAGATAGCATAAAGTAATATTTGATATTATTAAAGCAGTAATATAGAAAAAAATCTCTCTGGTATTCCAGTGGTCATATAGATTTTTTCCCCCTGTCGTCTTATTCTAGGCTGTTACATCATTTAAGTCTATCACTTGAAACAATATCCTCTTGCCAGCCATGGTCTAGTCTATAATGTGGCAATGCCACAAACTTTTCTGTTTAGGGAAACACTCAAGAATATTCCCAGGAAGAAAGCCTATGGGATGGAATGAGATATAAAATATGTAGGTGTATGATTTTACTTGACTCTAAGCAATGTTTACCCATTTTCTCTCTTTCCTGTGAATTAAAGTAATGTGGAGAAATGGGTCTTAATATTGATGTCAATTATAGGACAAAGAGTTATCATTATTTATTTAGCATATGGTGTTGGTACATGAAAGCCAGGAGTCTTCAGTGTTATTACAGAATAGCAGTTTGGCTGCCTAAGATGGCTAGTTCATTTGGTTCACATGTGTTATCCAGGGTGCATTGGGGGTGGGGGTGGGGAAAGTAGCTCTGCACACAGAATAGCTAAGAGTGCCAGCATCACCTGGGGCCTTTTCTCCACTGGTTTTCGCTTCGCATTTGGGCCAATCAGGCTCCAGTTGATTTCTTGCTTCTGCGGTTAGTCCCACTGCAGTGGTACCTATTTATCAATTTGCATTTGCATGCTTTCAAACTGCTAGGTTGGCACAATCTGAGGCGAGCATTGGGAGCTCACTCCATCACATGGTGCTAGGGCTCAAACTGCTGGAATTCAGAGAGACGACATTCTCCAGCCGACAAATCCAGCATTTTTAAGTAGGTGGGTCACCATGCCTCTTTGAGTTTTCATTACTAACCTTTATTATATGGTGGTGCCACCAAACAAAATATATCAGATTCTGGTCAAACAGAATTTTCTACTTGCAACTAATAACTATACTGTAATGTGAATTGTTCCTGTTCAGGATTCTAGCAAGCCAGTTGTGCTCTCAGTTAAATAAACTCCTCATAGCTCAATAAGAGAGAATGGGGAATATTAGAGATCATTCTAATCTATGTCCTCTCCAGAAATGATCTGGAAAAAGAAGGCCATGGACTATCAGTGGGTGATTTAGAATTTCCAAATCAACTGAAATATTAGCAAGAACAGCAGACTTTCTGAATCTGAGAAAAAGATGACAGCTCTAATTGGAATGATGTGGATAGAACTCTCATAACTAACCCAAAGCTAGATAAAAAAAAAAGATATAAGAATTTTTCAATATAGTGAAAGAATACAAAACAAACAAGAAAGAAAAGAGAAAAAAGGAAATGAGAAAAAAAGAAAACTTATAATTATGCTTTCCACTGTTCTTTCTTTAGTGTACTTATCACCTTAAGTTTCTCCCCCATCCTCTTCTTTCCTTTTTAACCCCAAATCATCAATTCAATCTTTTCTTCTTTCAATAAAACATCCATATGAGGTTCCCAGGCTTTCGAAAATCTTTGTTGTTTTTTGCTCTGACCAGACTTGTCCACTTTGCCATTTCTGCAAATTCATTAATTTTATAATCTACTGTATGTATTTTATTGCTTTCCCATTTTTTCCCCATACAATAATCATTTGCAGTTACGATACATAATATTGATTTTTCATATTGCTTTTCTAATTTCTTGTCCAAAAAACCCCTATTAGGAATAATTCTGGCTTCATCATAATGTTAGTCTGGAATATCTTTTACATCCTTGGATGGAAAGAGGCATCTTTTTTCAACGAAGGAAAAGTGACAGAAAATTCATTTTACACACACACACACCTTCCATTGAGCTGGGTTATTCAGCTGTTGTGAAGATAATAAATGGCACAATGAAACTGCTTCAGCTGCCATTTCCTTTTCTGTTTTTCCCCTTCCCCTTAATTACAGCATTATTTCCTTTTTGGCTGAATAGGGAGGCCACTTGGAACCTGTGCATTCACCCTTGGCAGGTGTCATAGTGGCCTCTAGTGGCCAGAAGAACATCTACAAACTGGACAACAGAATGAATTGCTATAGAAGTGGAATTCTGCCTGAATCTGCTAGGAAAAATCTTGATGTATCCAGTTGCAAGATGTCTTGTGGAACGTGTTGGTACTGAGGGAATATAAAACTCTTTAGCAATATGTCAAAGAGAAAAGTTGAACGTACATATTTGCTTTCCAAAAGATACCCAAGGTCTGAAGGCAGAACCCACTGTTGGCATCATGTTAGACAAGAAAGAAATCTTACACTGAATCTAATTGATGAAATTTCCTCAGGCCTCAGCTGAAAAATCAAGGCATACATTTCATCGATGACTAAAGTACACTGAGGATTAAAAGGCAGCAAAGCAGTGCCCTTGTATTGCTACTTTATTTTTTACTGTGCTTTTAAAAACTGTCACACAAAAATTTGTGTCCTTAAGGTATATGCTTAAATAACAATGGATGTAATGTTTCTTCTGCTTCTATGAAAGTCATGAATTTATGTCTTAACCCTAACTCTACATCTGTTTTCCTGTGAGGAAACCTCACTAAGTATAAACGTTTATTTAGAGCAGGGCTGTCAAACTCGTATCATCACGGCGGCATAATGTGATGTATCAGGACTTTTCCCCCCTTCGCGAAACTGGACATGGGCGTGGCCAGCATGTGACACATCTGCCCCATGGGCCAGGAGTTTGACAGCCCTGATTTAGAGGAAGCAGGTTTAAGATTTCAGGATTGAATGCTTCCAGACTTTTCCTGCCTTACCACACCAACATATCACCTACTCATATCCCAAACTTGCAGGAAGCAAGAATTATATCAAACAATCTCTATTTTTTAGGAAGATGTTTATAAATCCCTCATTCTTTCTTTTAAGTAAAAGGCTCCCTCAGCATTTATTTCTGCATATGGCTAAAAGCATCAGAAGTTAAAAAAAAAAAACAGCCTTGAAAAAAAATCCTAGGGGTCAAAAGAGATAAGAAAGAGAGGGAGAGAAAAGCAACAAAAGATTAGCAATACTAATCTGCTTGACTGTAAGCCAAGAGAGAAAATAAAACGTGGTTGGCACAATTCTTTCCAATTTTGGACAGAAAACAGCCCACTCAGCATCCAGTTTTTCAGCATCCTCACTTTTCCTGAAGTTTCATATTCTGGACATGTTTGTCCACTGCTATATTTTTGAATGTGTACACTTTTCAGATGCTACACATAATACAGCTCTTATTCTCTGTGATCCTGACTCAGAATCTAGTTAAGAAAACATTTGATTCAGTGTAATAATAATTCATCTTTTTCATACTACATAAACAAATCATAATCAAAGACCACAGTATATACTTCAGTTAATGAATTGAGACAAATAGTCCTTGCCTTATGACTTTGTTTAATGATGGTTGGAAAAAGTGCTTTATGACCTGTACTCGCATTTACAAGTGTCATACCAACCCCATGGCCTCATGAATGCGATTCAGGTGTTTGGCAACCAGCTCAAATTTAGGATCTGTTGCAACATCCTATGGTCACATGATTGTGATTTGCGACCTTTTTTGCCAGTTTCAAAACAGAAAAAAAAATTCTTTGGGGAAGCTGAGTTGGTGAATGGCCATGTAGTTCACTTCACATCACTTCATGTGATGCACTTAATAACTGTGGTAATTCGGTTCATGACTGCTGTAAAAGGTTCATAAAATAGGGTCTAGTCACATACTGACTTGTCTTATGAATGAAATTTCAATCCCAATTGTAGTCGTATGTCAAGGACTACCTATAGTAAGAATTCTAAATTCTATAGATAAGTATGTATTTTCTGTAAATTACTAAAAGCAAATCCACAAAACTGAACCAATAACAAATTCATGGTTTATTGTTACTTGTTAGTTGACTTACATTCTGGTTTTCACACAGCTCAAAATGATGCACATATTGTCCTTTTCTCCTATTTACAACAACTCTGTGGTGAAGGTTGAGTTGAGAGAGAATGCCTATCCCAAAGTCATCCAAAGAGATTCTGTGGTTGTCAGTAGATTAGAATCTGGATTTCCCAGGACCCATCTAGCACCTTCATAGGTACACCATACTGTTTTCAGAATAGTCATAGAAATGCCACCATGTAGTCAGTTTCTATTGATACTGTCTGGCTTTTTTTCCCCATTCATCCAGTTTGGGGCTGCCTCTAGATGGCAGAGAGAAGATCTAGAGCAGGGGTGTCAAACTCATGTTGTCACAGCGGCATCACATGATGTATCGGAACTTTTTCCTCTTTGCTAAACCAGGCGCGGGCGAGGTCAGTGTGTGATGCATCTGGCCCGTGGGCCGGGAGTTTGACAGCCCTGATCTAGAGGGTTTTATTTTTTATTGGTCATCCATAGCAGCACAGTAGAAAAAGGAAGGCATTTGAATTACTGAAAGTTGCTTTATTACAGAGAAACCTTTCCATATGTTAACTTTTTTTAAAAAAATTCCCTAGAAAATTATGTAGGGTTATGGATTAATAATGAGACTATTTACAATATTGTTTGTTTATTTTTTTCTATACTGTTTTTTTATTGTCTGTGAGCTTCCCAGACTTGCTGAGAGAAAGTAGGCAGTTATATAAATTTCCTAAATAAATAAATAAAATATTGGACTGGATGTAGAGCATTCCAGATACTAATCTACCCTCAGCCATAAAAAAAAAAACAAGAACACGAGATGGTTTTGGATCAGCTACTCTTTCCCAACTCAATCTACATCAAAAGGGGAAAAAATTGTAGGGAAAAATTGGAAAAGGAAACACTCTGCGCATTGCCTTGAGGTCTTAGAGGAAAGGCAGCAGTGGTGGGTTGCCCCCGGTTCAGACCGGTTCACAAGAACTGGTAGTAAAACTGGCGGGAGGCCCTGCCCACCACCCCGGATGTCATCATCAGCGATCTGCGCAGAAGATCCCGTTGCGAACTGGTAGTAAAGGTAAGTAGAACCCACCCCTGAAAGGCAGGGTATAAACTTAACAAAGAAATATATAATACATTATCATTCATACATATGTAGGCTTTACTTTTGGTAATTTAATAACTTTATTGTACCAGGGGTAGGGGAAATCGTAACCTTTAATGTCACCAGCCATAATATTGCTGTTCACAATGTGTCTAAAAGGGTTTTCATTATTTTCATATCAGTGTTGGTTTTGTCTTTCACCTCCTGGTTTGCACTTGTACACTGTCTGCAATACATGAAAAAAGGTGATTATTTTAAAATTCAGACTTCATATATTGCTAAGTCAAAACTGAAATACTAGCCTCTGGTTTCCCTCATATGCAAGTTGCTATGCATATTAATTGATCCTCTATTCAGTCTTTTTTGCTTCATTATATGTATGATCAGTGTAGTCAGAATCCTAATATCTTTTCCAGTCGTGTCTGTTACTAAAAAGTCACAGGCCTTCCATATCGCAATGATATTGTTTGAGTTATCAGAGAAGGGTGATTGGATTTTCAAATTAAATTCAACACTGTCATTTTCAAAGGGAAAAAAGTGCATTACTTTGTAAAGCAAAGAGTGCTGTAGAAAAAGGAGATATTAATAGACCACATGTGTACAATATCAATAGATATGCTAACTATTTTACAACCATGGTTCTCTTTCAGTGTAAATCTCAGTATGCCTGTTGTGAGTATACAGTATGTGCATGTGGATGTGTCTCTGGGTGAGTACACGCCCAGAAAGAGAAATCCATAATTATAAATAAACATGGAATATTCTCTCAGAGTTATAATTTAAAATTAATGGTTGGAAAAAAAGATAAGCATCATCAATAAATGAAAATGGTAACCCAGCAGTTTAGTCATGAAAGGTTAAAATAAACTTGCTTGATTGATTATGAATTTTAAGCAGTTTTTCTTCATGGTAATCATTGCTCCTCCAATGTCATTTCTCATTAAAGGAAAGATTTTCATTCCAGGGTTTGATTCAGGATGCTATTTCTCATTTGCATTTGGTTTTATACAAGTTAAGGATCCTGCCTTCAGAATTATTAGGTTTTCCTGTCTCTCCCCTTGTCTTCGTCTAGCTATAAAACTAGTCACTGGGAGAGGGTAGTGATTTAAAAGGACAGCACATAAAGATTAAATGAAGACATTGACTGCTGGGTTCCAGTGTAAATAGTTGCCGCCTGACACTCTCTTTGACAGAATGATGGAAAGGAGCCTTGTGGCCCACTTAGCTGCTCTTCTAATTGGCCTTTATGAATATTTAATGAAATCAAGATAAAATTCAATCAAAACTTACCTGCTGAATCTTTGTGTAAAAACAACCTATTATAAGATGTTTTTTTCCTCCCCCACATCTTTCCACTACCACACAATAAAATTTCAACTAAAATTTCAAAATAGCTTTGTGTTTAGTGGCCTTCAGAGGCTTCTGAAGAAGAGTGAGGTTTGTTAATCTATCACTCTTTAGTAGGGAAAAAGCAGTAGATAGACAGGTCCAGCAAGCCACCCATCTACAAACAAACACACACACAGTAAAATAGAACTAAAAGCACAATGGAATCATGGAATGGAAACTTCAGGGCTTGAAGTTCCTTGATAAATAGGAGAGGTGCCTTCCTTTTCAAAACATAAAGTTATAAAATAATAAGTCATGTTGTGTCAGGTAGCATGTAACCTACATCATGACACTTTGAATGCCACAGCACTTTATGAAGAAGACATCTGGAAGAATTTATTCTAATAAATAATAATAATAATAATAATAATAATAATAATAATAATAATAATAATAATAATAATAATAATAATAATAATTTTATTTCTATACCACCCTTCTCCCGAAGGACTCAGGGCGGTGTACAGCCAATTTAAAAACACAAGACACAACAATAATTAAAAATTAAAATAATTAAATAGATTTGGCCGATTTAAAACCCCAAAAATTTAAAATACCCCAATTTAAAATTATTAAGTTGATAGCCCGGCCTATTACAACAGGGTCTTCAATGCGCAACGAAACACCCGGAGGTCGGAGATCTTACGTATTTCCGGGGGCAGTTCATTCACAGGGCTGGGGCTCCCACAGAGAAGGCCCTCCCCCTGGGTGTCACCAGCCGACATAACTTGGCTGATGGCACCCTGAGGAGACCCTCTCTGTCGGAGCGGACTGGTCGGTGGGAGGCTATTGGTGGCAGAAGACGGTCTCGAACAATTGAACAATGCTCTTGGACTTCCAAAATGACAGGATTTTGTTCTAGTATAGGTTATATTCTTTTAAATGTAGTTGGGGAATATTTTCTCCTTGAGTAGAAACCTATGCAAGTTTCCTCTTGAAATATAATGGACAGGTTAGCCTGAAAATGTTGAATACATCACAAAAGGTTTTCCTTTTCAGCATTGTGCATGTTATCTTTCTTCTCAAGAGAAGTTGTTTATGTAGAGTGTTTCTTTTATGTTTGCTTTTTAGAAAGATAAAGGGCTTTGGCATTTTGAGATAAATTGTAGCATAATATTATTACATAGTACATAAGTTAAACCTTCACAGAAATAATGAAACCAGAGGTACCAGAGATTTGATTTCTTGTCTTGTCTTGTTTTTTCAAATTATCTCTATGATTGCCAATAGTTATTCTGCAAGTGTTTGTTTAATACTTAATACTATGTGTTCTAGAAAAGAAAGTTTTGAGCAAAGGAAGGGAGAAGCAGTTTGGCTCAGTATGGTTTTACTGTTAATAAAAATTAAAACTTTTGAGATGATCTCTTTGGAATGGCCAGAATTACCCAGCTAGTTTCTTTGAAGAAGTAACATATATTTAAAAGAACTGCAAAATGGAGGAGGAAAGCTTGAGACTCTTGATTGAATTTGAAAACTATACAACAGAAAATCTGTACTATTTCCGGGGTCTTATTTATAAACTGTTGGTCAAATATCAGAAACAAAACAAGTTAAGAAATTAAACCAATTAAAAACTGTATGATTACTAATTAATATTTATTATTATTAATTATAATAATATTATTGCCAGATTATTATTATCTGGCAGATAATAACCCAAGACAGGTGTGGCAGGGGTTGCAACATCTAACCAATTATAAGGGACATATGATGAAAACATGCTGATGCCCTGCTGGTGGAGGAGCTGAATAGCTTCTTCAGCCGCTTTGAGGTTAAAAGACCTGTCTCTGTGGCTCTAGCTCAAAGGGCCTCTAATCTCCAGCCACTCACCCTGCATGAACATCTAGTGAGAGCTGTGTTGAAGGTCATAAATTCCAACAAAGCTGCAAGTCCAGACTGAGTGCTGGGGAAAGTGGTAAAAACCTGCGCTGACCAATTAACAGGGGTCCTGACAAGGATTTTAAACATCTCCCTGTAATTGGCTAGAGTTCCATCTTCCTTGAAAGCAGCCACTATAATAATAATAATCAAACCCTATTAAAAATTAATTGAAAAGGTGAAAGGGGGGCCCTATGCTCCTTTTGACTCCCCATGGAAGGGCACTCAGCCATGTTTTAACTCCTTTTAAGAAAGCCAGGAGAGTGGGGGTCTGCCTCACCTCTGGGAAAGGCACAGTATTCCACTGGGCAAGGGTAATGGCAGAGAAGGATGTAAGAGAAAACCAGGCAGAACTGAGGTGTGGAATTAAGCATGTTATCATTTAGAGTCATTATGTTCCCACAAATGGTCCAAGTCCAACCCCTCCTGAATTCCATTGATCCATATGTGGTACCAATTTGGTGTTGAACTTTAGTTGACTAAATTCTTGTGCTATAGCAATTGCAATAGCACTTAGACTTATATACTTCTCCATAGGGCTTTATAGCAATCTCTGAGTGGTTTACAAATGTCAGCATATTTCTCCCAACAATCTAGAACCTCATTTTACCGAACTTGGAAGGATGGAAGGCTGAGTCAACCTTGAGCCAGTCAGGATTGAACTCCTGGCAGTGGGCAGAGTCAGCCTGCAGTACTGCATTCTAACCACTGCACCATTACGACTCTTGGTACAGGCTTCCCTGCCTTAATGGGTGGTACAGGCTGATGTAATGGGATGATGATGATTCCATAAGTAGCCAGGCTTTATAGGTCACAAACACACCTTGAATAGTACCCAGAAGCAAACTGGCACCCAATTCAGCTTGTGGAGCGGAGGTGTTACACATGCCCTTCTTTGGGCACTCCATATAGCTTGTGTGGCCACCTTCTGCACCAGCTGAAGCTTTTAAGGATAGTCCTTATAGAAAACATTACAGTAGTCCAAATGGGAGATGACCAGGACACAAGAGACCCAGAGGAAAGCCTCCTTATCCAGTTGAGTTGATCAAAAGCCTTCCTCTAGGTTACACATTGGATCTGTCTGAGATGATGCAATCTCATCCAAGGCCAAAGATGATAAACTCCCGGATACAAATGTTAGCTTAACAGCCATCATCTTCTAATATCTTCTAATAGATTCTGCACAGTTGGTCTGCACAACTTCCAAGGTCACTTCCAATACTTTGTCTCTAAGAATAAAATTAATAAGTTTTATTAATTAATTTCAGAGAAAATGTTATTGTACTTGGGAATATTCAAAGGTCACGCAGTAAATGAGCAAGGAAGTGTTTCGAAGAAAATTGCAGCCATTTCAAATATATATAATGTAAACTAGGTAGTAAAATATTTCTGTGGTCAGGCTTTGTCTTTGGTCTGGCTTGATTTGGATGTCCTCTGTACATGTCTTACTTTCCCATCTCTTTGTTTTTGCTTTTTTTGTTGTTTTACCTAATTAATCAAATTAATTAATTAAAATCAATAAAAATCCATATAATGACATGGTATATGTCATATGTATATATAAAATGTATATATATATATAGGTATAGTTTTCAAAAGCCCAGGCACCGTTCTTGCTGACAATCATCAAACTAACTCTTCTACTAGCACTGATGCCCCATAAGCCCAGAGTTCATTTCCTACTATCAATATGTTTTATGATTCTCAGGTGGAACGCATACCATTCTTCTTTTTCCCAGAGCACATAAATAGGCCAAGACCAATACTAACACAAGCTTTTTGCTGTCCTTGCTCTGTACCAGATTTATTGGTGTCATTTTTTTTCCCAGTGTAATGGAAGGTGGCACAAAGCTGCCCTCTCTATCTAATGCTAGATAAATTTTTTTCTTATGTTTGCTTTCCTGCTTTTAATCTCTTATTAGCTTGGTTGGATGGAGGAATACTGAAGAAAATAGAAAATAGAAAATTCTATAGATAACAAAGGCTGGAAACTCAAATAAATTACATTTATAGTTAATAGCATCTGCATTCTGTTCTCTGATGTTTTCCTTAATAAATTGACGGGTTTTTTTCCAAGTGTACATGTGAATGTAGCAATATAATATATTCTAATTGTGTTGCAAAAAAGGTCACATTGAAACTACAGTATGAAGGATATGAGTAATTTTTCCTAGGGGAACTGTACTTTTTTTGGTATTACGTTAATATCTGAAATGAATGCTATATATATTGACTCCTATAGAAAACAAATTTCATTTTTTCTTATTAATAATAGTGTAGCCTGATGACTACAAGGTATGCTCAGATAAGTACCAGAAACAGACTATAAATTCAATTATTATTTTTTTTCCTTTTCATTGTGTCCAACTCTTGGAAACTGCCTGTATAGGTTTCTGTAGTTTTCTTAGCAAGGCTTTTCAGAAGCAGTTTGCCATTGCCTCCTTCCTAGGGCTGAGAGGTGGTGTCTGGCCTAAGGTCACCCAGCTGACTTTGTGCCCATGGTGGGACTAGAACTCACGGTTCCTGGTTTCTAGTCACATCCCTTAACCTGTTGGTGAACCTGTGACACGTGTGCCCGAAGTGGCACATGTTGCCCGTTCCTCTTCCAGGTTTCTGGCGTGCATGCACATGTGACAATCAGCTGGCCTTTGCACACGAAGTGCTCCCTTTTTGGCACTTGGTGCCGCATGCGTGCACACGCACTCCCTTTTCGGCACCGAGTGCCGAAAAGGTTCACCATCACTGCCTTAACCACTATATCAAACTGGTTCTCAGGTTCCATATGTTGTATGATTGATATGGTCTACCTTCTATAAAAAATGGACTATATGGTGTATTCTTAGCTTTTACTGCATGTAGTTTATATTAGGAATTGTCTGTAAAACAAAGGTACGCAAAGCACAGTGGACATCAAAAAGCTAAAAACGTACAAATAGAAAAATATTTTTCTAATGTTATGGTTCTAATAATAGGCTGTCTTCCTTTTTATATAAATATATTCCTTAAATAATCAAGTAGCATCTAATGTTTTGGAGAGGATTTCCAGATTATTCAGGCTTTTGTACCAGATTTTTTCACTTTCCTAGTTACAAGCTACTCTGATACTCAAAACATTCCATTAATTTTGCTCTTCTTGGAGAGACAAAGAATGAAAACACCAACAAAACTCAAATAATATGTGTATTTAAAATGGGACTTTGGTTTGTTTGTTTCTTTGTTTCTATCATTGAAAATTATCAGGTAACCAGAATATTCTTACAGATCAATAGATCTTTCTCTCTCCCTTCTCTGCAAGAATGTTGGGTCTACACATGTAGTAATCTTTTTCTTCTACCTAGCATTTATCTCAGAAAGATTTATCATCATAATAGCAGAATCTTCTGTTGCTACTGTTGCGCAGTAAAATGAGGTCAAATTGCTGAATCTTCAGCTAGGCAAAACGAGCAGGGGATTTAAATTCCTTGTTCTGCTTCTGAACATAACACCTTAAACTCATTTTGGTAACCTTTGGAGCAGGGGTGGGTTCTACTTACCTTTACTACCGGTTTGCAACGGGATTGCATGCACATGCTTGCTTCACTCGTGTGCGCGCCTTGCTTCTGTGCATCTTGCGAACCAGTTCGAACTGGCGGCAACCCACCACTGTTTTGGAGCCCCTGCCCCCCCAAAAAAACATTCCACTGAAATTCAGCTGCAAGAAATAGAAGGATGACTTTTCAGCAGTTTCCAGAAATAACCACAATGGAGCTCCACATTTTTGAGGTTAAGTGAGAAATTTGTTAAGTGAGCTTTGCCCCATTTTACGACTTCTTTTGCCACATTTGTTAAGTGAATTGCTCCAGCTGTTAAGTTAGTAACCGAACTGTTAAGTGAATCTGGTTTCCCCATTGACTTTGCTTGTCAGAAGGTCACTGAAGGGGATCACATGACTTGGGACACTGCAATGGTCATAAATATGAGTCCATTGTCAAGCATCTGAATGTAAATCACATAACCTTGGGGATGCTACAACAGTCTTAAGTGTGAAAAATGGTCTTGTCCCTTTTTTCAGTGCCGTTGTAACTTTGAACAGTTGCTAAATGAACTGTTGTAAATCAAGGACTACCTGTATGGAGATATGACTGAATGATACAGTCAACCCTGCTATTAGTGTCTTCTCTCTTCTCTGTTAAAGGTGCCTTTACCACAGAAAACTAAACATAAGAAAACCAGTGTGAGAAACTTGCTGTTCTGTCTGTCTCTCTTTTGAATAGCTACAAAGGAGAACTGGATGCCTTTTTCTACAACCATTAGCAAAATCTGACTCTGACCCAGTGTATTTATTCCACAAATGACAACACCCTGATTAGCTTCAGCTGTGTCTGTGAACCATTTTTATTGTCAAAAGAGGGAGCTCTAATAGAAATCTGCATATTAAGTCCAATACATCTCCTATAATTATTGTTTTACAAGACAAAGAAAAGCATTTAACTCAACCTGCTGTCATTGCTTTATTTACATTAGAGCTTTAATGGCTTTTTCAGAACCAAAAAGTTTGTGCCTCAGTTGAGAGGACATGTAAATTGCACAAGAAGAAATCATTGTATGACATGATAGCAAATTGATCTCGGTGTACATCCAAATAAAATATGTTTTAATTCTTAGAAATGTTAATTGAAATGATTAACTATATCCTGTACTTTAATTGAGCTAACTTCTAGAATAATCTTTTTTCTAATAAAGTTAATAATATTAACATTCGTTACAGTGAGATAAAACAAAAAGAAGTGTTTTCATTTCAATGTGCCAAAGAGCTCAACTAGAATGTCTTGAGTATTCATTAAAACAGAAAGATGGGATTTAAATCAAATCAAATCAATTAAATAGCCATACATTTCTGAATATTAAAATACATTGCACAACTGAAAAAAATATATAAATGGAAACATGCAGAAAATCACATTATATTAAGAAAAACTATCTGGGACTTCCTGTTTGCTGTTTGTCCCCGCTGGACGCTCCTTTGGGATTGTCGCACCCACTGCCTGTAAAGAGCCGCCTTTATAGCGGTATGGCGGCTCAAAAAAACTCCGTTTCCATGAGGAAACGGAGATAGAGCAGGCTGGGGTGGGTTGAGTCCTCTGCCTAATCCCAAAAGTTTTTTTTTTTACTTTTGGGACGGAGCGGAAGGGACTCCCCGTATCCCCAGCCGATGCTCCGGGCTCTGGGAGATCTCTGCTACATGCAGAGCTAGGTGGCAAAAGCAAGCCTGTAAACTTGTTAAACTAATTAAAGAAGACGTGAGCTGGATCGCTGACCCTGAGGCGCAAGTATTTTTTTTCTTATTTTAGAAAAGTTACTGAAGTTGTTTAAGAAGTGAAAGGAAAAAAGATTTTTTAAAATGGCGATTGCTGAGGCTTGAAGAGAGGCTGAAAAGGGAAAGTCCTTCCGTTTTCTATTACAAAGTAGCGGAATGAATACTTCTGGCCGTAATTGAGGCAAAACCTCACTCTCACTCTTGCTTTTTTTTTCTTTTTTTTTCCTGGGGATCTGATATTGATCTTGGTTGGAAACAAGCCTTTTTTTTCCTCTCTCTTTTCCACTAAATCTTGTCTGTGTGGGAAATGGCATCGGGACTTACACAGCTAGACAAACGGGGGGGGGGGATTTCCCCCATTAATAAATTACATCAACAAGTTGTAACTCTCCAGTGTCAGAAACATGATTTTAATATAATAGAATTTCTTCTTGAAGAGATTGTAAGAAGGGATGAGATTGTGAACCAGCAACTCGAAAAATTTAAGCAGGAAATTAAAGAAATTGGTGAATTGGTGAAATCAAAGTTTGACTTTTTGAATTGAAAGATTTTAAATACAGCTAATGGTTTATCAGACTTTCTGATTCAGTTGGATGCAAAGACTAAATTATTAGAGTCTAAAATGAAGGAAACTGAGGAGAATTTGGATGACAAGATTCAAAAAATTAAAAAGGATTTGGTAAACATTCAGGATAATAGCTCAGAAGACAAACCTAAAATGGAGGTTGACCAAAAGACTGGTAATGAAGAAAATGTGCAACAGAGGATTGAAAGAGAAGTTTTAATGATTCAATATAATTTTACAGAATATGCAATTAGACTGAGAGGTCTGCAGGAAAAAAATAGAGATGACTTAAGGAAAATATCTTCTGAAATTCTGGCTGGGATTTTAAAGGTTCAACCTGATGAAGTGTTTTGCAGGATTGATAGAATTTATAGAATAAACTCCTGGTTGGCAAAGCAAAGGCAATTGCCTAGAGATGTGGTGATCTATTTTACAGATAAAGAAATTAGGAATAATATTGTGCAGAACTCTTTTAATTCTACTTTGCAATTTCATGGAAGAAAGATTTGGATTTTTAAGGAGCTCCCGCCTAAGATGCTAATGGAGAGGAAGAAATTTGGCTTTCTAGTGACTGAGTTAAAAAAAAGAAATATCCTATTTAGGTGGGATGCCCCAGTTGGTTTAATATTGAGACACCAAGGAGTAAGATATCAACTGAACACTGTTGAAAAAGCGGAAGAATTTTATCAAAAAATTTTAAAAATGAACTTAACATCTTTAGGCACAATACAGGATAAGCAAAAGGAGTTGGAAACAAAAGGAAAATATCAAATTACAGAGGCTGTGGTGGATAAATTGTCTTTGGACTCCCTGGATACCCCAGCTGGACTGTCTATAAATAAGAGAGCAGTGTCATCCGACTCCAATGCGATGAACCACCAAGTCACAGACAAGTGCGCAAATCAACCAGTTGATATACAAGTGATGGAGAAGAAAGATGAGATGACAAAACTAACCCAACAAGATCAACTCATAAAGCAGAATGAAAATCGATCAGCCGACACACAATTGGTAGGCACGAAACGAGGATGGAAATTCAACCCGCAAAAGAAAAAGAAAAGAAATAGATCTCATAGAAACAGCAGTTTCTAAACCAAGCAACAGTGAAGCCAGGGACTTTAAAAAATGAATGAATATCTGAAAAGATAGTGGAGGTGAACAATTGTTTAATACTATCCTGAGGATTGTGGCAGATCTCTGTAATGCCGTGATTTTGGGATGTGAAAAGAGCCTTACCTTGTTGGATTTGAATTATCTACTCTGGATTTCTTTTACTGGTAAATATATTATAATTATTTTGAGTTACAAGGCAGGAGAGTTACGCTGGGGCATGCAGAAGATCTGGATGTTACCCATTAGGAGGATGGGAATCAACAATCCTGATGAACACCACAACTATAACTATATGGATATAATTATAATGTCACTCGGGTGGTTGTTTTTACTTTTATATATATACGAGGATATCTACTACTGATGGGGGCAGAAGATGATTGAAGATTTTGAACAAACTGTTTCACCAGCATGTTATTTTACCCTATTATGGGTGATGGATTTAACAATCCAGTGGAAAGACACCAAAGAAGATATTATATGGATTATAAATTTAAAGTTATTGTCTTTTTTCTTTTTACAAAATGGAATGCATATATAGATATGTGTATATCTTAGTAAAGTGGGCAGTGGATTATATTTAGAATTGTATTGCATGATTTTGTAGGAATTGAAGGGTTGAAATAGGTTAGTTTACTGATTGATTAGTCTAAGAAAAAGGATCTTTAAGTCATATATTTAGGGGAGTGGAGGAATTGGATAGAACTGAATAAATGTTAAATTTGGATGTAGGGAGAAGGCCGCTTTAAAATGTTATATTAATATATATAAAAGATTAAATGTTAAATTGTAATAATACACTATAAGTTTAGGGGAGGAGAAAAAGGGCAGATTATCGTAAAAATGGGAGTTATAAGAATAATATGCTAAGGGTCAGTATTCTGAGGAGGGAGTAAGGGAAAGGAAAGATATTATGTATGTAATTAGTTATGAAATAGCCTATTGTTGAGAAGAAGTCACAGGGGGGATGGGTGGTGAGGGGGGTTAGGGAAGAGGGGGGGAAAGGGGGAAAAACTTGTATTTGAAAACTTTTTCAATAAAAAAAAAAAAGAAAAACTATCTGGAAAACTGTTTAGAAAAAGTGCTTTGGCCCTATGCTTAGAATTATCTGCCTCATTTGACTTGCAAAGATATTCCGATAATTATATATTTTTGCCTATTTCCCCCTTCCAATCCATTGTCACCACATGCTTTCATTTACACCCTCATATTATCACATTTTTGGAAATCTGGTATTTCCTGATCATTTTTCTTTCAAACAGCTCAGCAATAGAAAGGTTCAGAGAATAAAAATAATGGTAAAGTCAATTTGGTTTATTCCAAGCTACTGGATATCAGCTTCTCCTAATGTAGCTTATCTATGTGACTGGTTAGATAACTATTGTGGAATCTTTGGTGCTCTTTGAGCTTGATCGTTTTTTTGCAGATATTTCAGTTCCCAACTTAGTAACATCATCAGCGGGATTTGCTCTCACTTATATATAAAATGGCTTGGCCTATCAGTATTGGTGGGTGTGTTCTTGGTATGGGAATGGGACAACTCACCATGGCCAACTTGCCACAGCCAACTCACCACAGCTAACTTGCAGCGGGCGAACTTGCCACAGCCAACTCGCTGAAAGACAGCTCGTTGTGGGACCATTTAACAATTCTATTTAATTATTTAAAATAAATAAAAAATATTTTGATTTTTGCCATTCACAATTCATTCTGTCCCTCCTTTTGCATCCTTTATTTATTTATTGGTTCGATTTATATGCCGCCCTTCTCCAGAAACTCAGGGCGGCTTACAATGCATTGAGCAATAGCCTTCATACTTTTGTATATACCTGCTTTGTAGGGCTTTCGGGTTCCCCCAAGCGGTGTTCTTTTTTATACAAAGTAAGCTTAGTGCCCTCACAAACCGGGTCCTTTCTTTAATGATTCTATTCCATCATTTCTTTGATATTAGTGTAACTCTTGTCCTACAGTGAGTTGTCTTGCAGCGAGTTGGCCGTGGCAAGTTGGCCATGGTGAGTTGGCTGTGGCAGGTTAGTCATGGTGAGCTGGCTGAGGCGAATTGTCATAGACCCTTTGGTAGTTCCTTGATCAGGCTATTGCCTACTACTTGTTTGTCTCAGCTAGTAGTTCCTTAATTAGGGTATTGTTTACAGCTTAATTGTTGGCCTGGTTTTAATCCTGGTGTCAAATCTTTCCTTTATCCGGGTTTTGATTGCTGACAAAGAGGTTTTTTGGTCTTCTTGATTCCATTTTATCTTTTTGATTGTCTCTTTTGAATGGTATATAGATACTGTTTATCTCTATGTGCTCTCTATAGTTCTGTTATTCAGATCATATAAATACATCAGATTACAAAATCTGGTCCTTAGCTATCCTAACTCTGTACTGTCCAATCAGACTGGCACAGATTCTTCAATAGTTTTTTTTTTTTTCTATTTTGATCTGAAACTCCACATGCAATCTCTGAGCCTCCTTTGATTAAAAATTAGTGGTTTTCTGTAGTTTTGATGGAAGAACCACAGAGTAAGTCCTATAATAATCTTAACAAACAAACAAATGTGCAAAACATCTCAAAAAACTTCCTGCCTATTTGCATCATCCTGCTGCTGGTTGTGACCTCCTTCCAAATATCAAATGTGGCCTTCAGCCACCAAATCTAGGCATTTACCCTAGGTTAAGAGTCTATGCCGGGAATTGTCTGAAGTGTAGTACATGCAAAATGTGTATTCTATCACAAAGCTATGGCTGTGCCTTGTTTGTTTTGGTTTAACTGTATTTAAAATTTTATTTAACTTGTCAGAGCAAATTATAGTTATAGTTTCCCCAGAATGTAGACGAATCTCCATTATCATGGGCCATGCTCCCTATCAGAGAAATATCTATAGAACATGTTCTGACATTTAAGAGAGAAAGGCTGCCTTCTTTTTATGTGACCCTGTATGTGTCATTTTCTATAAAGTCTGATTAACCTAGGATATTGCAATTCTAAGTCTAGATGTACTCTTTCTACAAGCCCAAATAAGCAGAACCTCAGTGCCAGGAATGAGATAGCAACCTCTATGTTATGCCTGTCATTGCTTTAGATCATTTCACCCAAATGCTAAGGGATGAATAGACTTCCTCTGAGCTAAGGTTATCCTTATTCTCTTCTCTAAAGCATCTGAATTTGACCCTTTCTTTTCATGCTATAGGCATACGTTCTCTTTATTCTATTCATAAGTTTATTTCCTAGACAACCAAGTACCAGACACATGAAGTACAGTATTACAAATGTGTGATATTCAGCCATGTTGGTGGGAAGAAAATTTACTACCCAACAATCAGCTGTGTCTGTGGGAAGAGGTGGGGATCAAAACAGAGAAAGTAACAAATGTGATATTGCAGTTTAATCACCACCCTTTTTGTAGGTCTGCTAATTTCACACACATGTACAAAGGGTAGGGGTTTAGATTGTGTTGCTACATTTGCCACCCTGCCTACTTTGGCTTTCCCTATGAACAGCACTGCCAAAAGTTATGTCCATGCTGAAAATGTGTCATAGATGGTGCAGCTGCCAGTTACAGTTCAATTATGCTCAATCACATTGTCCATACTGGAATAAAATGCAATTTCCTCTATTACAGACCTTCTAGTTGTAGCCCAAATATCTGCCATGTCAACTAGTTTTGGCAAATAATCATAGTGATAAAGACTCACATATTTTAATTAATTAAAACATAGTAAGTAATGCTTTTTCCCCCCTGAAAGTTTCATATTGGTTATGCTGTACTCTAGATTACAGTCATTGTGAAGTTGTCTGACTTGCAAGCTAAACCAGACAGGAATGACCAGATGAGCTCATTCTACTTCATTGTAAAGATACATTAACAGAATCTTGCAAATCTGAAAGTACTTCGCTCCTCCCATCCCCTTTACAACTCAGAAAACTAGGGAGAGTGTCTACTACCAAGAGCCTTGGTGGTGCAGCGGACTAAAGTGCTGTTAAGTGCTAGCACTTAGTTGCCAGCTGCTTGCAATTAGTGCAAGTTCAAATCTCACCAGGCTCAAGGTTGACTCAGCCTTCCATCCTTTTGAGGTAGGTAAATTGAGGACCCGGATTGTGGGGGTAATAAGCCAACTTTGTATAGAACAACACCGCTTAGGGGGCCCCAAAAGCTCTAATAAGCAGGTATATACAAAAGTATGAAGGCTATTGCTTAACGCATTGTAAGCTGCCCTGAGTCTACGGAGAAGGGCGGCATATAAATTGGACTAATAAATAAATACTGAGCCTCTTGCCCCAGCTGCATTCCTGATATAGGCTAAGCTGCCTTTTATCTTACCATTCCTTTGGCTATGTTGCCTTGCCCAGTCTCCCAGGGTCATTCCCGCTTACCATTAAAGCAGCTTCACATCAACTCAGATTTGGTCCAATACTTACTCAGTGGTATTCTGTGTAAAAACATCTTGACACTCTATTGAAAATATCCCCCTGTGATATACTGCTCACATTAAATTTTCTGCGTATTTCAGAATGTTTTCCAGCACTTTATTGTTTTCATTGGTGGCAATGTTACTATAGTATTGCTATGACATTATCAATAAAAGGGACAGGCTTTTAAGTAATCTCTAAAACACAGACTAGTGATTTTGATGGTTTTTGTTCCCTTCAGTCTATGTCATGAATGCATTGACCCATGTTGTCTGTACCCAGAATTTACAGCTTAAAGTAATATGCCAGAGCTCCATTTCATAAGAAAATCAATCTTTCTCTTTAGCATCCAGAACAGCAATTGAAGCTTGATATGAATACAAAGAAATCTGTCACCTATTTTTACTATACTCTATAAATTGGAGCATTTACACTGTATACTGTGTTCTTATGTGTTGCTTCTCTTTCACACAATAAAATCCCAGATATAGATATCTGGTACAATGGAATTCATAAACAGAATGAGGATAAATTTTCCTTGCTCACTCACGTATGGAAACTTTCTTCACCCTTCCTGCAGCTGTGAAATTGGTTTGAAATGATGGACTGATATTACTTGACGAGTTACTATTTACACATCAGAGCTATTTTACTAACTACAAAACATGCTGTTCTCAGGGGAGCAGTCAGCTACTTCCTGTGTAAAATGATGAACTCTGTTGCAACTTGTATTCAGTTAAAGTTGGTATTCATCCTGTATGTATGGAGACAATGTCTTGTGAGCTTAAAAAACACCAGCAAAGATATATGCTTTATTCTGGAAGTTTCTCATTCTCTTGTACTAATCACAGAAATTTCATGATGAAATCTAGTGTGACTTGACTGCATAAACTGTTAGTTTTTAAATGTGAACATAAACATAAATCCTTTTGGTTTCCATTGAGTTCTGTCAAATAAAGGAATGATTAGAAGTTAGAAGAATCCTTTAGAAGATAATAATAAAAGATATAAAGTGATATGATGTCCTATAAAATCTAAAAATGTATTTTTTTAGGAAAGCATAGCTGTATGTTTCCCTAGGGAGCCTTTGTGGCGGTATTTTTCTCTCATTTTCTATTGAAACACCATGAGCAGAAAATCACATTGGGTTCTTTGCTTGAGTGAAATTTATGTGTACATGAATCTAGGATTCTTAACATATATTCATACAAAATTGTTTTTAGGGCAACAAAGTGCAATTTAAAAAAATAGTAAACCTGATGTTTGCAATTGGAAAAATAAAAATGCAACAGACCAGTAAATAAACTAGAATTTAGTATACTTTCAAACAGTAATTTGTAAACTATTCTTTGGACTACATATGCTGTTCTATGGGATCAGAGGCAACCTGCAAACTCCCAGTGAGAGGAACAATGAAAAAAAAAATATTTCGGATTGTTTTTGCACCAAAATGTACTGAAGCTTGAGTTTAAGCCAGCATTTCTATATGGCTCAATTGAATACACAGGATGAAAAATGGCTTCAAATGATAGGAAAATCAGCAATGAATATGTATCAGTGTCTACCTACTGCATGCTGGTGTTTCCTCTTTGTCCCATTATTTTGGTACAACTACATCAGAATGTAGATAAATGCAGTTTTAACCTAGAAGCCATTCAAGCAACCTCGCATGCAAAGGCACAGGAATAAATTGCCAAATAGGGGGCAGGGTTGTTTTAAAGTGGGGGGGGGAGGGGCAAGGAGAATGGTTTGAGAAATTATAATCACAGCATTAATCATTTACATCTAATAGATATAAAATACATGAGAAGCTCAGTTCCGGGGAGCAAGAGTTTTATGGTACAACAGCTGACATAATATCCTATTTTAGACAGAGCCAATTATTGCTGGTTAAATAAAATGCATCTTAACAAAAAATAATATTAATAAATGGCCCAGGGTAGACAGAGGTGTTATAGTGATGTTTTGGAAACCATAAAAGGTTGGATAATTCCTTTGCTACTGAAAGAATTCACTTGGCAAGACCAGAGTGCTAATAGGAGCACAATGATTTCTGTCTGCCACAATGCCAGTCTTGAAGAAGACAACTTGTGGCCCTAAAGCCACTTCTGGCTCCCGCCTCCCCTTGACTGAAATTGCTGCAATTTTGTACTGAAGCTTTTTGCTCCTTTGAAACAGAAACTGCGTAAACATAAAGGGGTAGTGTAAACCTTAAAATAAACGTAGCACAGTTCAAAAAGAAAGGAGTTCCCCAAATATCTCCTATTCCAGAAAAGTGGAAAATCATCCTACCTTATCTATTTGTTTGTTAAGGCCATTCTCACTTTATATCACTGACTATGTTAGCTACACTGTTGACTACGTTAGCTAGAAACTCTATTTCTTTCTTACTGAAATATTAAAAGAGTCCAACAGCCAATAAAAGCTTTTCCATCTTAATATAATCCATAAATCAATTGGGGACATAAAGGAAATTTATGGCAAGTGATAATGAAGATAAAGGTGCTTTACATAATGTTATGTAATGTATAATGTTATATAAACTACTGATTATTAACATCATTGTTTGTTTACTTTGTATTCTCCAGAATATCTTCAGAAAAGTTACTTTTATCAAAATATAAGGTCATAGATTGAAGATGTGGGAGTTTAAAAATAATAAGTAGAAACAAAAAAACCCACCTAAATCAGCAAATTTATTTATTTATTTATTTATTTATTTATTTATATTTATTTATTTATTTATTTATTTATTTATTTATTTATTTATTAAACATATGCCACTCATCTTGCTAAAGGCAGCTTACAATCAATCAGTAAAAATGCCAATATAATACATTAAAATGATAAATAATAACATTAAATTTGAAAATTACTGAAGAGGAGGAGAACAAAATGCATATGAGTAGCAAGGTCTTATCTTAGTCTATTAGCCAACTGTCAGTGTTCCAGAAAAACCCCAACTCCAAGTAAAGACGCGGAAGCAAGCATTTTCCAAAGTTCTCTTTATTAGAATAGGCAAACTGGCACATCTGGGAAAACCCGAATCTGAAAAGTCTGGGTTTTCCCTCAGTAAGTCAAAAACCCCAAAACCATCTCCTTTCTCCCCAGTCGATCACATGCTCCAATCAATGTCTGTTCCATCTTTTTTTTTTTTATTGAAAAAGTTTTCAAATACAAGTTTTCCCCCTTTCCCCCCCCCTCTTCCCTAACCCGCCCTTTCCACCCAACCCCCCCTGTGACTTCTTCACAACAATAGGCTATTTCATACCTAGTTGCATACCTAATATCTTTCCTTTCCCTTAGTCCCTTCTCGGAATACTGACCCTTAGCATATTAATCTTATAACTCCCATTTTTACGATAATCTGCCCTTTTTCTCCTCCCCTAAACTTATAGTGTATTATTACAATTTAACATTTAATCTTTTATATATATTAATATAACATTTTAAAGCAGCCTTCTCCCTACATCCAAATTTAACATTTATTCAATTCTGTCCAATTCCTCCATCCTCTAAATATATGACTTAAAATCATACAATACAATTCTAAATATAATCCACTGCCCACTTTACTAAAATATACACATATCTATATATGCATCCCATTTTATAAAAAAAAAAAAAAGACAATAACTTTAAATTTATAATCCATGTAATATCTTCTTTGGTGTCTTTCCACTGGATTGTTAAATCCTCCACTCCCCTAAATATATGACTTAAAGATCCTTTTTCTTAAACTAATCAATCAGTAAACTAACCTATTTCAACCCTTCAGTTCCTACAAAATCATGCAATACAATTCTAAATATAATCCACTGCCCACATTACTAAGATATACACATATCTATATATGCATTCCATTTTGTAAAAAGAAAAAAGACAATAACTTTAAATTTATAATCCATATAATATCTTCTTTGATGTCTTTCCACTGGATTGTTAAATCCATCACCCATAATAGGGTAAAATAACATGCTGGTGCAACAGTTTGTTCAAAATCTTCAATCGTCTTCTGCCCCCATCAGTAGTAGATATCCTCGCATCTGTATAAAAGTAAAAACAACCACCCGAGTGACATTATAATTATGATTATATCCATATGGTTATAGTTGTGGTATTCATCAGGATTGTTAATTCCCATCATCCTACTGAGTAACATCCAGATCTTCTGCATGCCCCGGCGTAACTCTCCTGCCTTATAACTCAAAATAATTATAATATATTTACCAAAAAAAAAAAAATTCCAGAATAGATGATTCAAATCCAACAAAGTGAGGCTCTTTTCACATCCCAAAATCATGGCATTGCAGAGATCTGCCACAATCCTCAGGATAGTATCAAACAATTGTTCGCCTCCACTATCTTTTCAAATATTCATTCGTTTTTTAAAGTCCCTGGCTTCACTGTTGCATGGTTTAGAAATTGCTGTTTCTATGAGATCTATTTCTTTTCTTTTTCTTTTGCGGGTTGAATTTCCATCCTCGTTTCTTGCCTACCAATTGTGTGTCTGCTGGTTGATTTTCATTCTGCTTTATGGGTTGTTCTTGTTGGGTTAGTTTTATCATCTCATCTTTCTTCTCCATCACTTGTATGTCAACTGATTGATTTGCGCACTTGTCTGTGACTTGATGGTTCATCAGCTTGGTGTCGGATGACACTACTCTCTTGTTTATAGACAGACCAGCTGGGGTATCCAGGGGATCCAAAGACAATTTATCTGCAACAGTCTCTGTAATTTGATATTTTCCTTTTGTTTCCAGCTCCTTTTGCTTATCCTGTATTATGCCTAAAGGTGTTAAATTCATTTCTAAAATTTTTTGATAAAAATCTTCCGCTTTTTCAACAGTGTGCAATTGATATCTTACTCCTTGATATCTCAATATTAAACCAACTGGGGTGTCCCACCTGAATAGGATATTTCTTTTTTTTAATTCAGTCACTAGAAAGCCAAATTTCTTCCTCTCCATTAACAGCTTGGGCGGGAGCTCCTTAAAAATCCAAATCTTTCTTCCATGAAATTGCAAAGTGGAATTAAAAGAGTTCTGCACAATATTATTCCTAATTTCTTTATCTGTAAAATAGATCACCACGTCTCTAGGCAATTGCCTTTGCTTTGCCAACCAGGAGTTTATTCTGTAAATTCTATCAATCCTACAATACACTTCATCAGGTTGAACCTTTAAAATCCCAGCCAGAATTTCAGAAGATATTTTCCTTAGATCATCTCTATTATTTTCCTGCAAACCTCTCAGTCTAATTGCATATTCTGTAAAATTATATTGAATCATTAAAACTTCTCTTTCAATCCTCTGTTGTACATTTTCTTCATTACCAATCTTTTGGTCAGTCTCCATTTTAGATTTGTCTTCTGAGCTATTATCCTGAGTGTTTATCAAATCCTTTTTAATTTTTTGAGTCATGTCATCCAAATTCTCCTCAATTTCCTTCATTTTAGACTCTAATAATTTAGTCTTTGCATCCACCCGAATCAGAAAGTCTGATAAACCATTAGCAGATTTTAAAATCTTTTGATTCAAAAAGTCAAACTTTGATTTCACCAATTCACCAATTTCTTTAATTTCCTGCTTAAATTTTTCAAGTTGCTGGTTCACAATCTCATCCCTTCTTACAATCTCTTCAAGGAGAAATTCTAATATATTAAAATCAGGTTTCTGACACTGGAGAGTTAGAATTTGTTGGTGCAGTTTCTTAAGGGGGGAAGTTCCCCCCCCCCCGTTTGTCCAGCTGTGTAAGTCCCGATGCCATTTCCCACACAGGCAAGATTTAGCAAAAAAGAGAGAAGAAATAGAAAACGAAAGGACTTTCCCTTAAAAAAAAAAAAAAAACAACTTCTTTTCAATCAACAGCACAGGAGCGAGGTTTTATCTACAAATGTAGCCAGTGATATTTATTCCGCTACATTGTAGTAATAAGAAACAGAAGGACTTTCCCTTTCAGCCCTTCTCCAGCCACGGCAGACGCCATTTTAAAAGGCTCTTTTTCCCTCTTTCCTCTCCTCTTTTCTCTTAAATAGTTTTTTGAAGGGTAAAATACTTGCGATTCAGTATTAAGGGTCCAGCTCGTCTTTTTTTTGATTATTCTGTTAAATTCGCAGGCTTGCTCTTGACGCCTGGCTCTGCATAGGCAGAGGTCTCCCAAAGCCCGGAGCAGCGGCAGGGGATATGGGGCTTCTCATCCGCTCCGTCCCAAAAGTAAAAAAAAAAAACTTTTGGGACTCTGCAGAGAGTTCTACCCACCCCTGCCGGCTCTATCTCCGTTTCCTCTTGGAAACGGAGTTTTTTCGAGCCGCCATTCCGCTATAAAGGCGGCTCTGACAGACAATGAAAGCTGACGATCCCAAAGGAACGTCTGGCGGCGGCCAGCAGCAAACCGGAAGTCCACGTCTGTTCCATCTTGACCCAGCCCCCTGACCACTCCTTCTCCAGATGCTGGATCGCCCTGACCTTGACCGACAGGAAGAATGCTATTATGTCTACTAACGACCCCTCTCCTTAATCCTCCCCCTCCTATTTTCCCACACATGAGAAGGTGGCAGCATTGAAGCTTCTGGCCTAATATGGCTTCCAAACCTGACACCAACTTATTTTTATTTATTTTTTAATTCATATCCCACTTTTATTATTTATTAAACATAACTGAAGGCAGCAAATATAGCTAATACTCCTTCTTCCTCCTATTTTCCCCACAGCAACATCTCCATGAGGTGAGTTGGGCAGAGAGAAACTGACTGGTACAAAGTCACCCAGCCAGTTTTCAT
Organism: Arizona elegans; assembly: GCA_022577455.1. Lineage (NCBI taxonomy): Eukaryota > Metazoa > Chordata > Lepidosauria > Squamata > Colubridae > Arizona > Arizona elegans. Next base: position 146,084,134 of record JAKOOJ010000002.1, read on the forward strand.
GCCCAAGGCGAGACTAGAACTCAGAGTCTCCTGGTTTCTAGCCTGGGTGCCTTAGCCGCTAGACTAAACTAGTTTTCACTCCTTTCACTCCTATAATTTCAATATTGCCTTTTTAGCAAAGAAATTCTAATAATAAACTAATTTTAGTGCAGGCTGCTGTTCAATTGTTGGTGAACCATAGTTTGGAGACCATTTTGTATGATGTTCTGCTTGTCAAATAGGCTTATATGTATCTTTTTGCTACTATAGTTTCCTGGGCTCACAAACTTCCCAAAGTCTATTATGGTTAAAAAGAATAAAAAAGCAGGCTCACTCTCTTTTCATTCTTTCCACAAGTATTCAGTTATAGTTGTGCAAGAAGATATACTCTTCTTGGGGGGTTTGTTCTGTTCTTTATGCAGTTATTTCGATCATAATGTCTTACGTATAGAAACTTATAGCTTCCCAGCGAGTAAATCAATGTTACGACAAAATGGTACAAGGCAAGATTGCTCAATAGATTAATCTCTCAAAATTAAAAAGCCGGAATGCTGTGTGTAGAGCTGTTCCTTTGAGGCATCCTGATTGACTGGATATCTTGTTGCCTTTTACAAGAAATTACTGAAAGGAGGAGTGGAGTTTTTGTCCCCCCCCCTTCAGTCAAGACATACATTTCTGCTTCCTCCTTTTTAAAAACGATGTCTGTTGGGGCCCCATCTTATATCTCATGTCTTGTTTTTATTCCATTCTGAATAACTTAAATGGATTGGATATATGCTTTTTGACATACCCATATGATTTTACAGAATTAAACGGCAGTATCAAGATAGGCCAAATTCAAATCTGCCGTGTACCAAATGTGTACCAAATGATGCAGCTGTAGCAGTACAGAATATGTCCAGACCTTTTCCTTGTAAATTGACATAAGGCAGACACTTCGGACAAACGTCTTGATTGCTTTTGTTTCAGAAATGATTCCACTTAATGGAAGAAGTAGGGAACAAAGAAAGCTAATGGTAAACAGGATGGAACCAAGCTTACTGCTCTGGGTGGGTCCCCCCACCCAACAACAATAAAATAAGAACAATGCTGTATTCAAAATGCAACAGCTGAGAGAATATATGGATTTGGCTGAATGCCAGAGATGATACAACTACTAAAAATATACCAGGAAAATCACGTTATACCAGATAATTTTGCCAGTAATGTTATGCAATGAGAATGTTGGCAGAATATAGAAGTAAATCTGTTTTATTTTAGTTCTACATGTACTTGACATTTTTTTTCATTTCATATTTTCTCCCTTCTGAACCCCTCTCCCCCAACTCTCTCTCTCTCTCTCTCTCTCTCTCTCTCTCTTTCTCTCTCTCTGTGTGTGTGTGTGTGTGTGTGTGTGTATTCATATTAAGCAGCTTTACATCCACAAATATTATCATGTGGACTTTGTATGCTCTTTTTTCTTCAAAATACGTAATGGGAGCATACTTTTCTCAAAGCCTTTTGAGTGACCATGGACCGGTCTCATTTTCTCAGCCCAGGAAGGAGGCAATGACAAATCACCTCTGAAAATTTCCCAAGAAAATTTCAGAGAGTTATCCAGGAAGTTGCTGGGAAGTAGCACTGACTTAAAGGCATTGAATAAATAAAATAAAATGTATTTTTTCTATGCAACCTCAATTATCATTGAGGAGTACAGAGATAATCTTGAAGAAAGACTGTAAAAACAGTGAAATAAAATCAGCTCAGTCAGTTAAAGAAATTTAAGATTACCCCACTTTACTTCTCTTTAGTATGAAAAGGGGAAACTTTTCTTTTCAGGCTTTTACCTTAAATTTATCAACACTGTGAAATTGTGTCCCAGTAGTCTTTGCAGCATCTGTTTCCTGAACTAACCTACCTCAAAGGGCTGACCCCTTTTTTCTGCAGAACTATATATATATATTCATATGTGTGGTATCCAATCCCCTGGCCTGAGCACATATTAGTTACCACCCCTTTAACATAGTTGTTTGATGAGATATAGGTGAAAAATATGTTTGTCTTACCAAAACAAATCACAAAGTTTCCTGAGCATTATAGGGAGAGGGATTCTTCCCCATATAATGCTTCTGATGTATCCAGGGCATCATTCTGGATCTAGGGAGTGACAAATGTAGGTTCACATCACTAAAAAGCAACTCTTAAAAGTAACAATTACAGACTTAGTACACCTTTAAATTTGTTTCTATGGATGATGACAAAAAAAAGGCTTCTCCTTGCTTGAAGAAAGTGCCCTCTGTTGGTTTTAGATAAATTGATCTGAACTATCGGTTTCAAAATGTTGAAAATATCCCTATTTCTATTATCGATACACCCATAAACAAAAAGTAGGTGAGTCAATATCCTATTACTGGTATGAATAGCTGCAATTTGTTTCTAATTAGAAATTCATTGAATAGTATATCCCATTTTCCCAAGAAAGGGCAGGCTCTTAATGGTTAATAATTGCTTTCCCTAATCTATATATTTTCTGTCAGAATGCTTTTCCTGTTATTTAGCGTTACATAATACAATACATAGGCTGACAACTGAGGGGCAGTTCTTCCACACTGAAGTAAGTAATCTATATCTTATATAGATTCTTTTTATGTTAACAGCACCACATGTGGCCCTTATTGTTTTTATTCTGTTTATTATTTCTTTGAAATAAGTAGCTGTTTAACACACACTTTATTAGCTCCCACTGCTTATTCCTCACATTCATGTCTAATTCTGTTTGTGTCACTAGAGTTATCTGTATTGGTATTATAGTAATTGATGTCAAAAACACAGCAATAACACTGTGACTTAGTAATTTTATCTAATGAAACTCCAGGCTGTGGGAAAATATGTATGTTACTGGCACCAAAATAAAGCTTAATGTTTTAAAAGTTAACTCTATAAGAAGTAGAACTTCATTTTGCAAAGGCCTGCCAGATGGTTAAAAGCTGTATTCAAATGAAATTGCCTTAGTTATAATTGCTTCACAAAGTAAAACATTAAAGAAAAAAAAAAGAGGACAGTAACTCAGCCCAGGGAAATTGCTTGAGTAAAAAATGATTTCATTTGGATAAACAACATAAAGGAAAAATATAAAGTTAGAAAGACATGGGTCCAACTAATTGAAAGTAGCCTGCCTAGTTCATGTGAAGGTATTAGATATTGACAGTAGTGTCTCATTGTTACCAGTTAGAATTTATCCATCTAGTTTCTCCACATTTGGACAGTTGCTTAATGAAGAAATGAACTAATCCTATATTATATTATATTTTCCCTGAAAATAAGACCCTCACTTATATTTTTTGAACCCCAAAATAAGTGATTGGCCTTATTTTCAGGGAGGTCTTATTATTTTGGAGCGCGTGGAGCAAGATGGGGCTCCTCTTGCCATCTTACCTGATTTCCAGCTCTGCATTTAAATATTTTTGGGGAGGGCTTATTTTTGGGGGGAGGCTTTTTTTTTTAATTTGATTTATATGCAGCCCTTCTCCGGAGACTCAGGGCGGCTTACAATGCGTTAAGCAATAGCCTTCATACTTTTGTACAAAGTCATCTTATTGCCCCCACAAACTGGGTCCTCATTTAACCTACCTTAGAAAGGATGGAAGGCTGAGTCAACCTTGAGCCTGGTAAGATTTGAACCTGCAGAAATTGCAGGTAGCTGTGTTAATAACAGGGTGCATTAAACCACTGTACTACCAAGGCTCTTATTTTAGTGCATGTGCTCAAAAGCCCGATTGGGCTTATTATCAGGGGATGTCTTATTTTTGGGAAAACAGATTACTGTCAGGTGAAAGAAATCAGGAGCCAGGATAGAATTCAAAAGCACTGCAAGTTTATTCCATGCTACCTATACACAGAAGAATCTATCTACTGATGGACAGGGCAAATTGGCACCAGATAAGAGTCAAAGGACTTCAAAGGGATCAGATTTAGATCTCTTATAGGCATAGAGACTCCAGACTGATGATGCGTTTTACCCCACCCTCCAACTTAATTGGTCATCTCCTTTAGATACCATCAGCATGGAACAGACTTTTTAAAAAGAAATATCTCACTGTAATGCAATTAAACATCTACTTTAAAAAGGCCAATTATAAATAATCTGTTTAATTACCTGATACTTTTTTTGGAAATTCTGATTCAAGAATAAGTGACTCATCATGTTATCCCCATAAGGGGGAAAAACACCTCCAAGTATTAGAGGGATATTTTTGCCCAGATAACCCAGCATGAGCCTCACACATTTCATATTTAATTATATACAGTTTGTCTTAATGACAGCTACTTTAAAAGAATTTTAAAGTATTTTGCATTCACAAATTCTACAAATACATACTTCATCAACCTGTCTATTTTGAAGTTGTTGAATTTGAGAACGATATTCCACTGTATACTGCAGTAGTACTATACATTTATGCTTAAACTAAACACTTCATCTCCCATAGAGAAGAAAATACCATTCAGATGAACAAAGTCTGCTTATATTCTTACCCTTTCTCTTCATGGTTTCTTTGCCAGCCTATATTTTCTCAGCTGTTTTAATATTTCCACATAAATTACTATCTTGTAGTTTTCTGATACCTTTCAACATTCTTTACTGATCTTGTTTCTGAATTGCCATATAGGAAAACAATTTTGCCTCTTCTCAACAAGTACCAACTTACAGCATGCATGGTTGCTTAAAGCAAATTCAAAAGTCGCATTCAAGTAAGGAATTAAATATTCATTTATTCTTATTGAGAAAAATAACTGAAGCATTTTCTCTCAGCACAATATATCACTAGAAGTTATCTGCCCCTGAAATGCCCAAACTAACTGCAAGAATAAGCCTTCTCTGATTTTTAGGAACAAGTTATCAATGTGTATGGTATTTCTCCATGTCTATCTAAATCCCCCCCCCCCAATATATTTAGGATTTGATTCTGGTGTATTTATTTTAAAGTATATATTTTTTTAAAATCATTGAATCATTATTTCTGTGGCAGAGTGTGATTTCTCACATGTAAATGGTATATTATATCACTCAGATGACTGTATAATATACTATTCCAGAAATTTCAAAGAAGAATATTTACAGTATATGATTTTCACAGCAAGCTCTCATGGTAGCAGAAAATGGGGAATGAAAATGTGGACAACAGACAGGATGAGTGAACACTGACTTCTGGCATCAATATCTCCATCAAGATATTGCATTAACCAATAGAAAAATATAATAAAAGTAAAATGAGAGGAGTTTGTTCTGAGTCTTTTAAATTGGAGAAATCACAGGAAACTTGCAAAGAATGCAACAAATTGTGGAAGATTTCTGATAATTAAAAAATGATTATGTTTGCAAGATTGAAAGAAGTAAATGGGAAAGACAATGGATTAGATATTGGCTATAACCAAAGAGATTATCAGAACATCCTTGGATGTGGAAAAAGTTTGTTACACAAACAAAACAGAACAGCAAATATTTGTTCGTACATTCAGGAGTTGATGTACCTGTATGGGTAGTCTCTATTTATGCATCTTGAAGTCGATTCCCTTCTAATAATAAATAGTTAAGGTGTATATCTATGTGGTTGAAATTTCTTTAAAAACCATGAAGAAAGTGAAAAGTTTTAATTCAGGTAAGTGTTAACATTATTAGTTTATTTTCAGATGATGAATAGCTGCAACTAATAATAAAGATAAAGGAAAGTGTGAATTGATGCTGCATTATATGAATAAAGAATTGTATTTTTTAAACTGAAAGACCAGATTAGTTGATGATTCAGTGTGATATTTTATGTGAGAGAGCGATTGGCTGAAAATCACCCGGATTGCACTAGAGCAGTGGTGTCAAACTCGTGTCGTCATGGCGGCGTCACGTGACATATCAGGACTTCCCCCCCTTCATTAAACCGGGTGGGGATGGAGGCAGCATGTGACGCATCTGGCCCGTCGGGTGTGAGTTTGACACCCCTGCACTAGAGCTTTCACTCTCCCAGCTTCTAATCTGATGTCTTAACCACTACATTCAATTGACTCATATACCCATTATTAAATTGCAATTACTAACAGTATTAAGTAGAATGTGTCTTAATAGTATTAAGCCAAATGTATGTTGTATAAATAAGTGTAAATTCTGAATGTAAGTATTGTGAAACCATTTATCTGTTTGTATGTGTGTCTTTGTATGCGTCTGTGTCTGTGTGTTCTGGGAGCAAAATACTGTTACCTTTCAAGTGGCTGGAAAAATAATGAAATAGTGTATCAAAACACTTATTTTAAAAAAATATCAGAGAAAAAAGAAGTGAGCTTTAGAAAGAAAATAGTAATTAAAGTAATGTTCACTACTATTATGTTTCAAACCAGCAACCTTCTTTTTACAAAGCAAAAGTTACAGTAACAGTGTAGTTGCGAAGAGTATAGACGAAATCTAAAAGGAATTAGAGCTGCTAATAAGATTGGCTCAGTTGAAAGGGCATTTCTTCTTCTATAAAGCAACAATGAATTGCTGGAGCTAGCCTGTAATTAAATAGAATTCTTCCAGATGAAATGGAAGGAGGTTAAGTTTGTGATGGGAGGAAAGGGCATTAAAAGGTGATATCTGTGATATCTTCAGGAAAAAATTGTTTCCTATCCCATTCTGGTGATTGGCCAACTAAGCAGTGAGACCCCTATATCTTCTTCAGAACAAATGTAAAGAAACCAGGTGAAGTGAATTAGCTATATTTGACAGAATTTATAGAGGGAGTAGAGAAATCCATTTACTGGATAGGTAGAGAGTGTTACTAAAAATCTGCAGTTTAGAAGTCTCTTGCATAGTTTTCAGAAGAGTTAGTATTCAACTGTATTGAAATATCTTTGAATAAAGCTTCTGTGAACACATCTTATGATAAGAAAAGAATTGACCTGTTTATGATGTGTTTCATTTGGGTTTAGAGTTTTAGATAATGAAACAAAGAACAAAAAAGTAGTGAGGACCATCTTGAAGTTAATCTAATCTTAAATGAATTTGTTAATTTACACATAATAATACTTCCTTTGTACTTTTTGTACTCACCCTGAGTTAATTATGGCTAGAATTAAATTGAAAAAGTCAGCAAAAATCCCTAAGGGCATCAATACCAAGGAAGAGAAGTTAACTGCTGAAAGAGAAGAAAAGGGGGGAATATATTATCAGGAGAAAAGGTTAAAAGAATGCTCAAAGTTTAAAGTCTTAAGTCAGAAAAATGTAATAAAGAATTTCAGCAATAAAATATTTTAAGGTCAGCCAAGTACAGCTATATTCAGGGACAAATCCATATATTTAAATTTGAATTTGAGGTGAAGAACAACAGTGTAGTTATTAGAATGAAATACAATGGAATAATAACAGTATTTGATGGATTGTGGTATGTGGATTCTATTCAAATATTCTGAGTAATGATAGCTCCAGAATTAAGATACAGAGAGATGGTTCCCTTGCAATAATTGAAGTAGACAAGATAAGATTCATTTTAACTTTTGTTGTGAATATAAATTATGTATGGGGTAAATATAAGAAGGAATCAAAAAAAGCTATAACTAGGAAGAACAAATTCTTATGAGCAACTTAGAGAACCACCTATGACAACTGCAATGGTTCCAGATACCATATCTTTTCAGCATAGGAGCAAATGTATTTCTAGCTTTATCAAGATTCAGTCAGAAATGTTATGTCGTCTTTTCATGTGTGAGACAGAGGGAGAGAGAGAGGGAGAGAAAGAGAGATAGAAGGTATTATTATAAGGAAGAGGTGATTTATTTACAGGAAATACATTATGTACATAGGCAAAGCCATATCCTACCAGGAGGATAGTCCAAGGGCATGTACTCTATGTGTTAACTTTAGCAAAAAGGCAGAAAAAAGTTACCTCAGATTAATAATGTATTAGCCAAAAAGCTGGAACATTTCTAAAGAGTACAGACAAGTAAAGGACTTAGTAAATCCATAATTCTCTGTTTGTAGCCCACTTCTTCCTTTTTTTCAGTGGGTCATGAAGTTCTGAAAACTCAAGTGGCTGTTGGATCCACATCTCTAACAGAATCAATAGCTTCAAGTGGCATTGTGGTTTTCAGGTCAGCTTAAGTAAAGAAGACTGTGGTAATTAGAAAGTATTTTTGAAAAGTTAGGGAATGAAAGCAATGGCAATGGGGAAAGGACCACAGATTTATTATGAAAGATATTAGATGTTATATCGGCTTATTCGTGGAGAAAAACTGTGTGGTTGCTAAGGCCCAACGTCAATTTGTTGGGAATCAATCATCAATCTTGGTTTATATTTGCCTAGTGCTGATAGGTCAACAAGTTAAATTTATAAGAACAAGATAATAGCAGAGTTTTCATGACAGAAAAATACATATCTATTAATTATAAATTTTTGTTCTAAGGAGGAACTAGATCCTAGGATTTAGGATCCAAAGGCAAAAAAAAAAAGATGTTTGGTTCACATAGTGCAAATTTTGTACTTATCTGCAACTGCTGAAAGTAGCTGCACCATTTCTCAGGATTGTGTGACAACCCTCCACAACTTCCATATGATCCTGGGAAAGGACACATTTAACTTTAGGAATTGCAGGCAGGTGCTCTAAAGCACCTTTTTTGCCTTTGAATCCGAAGTAATGCATAGTCCTCTACTTGTCAGAGATGTTCATGTAGCATCTAGGAACTGTGTTCATTCACTAGATAACATTTGATTACAGAAATACTGAAACTTTCAGTTCACAAAGATGAGACTGAATGAACAGAACTTGGCAAAAGGAGAACTTTTTAGTTTAGTACTCATGAAGGCATGCTTCCCATTCTCAAGGACTTCCAAGTGTCACTAAAAGAATAGAGACAGCATAATGATGAGAATTAGATTAGAACAGGATCAATAGGCCTGACAATAAATGAAAGTAACACAGACATTATTGAACAGATGAAGAAAGATAAATTAAAGTGGATGGTGTATTCTGTAATGCTAGTGCTACATAAATGTAGGACCAAAAGAATTTAGAAAGAACACTAACTATTAGGAGGTCTAACAGAGAAAAATAAATGGCAAATAAACATTAATATGATACTATGAAAAGGGGAGAAACAAGTATATAAAGTTTTGGATTTTTTATTTATTTCTGGGTCTATATATCATATCTTGAAACAAATATTTCTGCAAGACATATACGAATAAATAGAAAAACATTTTCTTTTTATATATTTCTGGACTGTGGGCTATACAAAGAGCTGGATCTAAAAACCTCAAATTTCAAACAAAATCCAACTTTTATTCTTTATGCAGTTGAGGTATCCTTTGAGAGTAGTCCTATGGCATATTGGAAACTAAGGATAAAAAAGCTGTAAGAATTGTGAGGATTATGGAAGGTTTTTTTTTAAAAAAAACACCCTACTGTTTAAAACAATTATTAGTATGGGAGAACTACAAATTTTTTAGCACTCAGTACCTGTAGCAAACCTATTGGATTGTTGTGGCAATGGAATCCCACAACAATTAGTGATGACATACTTTAGAAGTCAGACTACATTAACTGATTTGAATTTGTAGTATAAAAATTGATCTTTTGTATCAGTTTACTTTGATGGGAGTTCTGCCATCATAAATAGACATAGCTGTAGTAAACAGATACAAGAAAATTCAGTAATGTATAGTTTGTACTTTGGCATAATGAATTAAATAAAATAAATAAATGTGGTAAAAAGTGGCTGTAATCCATATCATAATCACCTGCCAGGAATTCTTTCTAATGGACCTCACCACTTTTTGGAAGAACTGCAATAAAATTTCCTTTCATTTTTAATTCGCTTCAGTTTCTTTCGTTCTACAGATATGTTGATGCACAGACATACCTACACAAAATACAGATAATTAAAAAGAGTTCAAACTAAGAATGTTAATTAAGATTACTTGAACACAGAATTGTGAGCATCAATTCCTTTCATTAAGTCATATCATATTACTCCTTGGTTGATGTATTAAATGCTTCCTTTGTTTGAAGCAGAAAAAAAAAATCTTAGCAGAGATGTATGTATGTACATTCATCATCAATTTAATTACTAAAACTCTTAAGAACACAAATTAGGGAGCATTCAAAAGTCAGTGCTAGACCCACATTGCGTTCATAATGGTGGGCCATGTAACTTGCAATTAATTCTATTGCAAATGTCACAACAGTAGCATTGTACATCTAAGCTGACCTGCTAAAATTAGTTATCTTTCAGCAACTCCTTTTATCATTTGTTTTTCAGCAACAGCGGCAACTTGACCTCTTGACTATAACCAACCCTGGTGAGTACGGAACAAAGCTCAGTTTTTTCCCCCTATGTTTTCTTAAAGAGATGGTTGTCTGAAAGTGTCTCTTTATCCCTTCTCTGACATGCAAAATGAAAAACACTGTTCCCCAGAAAATCTTTAACATAATAACAACTGACAGCTATATTGTGTTTGGTAAAGCCCCGGGCAGTTATCCTTTCACAGAGCTGCCTCTTCAGACCTTTACTCTGTGAATTTGAGTGTTGATATTTCTATAAACCTCCCGGGGTTATCTTAGTGGTATGTCTGCAGGGTAGATTTACTATAATTCACAAGGTATGTTCAACTATCACAGAAACATTCTGTTTAACTTTCTGTAGCAGTAGCGTTAGATATTTACTAAAAATCAGAGGGAGCCTATATTACTTTTCCATGTTGTGGCAAGGGAGAATATGATTTGGAAGATGCCTTAACTTCGTCTCTCTCTCTCTCTCTCTCTTTTTAAAGAGGCTTCCAAAATCCTATAATGTGACATATGGCTTTTGATACATGCTGCTTATTTAATATAGTGGAATTTAATCGTGCTATTAACTGTTCAGATGTAACTATTTCTTGGTTTTCTGGCAAGTGCTTCAAGGAACAGTATGATTCTTGTAGAGTCAAGACAGGATGACTGTGATGGATTATATCTACAAAGGGGGTGGTGGTATGATGGACTATAGAGAACTGGAAGAAGCACATTCCAAGGAGGTGTAATAGACAAGCAATAACACAACCTGGAGCTGAAATGTAGAACAAGAAAGAGATTTAGAACAGCCACTTGTTAGAGCTCCCCAGTATAACTGTTAGGGTTACAGTGGTATAGGTTTAGTCTGGCAAGATTCTGTTTATACGGTATGGGCAAATGAAGAACTGAATTTTGACTGGATTGTTACATGTCATTCTTGGGCTGGGCCTGACATCATCTCTTGTCACCAAAGCAGTTACTGTAAATGCAATGGTTTAAGTTGTTTGTCCTTGTAGCTAAGAACCTGGATATAAATATTGATACTGAAGTTAACATTGATAGCCCTCAATTGGATCCTAAGACCCAGCAATCTCTTTCTGATGAGATCAAACATATATGCCAGATCACAACTATTTCTGAATTACTTTTCAATTTCGAGACAGATCAGATAATGGGTTCTTGAATTTTCTTGATCGAGAATGTTCTTTAAAGATGTGCATGCATTGTGTATCAACATTGGAATTTAAATCTTATTTCAAATACTTAATGCAGATATTTTTTTTAAAAAAAGTTACAGCTGGTCACGTGAATGGTGTAATTATGAACCACTAGTCATACATACTGGATCGGGATTCTGGGAGCTGTCATCCATCAACCTTTGGAGCTTTAGTAGATTTCTACCATTAAATCTATATGAAGTAGTATAAAAATGTTTGATTAAGTAGCAACTATTTAGGTATGCATATTTCTTAGACTAGTCAATATATAAGTTTTGTTCCTTTGTCTAGGTTATTCTATTGTCAGTTCTATTATTTTAAAAGAGAGGAACAAAATAATGCTTAAATGTTTATGAGAATTCAAACTATAGTTGCTGTAGTCCATACAAAGAAACAGAATAAGAGGAATTTCTTTCTCTCTTCTATGCAAATGTCCAGTCTACAGTAAAAATCTGGGACAATATGAAGATGGTTTATTATAAATCATCATTCTTAAGATTTAAGAATGAATTGTTTAAATCCAATGTTGAAGACACAGTTCAGTGACAGAGTGTCAACTGTGCATACAAGAGTTCTGTTTTTGTTCTCTGCTGTGTCTGGGAATTACAGGAAAGAACAGGATGCAAGCCTCCAGTTCTTAGGAAAGATACAGAACAGTCAGGATATTCATTACTCTACCAAGTGGGGAGAGTTTGGCTTTATTTCAATTATTTTAAAATTATTTTTATATACGTGGTCACAAAGAAAGAGCAAGTAGTAAAAAGGTACAACAGAACAGCCATTTTGTGTGCTGGGAGCTTGTTGTGTGCTGGGATCTCAGAACAAAACACCAATGTTCTAAAACTGTTTTCAAAAAGAGAACATTTCCCTCCATTTTTGAGCAAAAACTGGTAAAAAGAAATAATAAGCAGCATTATTTAAAGTGTCCTGGCTCCATTGGGCTATTTTTGGTGGCTTGCAATTGGGCTTTGTATGTATATGTGCAGGGATTTTGTTTCCAGGCAAGTATAGCAAACAAAGGATATCCCTCCTGCTATTAACTTAGATTGGATGAGATCCGTCGGGATAGTGGAGGGAGAAAAAGGTAGCAGTTGAGTAAACACACGACTCAAGGACCAAACAGTCCTTTTGGATTCTGTACTTCTTCTGGGAAGAGAAGGCCAAGACTCGTTTCCTCACTACTGAGCTATACAATAGTGCTCTCAACTCATGCTTGAGTCTGCAGAAAACAATAGCAAGATGTTGCTAACCCCTATCCTGCCTCTATTCTTTCTTTCCGGTCAAAGTCAGTCACTTCCAGGGTGATGCGTGATAAAAAAAACAACAAATTTCATATACCTTGAAACTACTCTTGGGAGTGGGGTAACACTACCTTAATGGTGATACATCTTAAAATGGTTTAAAACTGTGATGAGATTAAGAATGTTGTGGAGACATGGCAGAAAAAAGATGTTGCCAGGTCATGTCTAGGTCACACTGAAGTGCAGATGGAAAAAGGCCAAAAGAGTGCTGCAACCAACTAACCATCTGTGACTGATGCATTACTGCTATAGGAGCTCTGCTGGTTGACTCTTGGCTGCCTACTTCAGGGAATTCTCCTACCTCCCCTCACTCTATTTCAATAGTCTTTTAATGTATTTTAAGTTCACTTTGTCTCCTGTGGTTTGACTGGATTGAACTCTAAACTGCTTGTGCTACAACCAGCTTTCAGGCGAGACTGCTCTCTGTTTTTTTTCTGGAGCGTTCACATGTCCTCACTCTCTGCATGCATTTCTACTTTTAAAAGATGCTATTTATGAATAAACCACTTATAAATTGAGGCAATGTGTTTGCTCAATCCCAAAACACAATGCCGTTTGTAGGAAACTCTGGTGTGTCCTTTCTATTGTGAAGAGGAGATGAGAGGATCTGTGGGGATCCTATCAGTTTGTACATCTACTTGATCATTTTATCTCTGCCTCAATTTCGGTAGCCCCTTCACATTCAGGTCCTCTGCTTCTATCACAATGACTTCTTTGGTGACAACTACAGAATCACTTACTCTTACTGAGGCTCTGGCACGATTTCATCTGCTGCTGAAATAGCTCAATTGATTCTGGGATTCTACTTGGTTATCAAAGTAGTACTTTGGTTACCAAAGTACTATGTAACTTAGCTGAGTATGCGGTAGGATAAAGGACTCTATCCTTTGCAGCTCAGCTTATAACCAATAAATATATCGTCATTACTTCTACAATTTATTTTGCTCCTTTATTTATTGGAACATAAGCTTACTTCAGATCCAAGCACTATAAAGTGTTTAACATTGGGTTTAGTTTCATTTCATAATTGAAATCATATTGCTTGTCTACCTATAATGGGCAATCTGTTTTTATAAATAAGATGCAACCAAACTACTTTTCTCTAGTAGTCTGGAAATGAGAAGCAGACTTTTTGTCATTTCAAGTAGTGTTCTGTCTATATATATATATATATATATATATATATATATATATATATATATATATATATATATATATATATAATTTTGTTCTGTGATATATGAAAGTGTTATATTTCTTCACAGTCTAAGGCCTTTGAAATTGAGGGCACCTCTCATTGAGGGCACCAATTTTGTAGGAGATAGAAAATATTTCATGGCTTAAGGCCAGTTTATATTCATGTCTGAGATCATCAACCTCATAAGAAAGTCTAATGCTTTTCTGGGAAGATTCCTAGAACTACATCAGATATTCTTTAGTCTTGAAAATACCAACTTCAGCATGAGAGATAATTACACCCACTTCTCACCTACAATTGAAATGGTTTTAGAACACAGCAGAAGGAACAGGTTTTGGACTCACCAAAGAAACACTTCTATTTTATCCAGAAGCAATTGGTTTTGATTGAAGTCCTCTCAGGATGGACAAAGAACACAATGGTTACTGCACAGAGCATACAATTGCTGAACCTTGTCTCTTATGGTTTGTTTGCTTCCTAATATCATTGGATTCAATGTAGGTTCTTAGTTAGAAGCACCAGAAATTATTTATTTTCTGGGGCTTCTTCTACAGGATCATTGCCAAAAACTTAATTTTGAGGATTGATTGCTGGATTTTTTTAAAAAAGAAATGTTGCATCTTTATTCAGTTTATGATTATTTTTCTAGATAATCTTATTCAAGTCTATGAAAGAGTCCATGAATAGGCTTTTACAGTAATATAACTGTAACATTTTGAACATCTACTTTTCTTTTAAAAATGAACATAAAGTTATGAGATTAAGTCCTCATTAAGTCCTCACTTAATGATTAGTTGCTTAATGACTATTCAGTAACAAGGGATTTCAAAAAAGCTACTTATGATCTGTCTTCAAAGTCATGTTTGTTTCACAAACACACACATACTGTCAGCGTTCCAATTTATGATCTCCTCCAGCGCTGACATGAATGAGAGAGGGAGAAGCTTTGCTTTAATGCTGAGATGAACTTTTACCTAGTTTCCTGCTCGTAGGTAGATAGCGTTACCTGGGTGATAGAGGGACGGGGGAATTCCTGTGAATAGAAAGTGCTTGGGATGGAGAGATGGATCTGCGCGATGGCCAATGAGACATTGGGGTTGAAGAACGGAAAGGGAGGGGTTTAGAAGGAGGTGCCAGTTTTGGCTGCACAAAGAGTTCAGGGATGTCGTTCTTTCTATTCTTAAATAAAGAAAAGATTCATCAGAGACCTTACGTTTGAGAATGAAGTTTATTTAAGATAGCAGCGAAACCTGACACATACAATCATGTGATTTTGGGAATCTTGGCAACCACTGTAACCAGAAGTTACAGCGTCCCATGGTCACATGACTACAATTTGCAGAAAACTGTAAAAATGTTCATTGGATATACCGGATTCGCTTAATGAACACACAATTTGCTTAATGACCATGGTAATTTCACAATTGTTGTAAAAACAATCGTAAAATCATATCAAGTCATGTGATGACCCACTTAATGACTGCAATGACTTGTAACCAAAATTCTAAGTTCAGTTGTGGTTGTAAGTCAACCTATTTTATTAATTCATAGCTCAGAAATGCATAACTCTCATCTGACTTTAAAGTCTGATTCTGACTTGTTAAATTGTGTAAAATTACAGAAATAGAGCAATTTCATTGCTCAGTTAATTTTCACTGGTTAGAGAATAATAAGCTAACCCTCTTGGAGTAAAATGAGATGGTATGAGGGCTTTACCATTCTACTATATTGATTGAAGTTTGCTTTGCCACTATAATATCATTGCTTTGGAAACTGCCATCTAAAATTAGATAATAAGAACAGCTTTAAATATGGTTTGAAGAAAAAAAGGTAAGTTTCATTCTTAACAATTCTCTGAAAAGCTATTCCCATTACTGTCTTGATTGTTCTGTCTGCTTCTTACTAATTGAAGCATGAAAATAATGTGAACTCCAAGTCATGGAGCTATAATATACCTATTAGTAAAAATGATACAGGGTAATAAAATGTGACAGAAAGTTGTTCTCTACTGAAACTCATGCTCTAATTCTTGATAATCCATGCTAATTAATACTACATTGATTCTGATCAAAATATACGTCAAGGGATCCTGAATGGGTTTTCATACCATCTTGAGTAATTACTATGTGTGTTTGTTGCTGAAAGCTATTGTATTTAAAAATGGACCCCTAAATATCTTCTTAATAAAGGCTGACTCCAATGAAGGGTGGGGGGGGAGGAAAATGCTCTGAGTAAAACAGCAAATAAATTAGTAGGGTGTTGTGTTAATCTGTTTGCAAGGTATAAAAAGCACTTCTGGAGATAATATTCTCTACTCGACCTATTGTCAGGAGATTAGTCAACCAGAGGATGGTTAACATTGATTTGTGAGTATTTACTCAGAAGCAAGTCCCACCAAGTAAAAGAAGACTTACGTTTCACTCTTAAATAAATGCCCATAGGACTTCTGCTTTAGTATTAATGAAGCAATATTCACTGGCTGGGTTTATGGAATACGCTTAATGCAGTCAACCGTCAACTCATCATAATTCCTTACTGTTGATTTTAGGAATCACACTATCCTGGTCAAATAGCATTATTTCAGAGAATACAAAATGCTATCTGCTACCCTGTGAAGGCTTGCACCAAAATGACTATCTTACATCATATTTATGTCATTTAAATCACAGTATTACCTGGTGCTTCACCCCCACTTTCTGCATCGCTAAACACACAGTGCCAGTTTTAAAAGAAATGCTCAGTGAGTTTTCCACACTGAGAAGTTAACTAAAGGCTTGTTTGTGATCATCATTACCTGTTATTCTGCTTTCATGAAAAAAAAATAAATAACAAGGCCAATCTCCCACCACCATTTTTAAAAATAGCTGTGACCTGACTAATCTGTTCAGGTCAATTATTATTACTTTTTGTAATTGTTTCACATAATAAGTCCATTATTTGTGTCTTAACAAATAATTCTCTGTTCATAATATTTGGTGAATAATTATATTCTAAATGTTTATTCTGCTGCTTCTCATTGGTGCTAGAAAGTCCGGATTGAAGATACATGCTGTAATTGATTGATTTTGTGCCCTGAAGTCAGTTTTGATTCTTAGATAGATATTCTCCATGATATCTGCCCCAACCAAGGATTTCAGGTCTTCCAGTGATGCATTTATTGCCACTTTAGCAATCCATTCATCATCTTTCTTTTCTTCCACCTTTTCCAGTATTAGAAATTTTTCTAGTGGGTCTTTATATTTGCATAATGTGTTCCAAGTAGGATAATTTGAGTTTGGTCATTTGTGCTTTCAATGAGAACTCGTTTTTTTATTTATTTGATGATTCATTTCTTTCTTTTGTTGTATGTCCATGGTATTCTGAGGAGCCTTCTCGAACACCAAGGTTCAAAAGCATCAATACTCTTCCTACCATATTTTTTCTAAGTCCAACTTTTGTTTTCATAGAATGTCACAGGTAATACAGTCGCTTGCACTATTTAGTTTACTTTACTTTAGTTTACTTTATTGTCATTGCACATGGTACAATGAAATTAAATGCCATCTTCAGTGTACATTATAACTATAAAAATAAAAACACAAACATACATCTTTACATTCTATATAATTGAAATTGAAAATCCAATATTGCACTATACCATAGAATTCAATATGGTTATTGCCCTGGGATAGAAGCTGTTTTTCAGCCTATTTGTCCTTGTTTTTATTATCCTGTACCGTCTGCCAGATGGTAATAGTTCAAAAAAGAAAAGGGAGCGCAGGATGAGATGGATCTTTACAAATGTTTTGAACTTTCTTAAGGCACCGGGAGCTATAAAGCTCTTCCAAAGTGGGGAGAGGGCAACCAATGATCCTCTGAGCAATGACCCTCTGAAGGCCCTCTGAAGTGCTGTCCTATCTGCCCCTATCCAATTGGCAAACCATAGACAGTTTCAGTAAGTTAAAATTCTCTCTATGGTGCAGCGGTAGAAAGCCACCAGCAGTTTTTCATTCAGTTATTGTTTCCTGAGAAGTCTCAGGTAGTATAATCTCTGCTGGGCCCTTTTGACCAGTGCTGCAATGTGAGTCCCCCAAGTCAGGTCCCCTTTTATGATAACACCCAGAAACTTAAAACTGGCCACTTGCTCCACTCGGTCTCCATTGATAAGCAAGGACTGGATGTCTGATCTATTCCTTCTATAGTCCACTATAAGCTCCTTGGTCTTACTTGTGTTAAGGACCAAGTTATTGTCCCACACCACGAAAGCAACCGTTCCACCTCATCTCGATAGGCAGGCTCATCCCCCCCCCCCCCCGGAGATCAGTCCCACCAAGATTCTGACCTTTGTAGGTAATTATAGAGATATAATGGCACCTGAATATCCAAGAATTTTCCAAGGGCTTTATGATTGCCGTACCAAGGTTATTGATGTTTTTTCTCCAGTTTTAAAACCATATTTTTCTCCTGCAGGGCGCCCACAGCAGTCATGCCTGGGTATTGACACGGCTGTTATCCAATGACCGAGTCTCCTGGAATCTTCAGCACCGCCCCTTCCTGCTGTATTCCAGTTTTTCGACTCGGTCTGTTCCATAACAGTCGTGTCTGTAGTTTTCTCCAAAGCCTTAACGAAAAGTTTGCTCTATTTTTAACTATTTGGTTGAGACTGGAGCCTCGCACTTGCTGGACTACCCCAGGAAGCGTCTGCTCTCCTCGCACGCGCACGAGCTCGCCTTGCTTGCTCTGCCACGTTGCTGCCTCCTTCGGCAAGAAAAGCGGAGGCTGGAGCGCTCCGAAGCGCCTCTTGCTATCGGCCAGGCGCTGCAGCTATTTGAACTTCCCGCCACTTCGTTGAACAGCTGAGAGGCGCGAGAGCGACTTCCGCACTCTTTGGGGGGTTCTTAAGTATATGTAGGTTTCTCATGTGGACAATAATGCATTCTGGGATTGCCATTTTTTAATGAGTACTAAAAAATATGCTTTCTATCAGTGTCCATAAGTGATCATCAAAATAGGCCAGATGGTGGATCATGATCCCAACCTTAGCAGAAATATTTACAAAAACCCTTTGGTTCAACCTTAGCTTTAGATTCTGCTTTCCCTGAAATTTACAAGATACTTTTGGGAGGGGAGATTTCCCTCTCTTTTCTTCTTTTCTGCTTACACCTACTGCCCAAGGAAGTTATTCATTTGGCCTAAACGACTGAAGTGGTTATTAAAGTCTTGTGGGAATAGTTTATAGCAGATAAGCGTGCTGAGAAAAATAAAAATAATAAAGGCAATTTACAAATGGATTTCTGGAGATGGATGTCTTTTTTTCAAAGAAGGAAATGTTCTTTAAGTGAAGTACATTTAACTAGATTGTCAGAATCGCTGGTTTCACTGTGTTCTAAATAAAGGGATGAAAAGCTATGTATCTTGTAGAGTAGACTCTGGCATGATATATATTCCTTTAGCAATAGCAATAGCACTTAGACTTATATACTACTTCATAGTTCTTTACTGCCATCTCTAAGTGGTTTACAGAATCAGCATATTGCCCCCAACAATCTGGATCCTCATTTTACCCACCTCGGAAGGAAGGAAGACTGAGTCAACCTTGAGCATCCTCAGGATCAAACTGCCCATTTAATAAGAGAAAAGACAATGGATACGTTTATTGCTGACTGGAAACCCCTTATAGACTTTTTCTCGGAAACAGAAAAAAAAATCAACTTATCTATAGTTCTGACAATTAGAGAAAATGTAAATCTAAAATTGTAATTATGCTATAAAAAGATTGGAAGACTTTTTCTGATTTTATGCTATTTTCTATTTTTGTCCTACTTTTTTTTTCTTTTTGCACTTTAGTTTTCTCTTTTATTTCTGTTTCCTTTTTTCTTTCTTACTCTATTTTAGTTCTAAATCTATTTTAGTTAGAACTATAGTTTGATCCAGTTCTAGTATGTTGGCTGGTATTTATAGATCTTGGATGGAGATTGAGATAGGGGGATGGTAAAATTACTTGTAATTAGGTAATATCTGATTCTGTTGAGTTTTGTTTTTCATTTGCCTTATACAGGAAATCTGAAGGGTACAGGCATGTGTGCATATGTGCCTGATAGAAAGTGGGTTATGATCAAGATAAATAACATTCATAGAAAGGACATTTGGAAAGATAACTCCGATACTTAAAACGACAGCAACTTAAAGCTTTTGGCAATACCATATTATTATTCTGGGTCACTGTTATGTTTCTATGCACCTTGGCACGTCCCTTTAATTGGATCTTTGCCTATGAAGGTCCAGCATAGTTGCATTGAAAGCTGACATTTCCAACAAACTGACCTTTTCAGGCCCAGTGATACTTCTATAATGATTATCCTCTTGCATTGTTTGGACACAATACCACATACTTCACAGCACATAAAGAATATGGTCTTTGAAAACTATTCAAAATTTCCAATCTCAGGTTCACAAAATGAGAAAATTGGGTACAAACATTCATCAGAAGTGTTATTGTACAAGTATCGATTTGAATGCCCTTTCATTTCTCTGGGAAAGTGTTGTAGTATAGAGTCCTAAATTAACTTTTGTTCTGTTATTTTTTTTTCTTCCAGTAACTATAAAAAGGTCAAATTCATTCATAAGCCTGAATAGATTTGCTAGATATAAGCAATAAGATAACAATCAACCTTCAAATAACCTTTAAAGAGACAGTATCATCCTCTATGAACAGTAATTGGTCTACTCATTAAGCAGGAGATAATTTCTTTCAAACTAACCTAAGCAAAAAAATGTATGGAATCACAATAAAAGGACACAATTAAAACAAAGAAATGCAGTTTAATATAAGACATGTTCAAATTCTGCATATATTAGGAACAACTGAGATGTCACATTATGTCTCCTCCCCTCAGATCGTTAGATAATGCAAAATACACCCTTTATATTGTAAAGTCATAGAGATTTTTCATTTAAATCCGGGCTATCTTGGTGCAGTTACAGTACTGCCTTATACTGATGAACTGTGGGAGAAAAGGAACAAGATGTATTCAAGAGCATAAACTGAAGAGAATAAAAGAGTTGCTATGATGAATAGACATTTCTAGTAACAAGGAATGGAATACAAAAATAAGAGTAGGATACAAAAATGGGATACTTCTATTTGTTGGAATTCTGATGGAATTAGTAAATTCATTTCTGTCAGGCCTCTAATGCTTGAAAGGGAGGGAGAGTTGCAGGATAACTTTATTTCATGATTTATAATTGAAGTTGAAAGCTAATTTATAACTCGACAATAACTAATAACTTGATTTACTGCACACAAACACACAACATTGCTTTGTGTCAAGATCTGATTAGTTGCTAGAGAGTGTTTATTAGGTTAGGCTGAAAGTGTTCTTTTGCAGTCCAAAAGAGTAGGAGGAGTCCATCCATTCTGAATGGTCCTGGTACTCCTACTATATCAATCTCCACTGTCCTCTAAGGAATTTATAAAAGCATTTCCACCTCCAGTTGAAAATAATTTTTTAAAGGAAACTTTAAGAAGAAAAAGAAGAAGAAAGGTAAGGCGCCTCATTTACTGGCAGGAGTTTAGCAATGTTGGTAAATTCATACCTTCAACTTTATTATACATCACAAGGCTTTGGAGAAACTTAAAGCTGAGATCTGAATACCTTGTATCAAGAGCTTCATTAGTTTCTTCACACCTAGCTAGCTTCCAGCTGATTGGGTTGCTGTTAGGGATGACAAATGTGCATGATATTTTGAAATAGGCTGATCACATGCTCCTATGCCCATTGATGAATACTCTATGCTGAGCAAAATCAGGGCACTTCTGGTTTCAGGGGCCTCTTTTTCACTACATATATCACTGGGGATCCTACCTAATGCCTCGAACACTCATATAGGAGCTATCACTTCCCAATGTATTGTCTTAATCCTAATCTGATGTGCAAATAGATAAACAATGTTTTCATACCCTAGCATTATTTGTGTTTCTGTTTTTAACTGCCTAGATATTTTATCTGCACTAGAGTTTATTGCAATAGAGCTTGCTGTGAAAATAGGTGGCCAAAATATCAATTCAAAAACAGCATAAAATAACAGACATATTATTTGTCCTTCCAGTCCTCCACTTTTTTTTACAAACAACTTATTGGCATCAAAATATTATCTTTACATAAAAGATTAAATGAATTTTTCAAACGAGAAGAAGACTGACTCCAGGCACTCTGTCTGAAATGTTTCAGGAAGTGCAGGAAAAAAGCTTCAGGCTATTTGTCCAGATAGTGTTGCTGTATTATTTGATCCTTCGAAAATAGCTTTGATAATTAAATTATCAAGGGAGAGACAAAAATAACAGCAAGCAGAAAGCCATTTCATACTGACGTCCTTGAAATCAAGAAATTGTGCTAGAAGTTTATTTTTTGAAGTAAAATGCTGCAAATATCACCATAAAGCTAAATTACTGAATTTATTCGTATTTTCTCCAAATATTGCTTCTAAGCTGTTGATTGTTGCATCATCTGTTGGATACAAATAATTAGGCAAGCCCAAAGATTGCCAAATATTTTCATCCAATAGATAATTGGATAATAGATAGTATAACAAATGTGTTGTTATCAATGTTTGCCTGGATCTTTCCAGGGTCTAATAACATAATCAAATGGCTCTGAATGCTCTGCTGTTCCTAAAACAACAGCATTCATTTCATACGGTTCCCTTATGTTCTGTATTTTTTTAAAAAATCGATGGTTTTCAAAGGAACACCATTACTTCTTGAAAAGAACACCTCACTCTTTATGTTTCATAGAAATCTGAGTCACTGACAACATTAGCCATAATAGTTACTAAAGAATGAAGTTGCATCATTGAAAATAAAAAAAACAAAGGTTTACAGTAATAAACTTGAATTATCTCACCACCGTGATTGGGTTAAAATCAAATGATCCCACTGCATTTCTGCTTGATATTTCTTATTCATCTTTGTTGACTTGTCCCTCTGGAATCCTAAAAGTGGTTCCATAGATTCTTGTTCCAATATGTATGTGAACTGGGAAGAAAATTGTCACCTCAGATGTAGTGATTCTTGGACAACATATACTAGAGAGAAAAGCTTGTTGGATGAAAGGCTTTTGCTATTCATATAAATAAATAAGCTAAATTAGTCAATTGTTAATGTTTTGTTTTCTCTATGGGATCTCTGTTTTAAAACCCAGAACAGTCTGAACTTCACTTATCTCTCTACAAGTGAAGAAACTGTTATTTAATTCTGTATTGTTCTAGACATAAACTGTTTGAGTGCCTGTAGGTTTACTTGATGAGAAAAGTGACATCCTGAGGAAATACACAGCACATTCAAGACAAAAGTGTTATTAGTCCTGGCAGCTACTTTTGTAGCACAATTGATTTGAAAGCCCCTGGAAGGGCAGCATTTACTTCAAGCAGCTACCTTGACAAAGAGAGCTTGTTTCTTAAGAATTAATGTTTGGGGGTTTCTTTTCTTGGTGAAAGCAATTTGGTTTCAAATTCAAAACAATTAAATTAAGCTACTCAGTACCACTACATTGACTGAGGTATAAACCTTCAATGACTGTATTCAGTCCCATTGATGTCATTGGCCAATCAAACAGAAATAATTATGACCAGTTCCTTGAATTCAGAGCCTAGGACACTTTAAATACTTATTCACATTTGCATGTTGTTTGTGTACATAAGAGGATATCTAAAATTAATCAGGAAAGACAAAATGGCCAAAGCTGTCTAAGATTCCTTTGAGTTAGACAGAATCAGAATAGTTAAATTTTAAATAGAATTGTTACCAGTTCAAGAAAGGCTTCATCAAGGCCAAAAGGCTGCCAATGTAGCAAATGGCACAATATCATGAAATGTGTTAGAAAAAAGGAACATTTAGAAGATGGAAAATGCTGCCTAAATGACTAGAAGAAGGAACACAAATCTCAAAAGAGAGATACAAGGTAACAGTATGAACTTGAGAAAAGATATCACTAATCCTCTCCAAGGAAAACTTAACAAAGGTCAATCAATGACTTTCTGATTTTTCTTAAAGTAAGGTGATAACAAGATAAAGTTTTATAAAACAATACATGGTATACTCACAATGAATAGAGTAAAATGTTGTTATCTATAATGTTAGAAGTTGTACAGTGAAGCTAAATGACAGTACCATCTTAAACCTGTGTGAACAAGGGAATTAACTATATAACATGATAATGTTTTTCCTATTGCTGCTGTCACTATTTTCCTCTTTCTCCTTCTCAGTTTGTTTTCGACCTTGAGCCCAGAGAGCACTTTGGGAAATGAATAACAAAATACAAAAGATGAGCAGTTAAAATCTGATATAGCGAAATAAATTTTAACTGATTTAGATTGCCAAAGTATTGTTAAAGGGGAAAGACTTGACAGAAGAGAAATAATAAAAGAAAAAGGCTTTGTCCATCCCAAATATAGAAAATGAATTAGGATACTCTTGTTGTGGGGAATGGCAAAATCTGCAAGATAATAGGAGTGCCATTGTAATCAAAAGCCAACCCTGTTAGATAATTAGATAATTAGAACTGCAGAAAAAACAATTGCCACCAACCTGCCTTCCATTGAGGATCTGTATACTGCATGAGTCAAAAAGAGGGCTGTGAAAATATCTACAGACCACCCACATCCTGGACATAAATTGTTTCAACTTCTACCCTCAAAACGACGCTATAGGGCACTGCACACCAGAACAACTAGACACAAGGACAGTTTTTTTCCCAAATGCCATCACTCTGCTTAACAACTAATTCCCACAACACTGTCTGACTAAGACAGTATTACTATTCTTCTCATCCTTACTAGTATTTATCTCTTCCCACTTATTACTATAACCATGTTGCTTGTATCTTTCAATTTATATTGTTTTTATTTGTTTCCTAGTATGATTTGATCGCTTATTAGTAACCTTGACTATCACTTAGTGTTGTATCTTTTTATTCTTGATGAATGTATTTTATTCTCCTTATGTACACTGAGAGCATATACGCCAAAGACAAATTCCTTGTGTGTCCAATCACACTTGGCCAATAAAGAATTCTGTTCTGTTCTGTTCTGTTCCGTTCTATTCTATTCTATTCTATTCTATTCTATTCTATTCTATTCTATTCTATTCTATTCTATTCTATTCTATTCTATTCTATTTTGTGTGTGTGTGTATGTGTAAAGTTGATGTATGCATAAAGGAGGAAGAGCTTAGATCTCAATGTCTTCAAAGAGAATGAAGGAGGATGAGAATGACCAGAGAAAAAGGTGTCCTGAGGTATTCTCTGCTGAGCTGTGAAAGATAAGAAAAGCATCTGCTAAATAGCTGCTAAGTGGAGCTAATGGTGGATTCACTAATGATGCAGTGAATGCTGCAATGAACAAGGACTTGGGCTTCATGACTTCTTAGGTCCCTTCCAACTCCATGCTGACGGCAAATGGTATGCTCTGAAAGTTGCTGACTGGCTATACTTACCAACTTTATAGATTATATAAAACTGAGTTGACTAGTTTATACCTCAGAAAGCAGAGGTAACATTCAAAACTATCTTAATAGGCTGGAGGAATGGGCTTCAAGTAACAGACTGAAATTTAAGACAAAAATAGGTATAGGTTGGGGGGATAACGGATTTGACAATACTACATAAAAAAAAAGATTGTAGTTGATTGCAAAACTGAACAGGAATCAACATTGTGATATGGATGCAAAGATGACAAATCCAATTGTAGCATGCAAGCCACATCTAGGTAGTGTCCACCTGAGGGCATTTCATTTTAAAAATAATTCAGGGAAATTGCAATAGGTTTGAAGAAGGGCAATAAAGATGATCCAGGGTCTAGGAACAAAGACCTCTAAGAAAAATCGAAAGAATTGGGTATGTTTAGCCTTGGAAAAAAAAGACAGCTGAGCAGTGATATTAGAGTAGACTTTCAACATTTGAAAAGATATATCAGGACCTGTTTTTTATCCCAAAGTGTGCAGAACACCAGATAATGAATTTAAGTTACAGGAAGAAATGAATATTAAAAAACATTGCTAACAATAAAAGCATTTCAAGAATGGAATCAATTACCCAGAAAGCTGGCAGACTCTCCTTCACTGGATGTGCTCAGACAGAGACTAGGCAGCTATCTGTATGAATTAGTTTAATTTGAATATTTGCACTGAACAGTGGATTAGATTTGATGGCCCCTTCCAATTCTGATTTTACCTTTCAAGAAGAAAGAACAGGTCTGTTCTCAAAAGAAAGCATGCTATATGTTAGCAGCAAGAATGATGGCAATCAAGTTATGGTCCTTAAAATCAGTCATGTTGGCTATATATTAACTCCAGTACAATAGGAAATATGCCTCAAAATATCAAGTTGTTGGGGAATAAAAGAATGATGTTTCTACTTGAGGTATATCCTGCTTGAGGGCTTCTAAAATAATAAGCGTAACATAACGTTCATTTTCAATTTTATACTCACAAGTCTAGAACTACCTCTTTACTTGAAGCAGCCATTGATTTCAATACCATTATATGATTCTATTGCTGGAGAACCTTCTTCCATTTCTCAGCTTTTTTTAGCAAATAATGCAGCAATATTGTGTACTCATCCTTGGGGAGGGGAGAGTGTAATCACAACAGGCCTCCCCCTTCCTTTCCCTTTCCCTTTCCCTTTCCTTTTATTTTTTTTATTTTTTTGTTTTGCTGGAAGAAATAAAGAACCAATTGTGTTTTTTGCTTGTTTTCTTTGATGTCATCATGTACTGTGTCTTGCTTGAAATTGGAAAGTAAGTAAAAGCATGTACTGTCAAAGGAAGAAAATAAGTGAACTTGAAAATATTCACAAATGGCCACAATGCACTCTAGGAAAAAAGACCATTTTTTTTCCAGATGTTACCTTTTGCTATTTAAATATTTCATCCCTCCCCCACACCCCAATTTGGAAAAGCAGTTTTTCTACTGATCATTTCCATTAGTTGACAGAATTGCTGAAAATAAATGGCGATCAGTACAAACAAAAACATGTTTCTTTCTTTCAGTACCTTTTTATTTTGTAAAAAGTAAGACAGGTAAAAATTGAATTGCTTGATACTAGCCTTTTGGGAGAACAGGCTTGTGAAAGGAACTCAAAATGTTATTTCTTCTTCAGAGGGTACTTCTTCAGAATTTGCTATGCACATTTATTTTTAGTAATACTGGTTGTCCCCAATGCTGCATAAAGTTAATAATCTCACAGCCAATTCCACTTTACTAAAAGATTGGAAAGAGATACTGCTTTTGACAGAATGGAAGTTATTTTAAGGTTATATAGGAAATTTGTCTCATCTAAAGACTTAAATACTTATGTTTTGTAACTCTATCTGGAAAAACATCATGAGTAAATATCAATAGAGCTCCTTCTCCTTTCTTTTTCTAGCTTTTAAAAATTATTATTAAAACAATTGGGAAGGAGGCATGTTATCAAGCATAGAGCAGAGCAGAGGAAAGCAAAGCACCAGCCTTGAGCCATAACCTGTATTTCAGCAATGCCACTGGAATTTATTTCGTGCCTAGAAGCACTGTTGAAAATACAAGCTATGCTTGAGGCCGATGTTTTGCTTTCTTGGCAGCATACTTTCTTCCCAAGCATTCTTACAAAAATGAAACATTGGATAACCGAAGCCTAGTATTTTGGAAATGGGTGTTTTGTGATGGATCAAATCTACTATGGCAATTAATTGGGAGAATATCCACGACATTCTTTCAAAAATTTGGATGTGCTCAGAAGTGCAGAAAGGTTTTAGACATCTGCCTTTCTGACTGGCTGGATCACAAAACATCTCTGTTTACTGCACAAGAAATCAGAATCTCATCAGTTAAATAGCTAGCAGTAACTTATTGCCTTTGTAGAGGTGTTTAAAGGGAGGGTTGTTAAAAAGTAGTAACACTAACACTTACAGTATCTATGTTAACTATCACTGTTTTATCTCAACACAATTTCTAAGTCTGTCCATATACTTCAGTTTAACAACAAAAAAAAGATTGTTAAAACAGTAACGAAGAAGTGCCAATACTTTTAAAAAGAGTAAATGTTATATGTTCTCAAGGAACACATTTGTAAAAACTTGTAAATAGAATTCTATGTAGGAAAGGACAAGGATGTTGACTAGAGCTCCCTAAACTAATTTTATATATACTCACACATAATCAATCCCACTTACTTCCAAACAGAGAGAGAAGGGATACAAAACGGTAATCTTAGCACATAATTTTCAGTTATATAGTTTGCTTTACCTTCGTCCAAAAAAAAAGTAAAAGTAAAGAGTTCTTATTTCCTTAAAAATTTTTTTTGCATATTCAAATTTTCAACCGTAGGTATTGCCCAGGAATAGTTCATCACATGAAGCTGATAACTTTTTATTCAAGCAAAAAGAAAAGTTAGATAATTTAATCTTACCCATGATATTTAAGAGCTACAATTTATTTAGTCTTTTAAAAAAATTAAAATGAAATATTGTATATATTGTTGGTAATAATGGCCATATTTTAAGCTTCTTGAGGGTCATGGTATGGTTTTGCTTATATACCTTTAAACTAGTAATCAAAAGAAGGTATCTGCCTATTTTCTTAGTCCTGCTGCTATGCTCAGTTAGTGCACCTGGAAGAAATCAAATTATTCATAAGAATCAAAAGAGCTATTATAACTATCTATAGTATACAGTGGTCAAACGGCGACATTTATGTCTCCGCTATGTCTTTCATTCTCTTTCCAAATTCCTTTAGCTTCATTGAATTTTTTCAAAATTGTGTAAGGGTCAAGAGACATTGTATTTAAAAGGCAAATCAGCTAACCTTGGCAGGCTGAAGCTGACCCAGACAAAATCAGTAGCTCTGCCTGCAATCTTTGGAATCAGACTTTTTTCCTTCCCCTGTTTGGAAACCAAAAGGGGAGCTCTGCATCTGTGCCATTCAGCTGCCAAATCCAGAACAAAAGGAAGAGTGAGAACCAATGCCAAAGTCAGAAGATAAATTTCTGCCAAAAGAAAGAACATGAGGTGGTGGTGTACCAGCACCTTGAAAATGGTGGGATTCTTAGGAATGGCCAAACAGTGAACCAGAAGCCTCCGCTTGTGTATGCATTTTAAATATTGCCAGACACATTGATTCAGGCTGAAGACATAAGAAATGCAGAGAGGGTTCAGCTCCTGCCAGTTCTGGAAGCAAATCAGATCTTCAGTGGAGCCAGAGACAGCCCAAATTTAATAACAGCATGGCATGACTTATCATTTTGGACTTCTCTCTTCCATTTAAACAGGTGGCAAAGAAAATAATTAGAAACCACTGCTGCTGTCTAAATTGGAAGCCAAGCAATTATTGAGCTATTATGACCTGCATATAGACAAACAGAGGATTCTTAGAAGATGAATAGGCTGAGGAATCTGATAAAAAAAGATATTATTTTTTAGAGAATGAAATCTATTTCACCCTAATGAAATCAACTGCACTTCAAACAGAGAAGCCTAAATGAGGTGTCTACAGAGAGCTTCCATAGATTTCAGACATTACCTAATGTTCAGTGACTGTTAGATAGTGATGCTTTTAAGGTAAAGGACTAATGATACCAATGTAACATATCAATCAAACAAAAATAGAGATGCACATTTATTTTTATGGCAAAAGAAATAAGTTACTTTTGAGCTCAAGCTGCTCTTGGCCTAGAATTGTCACATTGAAGAGATTCCAAGAAACAATGAAAGAGCCTGGACAAAAATATTTGATTTGATCTAAATTTAATATAAGTTACATCGCACTGCTTAAATTTAATCTATTTATTAATGTACTAATTATTAATTATATGAGATTTAATATAAGTCAAAAACTGTTCTAGGTGATTCACAATATCAGAAAAAGATAACAAAAGTACAGTGTGGTATACCTATGAACAAAATGGCATCCATCCACTCAATATATAACATGTACAAAGACTCATCCAATATGGTAGCCCCATCCGCCATAACCCAAGGCTGTGATGACATTGTCAAAGCTTTAGAGACACAAATTAATGCAGTTATTTCCTAAGTAATTCTGTTTTTTTAAATGTTCACTCACATGAGTTAGTAAAAGTTGGAGAGTTTCTGTGGGGTGCATCCTAGATTTGTGCCTGCTTATTTTAATTAATAAAATATGGATTCATAATATTCTACTAACTAAACTATATCAGTCTGAGCGAATTTTATTTACCCAGTGCTATGGATATACTTCTAAAGTAGCTTTTCTATCATCTTCTTCTCTGATTAAATAATAAGCTACCTTAAATGACCCTGTGGATCTAATGGAAAATTATTTACTAGAGTAAAGGATTATTTTTTGGCTTAGATTTTAGCTTCAGGTCGTTAATTTTAGATGTTATTAACTAAATAGTGGAAAGAAATTTTGGCTCCAAACATTATTGCTCTGAAAATGGAACAGATCGCTAGGAAGGTAAATTCTATCTTATACAAATGTTCTTAAGTGGATTCTTTTCCTCAATTAGTTCAACTCTGAATATATATGTAAGGTTGAAAATGTTGATTTTTGAAGACTCTCACAATCCTGGAGCATCTAAGCATATAAATCATCTAAAAAAAATCTGCACTATGTTTATAGTTTACATTGAAAATTAATGTCATAGTATACTTCAAATATATGGATTTATATTACACCCTTGTTTGCATGCGCTGTCACAGACAATTTGACCATTAAAGTACTTTGGCTGCAGCATTTAACTGTGATTTGTAGACCCAGCCATACATCGTTGTAATGAAGTAAGAAGGAAATATTGCCTTATATTATTAATTGTAACAGTATTGCTGTATTGATTGTATGTGTTATGATTTGGATTATTTGACATGTTTTTATTCTGTTTATCTATTTGATGTTGTTTTGTGTTAATGGTCTTGCTAAGCAACTTACATTTGATTGATTAAAGTGACAAAGTTCCGAATAAACAAAACTATAGTCTGAGTAGGCAGATTACACATCACTTAAATAACAATAGCACTTATAGTTATATACCACTTCATAGTGCTTTACAGCACTCTCTAAGCCAGGGGCAGAGGTGGATTTTAGCAGGTTCTGACCAGTTCTGGAGAACCGGTAGCGGAAATTTTGAGTAGTTCGGAGAACCGGTAGTAAAAATTCTGACTGGTCCTGCCTCCATCTATTCTCTGCCTCCCTAGTAACAATTAATCTGGAGGAAATGGGGATTTTGCAATAAACTTCTCCTGGATTGGGGAGGGAATGGTGATTTTACAGTATCCTTCCCCTGGAGTAGGGTGGGAATGTAGATTTTACAGTATTCTTCCCCTGCCATGCTCACCAAGCCATTCCCACCAAACCATGCCACTCCCACCAACCCATGGACCCGCTAGTAAAAAAATTTGAAACCCACCACTGGCAAGGGATCCCCAAACTTGGCAGCTTTAAGATTTGTGGACTTCAACTCTCAGAGTTGGAGAATTCTGGGAGTTGAAGTCCACAAGTCTTAAAGCTGCCAAGTTTGAAGACCTCTGCTCTAAGCAGTTTACAGAATCAGCATATTGGCACCAACAATCTGAGTCCTCATTTTAGCTTGGAAAGCTGGAAGACTGAGTCAACCTTAAGCCAATCAGAATCGAACTCTTGGCAGCGAGCAGTGAATTAGCCTGCAATACTGCAGTTTAACCACTGCACGACCACAGTTTTTAAACCAGCATTGTACCATTAAAGTATAATGTGCAATTATACTTATATGGGTATTCCATGAATTTTCTCCTGAAGGGGATTAAAAGTCTCAGCATAGAGTTGCCATAGACACAATGGCATTCTGAAGAGCTAGTAATCAGTTGAATGTATCCTCATGAAAGTTCTCCTTTTTCCATATTTTTTGTATGATAGTTCCAACTGTTATAGGAAATGTAACTGGAAACACTAATGTGGCTTAGTGGCCAGTATTTATTCACTTGAAGAAATCTTTGGAACAACTTTGAGTCCTTATCACTCTTTGTTTCTTAAGGAATGAAGCAATGTTGGCACTTATTGTACAATATTCTGTTCCCTTTTGGGGTATTGGATTAGATC
The DNA here is from genome assembly GCA_022577455.1 of Arizona elegans. NCBI lineage: Eukaryota > Metazoa > Chordata > Lepidosauria > Squamata > Colubridae > Arizona > Arizona elegans. The sequence continues at coordinate 146,116,159 of JAKOOJ010000002.1, forward strand.
AGCATTACAAAAATAAAATGCATTTGCATAAAACATAAGTGGGCATAAAGTTGTACCAGGAATAAGGCAGAAAGAGTAGTCGTACTTCAAGATGAATTGCTTTGGGAATATAAACTCCATTCATATTGCCACAGGTCCCTGTAATGATACGCACAGCAGAATGGGAAAGTAGCAACTGTACATATTTGAGATTGTTTTACATTAAGGAATAATCTGCTTCAATAAATTGAAAACTAAAGATAATGGAATTACAAGCATATTCTAAGCAAATACTGCAATAAATAGCAAAATTAGAAGTAATTTTTTTGTGATGAAAAACACGTATAATACTTGCTCAAACTGCTATTAGCTTTTAGGTTGCATTTGCTCACTTATAATCCTTCACTATTTTCCATTTAAATAAACCACCCTAAGGACAGAAATTGACTATACAGGTTCATGGAAAATGGTTTCCCATGAGTTTCTGTACTTTTCTTTTTTAGTAGATTAACACCAGGAATTTTAAGCATTTCCATATCTTCTTTCAGCTTCTTGACCTCAATTTTATATAACTTACATTATTTCCACATATGTAAACAATTTTGAAAGTTGTGATATCATTCACAACTCAAAGATTTATCTAAAGAAATAAAGCATATATGAATTCTCCCTTTGGCATTTCTTCTTTAGGTTAAACAGAATCCAGTTCCTTTTGCTGTCCCTCCTAGAATTTAGCTTTTAAGCCCCTGATCATCTTCACAGTTTTCTGCATTTTTTCCAGTTCCTTTATGCATTTTTTCCAGTTCCTTGTATAATGGATATTGACCAACATAGAATTTCCTCTAATCTTTATACTATACTTCTTTGATGCAGCCCAAGTTTGTATTACACATAGTCCTCATTTAACAACCACAATTAGGACCAGCAACTCAGTCAATAAATAAAGTAGTCACTAAGTGAAAAATCAGATTTTACTTTCCTTTCTTTACAGACCTGCACAAGTCGTAAATGCAAGGACTCTTCACAAAATTACTTTTTCGCCACCATCATAATTATGAATGGTTGCTGAACAAATTATTTGCTAAATGAAGTCCACCTATATTTCTTTTGACACTTGTAGAACACCAGTGATTCATGCTTAATCTATAGTCTACTAGGATGCCAGATCTCTTTCACAAATTTTCAGTCATAGTGTTTCTCCTTTGGAACAGCATCTCTCCAGAGATTAACGTAGCTACCCCAATTTTATCTAAGTAACCGTTCAGAATCTGATACACCTTCCCACCCCCACCCAGTGGTGGGTTGCTGCCGGTTCACTATTGGGTGAACCAGTAGTGGCGGCAGCGGGAGGCTCTGCCCACCCATCCGGACGCTTCTGCGCATGTGCCGAAGTGTTGCAAACATGCGCACGCCCACGAGCGAACGAGTAGTGACGGGTTTTGAAACCCACTACTGCCCCCACCCCCATTGACAAAGAATCATTAAGGGCATTGGGTATAATTGTTCAAGCATCTGTGAATCTACCTAATTAGTGGAATCACCTATTCTACATTGTTCCATTTTAATTGGTTGGCTATAGTTTAAATCTCATGGGTCCAGTCCCTATTGTGGAGATAAAATGAGCTCCTGGAGAAAAAGTGGGATATAAAATTAATTAATGCATTCTAAGTCTCTGTGAATTTGGACCAAACCATTATATGTATGCACATGGATCTGATAGAAAAAAACATATTAATATTCTTCCTCCAGTTGCTGCATCTGATTGTAAAGCAATTGATTCCGGGTCATCCTTCTGGCTTCACTTGATTTGAAATCCAGTATTGTTATAATGGATGGAACCACGGAGAAATAGCAAGCATTTCTACCACAGTGAACACATTGTGGCACTGTTATGAAAAACATACTATATATACTGCTATAAATAAACATTTGAGAAAATAAATAACCATAGCAAGTACCATCTGAACAATATATGCCCTGCTCCTATCTTTTCCTTTTACTGAAATAACACAATTTTTAAATGTATTTTTATGCTCCTTTATAAGACTATGTTATTTTATTACTGTTAGTAACCTAATGTAGACAGTATAGTCTGAGTCACTATCCTTGCATTTCTTTTAAATGCCATGGCTGTCAGCTGAAAATATTACAACAGTAATTTCTAGATTTATTTTGTGATCCATTGTTACTCCTTTTTATGTAGCAAATGATGGGTATCAATCAGCAAGGATAGCTTAGAAAATGAATAATAGCTAAGTAAAACTCAGTCAGAATTAAACATTGTACATCAAATGGAGTTTGTACAGATTTTTCCCACTAGATTTAATGTAAGACTCTGACCCTTATGATTTTACAAAACTGGGTCAAATTTTCTCTACATGTACTCTGGTCTTCTGACATTTTGCCCAATGCCTGTAATAGCAAGCAAGGTTTTATCAGCTCCTGCCAAAGAGATAACTACAGCTTTTGAATTCCAATAAAGAAGTAATTGAATGGTCTGTGTCTCCAGAAAATAATGTTTCAGACCAGCTGCTCTATATTGTATTGAACCCAGAACTTTCCCTGTAAAACAGTTGTGGCTTCAAGTCTTTTGTTAAGCTGCCATAATCAGTATGTGTTTTCTCAGCACATTATTTTTCTTCAGTTGTGACACATTTGCAGGGTGACAGATATAAAATGTATACCTTTGTACATCAAATTTACCTCATGCCCTAGCAATGATTGCCATTTTATCCTGTATTATAAGTTTATGAAGCCCTTTGTTTGCATGATAGTATCATGATACTGTAATATGATAGCTGAATAATTTGCCTCAGAAGGGGATGTATGTATACTTGATTAAACACAAACAGAAAAAAAAAGTGGACAAGTTAGAAGAATCAGTAATATTGATGCCAGAAGGATAAACACAGACCATCCCTGCAGTGTGGCTCTTGGCAATGGCACCACATGGCCAGAGCCTGAAGTAATCATCCTTTGCTGTCCCATGACCTTATGTCAGTCATAGTGCCACCTCTGCCACCGGTGCTCTTCTCCAAGGTACATGAACCAGGGGTGAAATGCTACTGGTTTGGACCGCTTCGCCTGAACCAGTAGTAAAAAATGCTACCAGTTCAGGCAAACAGGTATTTCCAACGATCAGCTGTGCTGCGCAATTTATATTTGTTAGAAAGCAGAAAATCCTGCTTTCTAGCGAATCGAAATCACACGGCACAGCTGTTCTCTCCCCCCCCCCGCTGTTCTATTTACTTTTGCAGACTCAGAAAAAGCTTCTTAATCCTACTTTTTCCTACCACCTACCTGTGGTGCACCTGCACGCAAAGCACATGTTTGGCACACAAACAAAATGGGCGCACGAAGCAAACTGGTAGCAAAGCAAACCGGTAGCAGACTTCAGAGCATTTCACCCCTGGCATGAACCATGGGGAATCGTGTAATTGCCTATCACTCAGGTTTTCCAAATATATGCAACTTCCTGCTTACGTTCAGCTATTTTTCTCCTGCTGTAGTCCCGAGTGCCGCTGTGCAGGGGGAAGAGGTAGGTGGATGGGTGGTAGTTGCAGCATCCCATGATGGTATGGGTGGGCCAAGCATCTGAATTTTTATTACATGGCCGTGGGGGTGCTGTAATGGCTATAACTTCAGGCATGGGTTGCAATTGTCTTTATTCAGTGCTGTTGCAGTTTCAAAGTGTCACTGAATGAACGGTTTTAAATCAAAGACTACCTATATTGGTATTGGCATTGACACTTTGTCTTCATTTTTGTTCCCAAGAGAAAGAATTATTGAATAGTTGCTGAGACATCTGGCTGTCCCCAGATAGAAGAAAAGTTGATGAACAGCCTTATGGCTCGTTCTGGTCCAACTTTTTAGAACTATAAAGAGATTATAGAACTGTATAGATTTTGAGCTGTTGGAAGATAGTCATGTTCTATGGTCTATGTTGAATATGCCCAAGTTGTTTGTCTATAATTTTTGTATTGGTAGAAATGGAAATAGATTTGAGGCAAACCTAAATGTTGATGCCATGTTTTTAATATAAGATATGACTACAACTTTTAGTTCTAAGCCTTTAGCTTCATATAGTAGAAAAGTTTGTTATTATGTACAGTTAAGACTGAAAAGCACCTTCATATTTCCCAGGACAGCATGCAAAGTAGTTAGGGGAATTCACTGTCAGGTATATTTTTCATCATGTAAGGTGATAATTCTATATTCACTTATCTGGGAATAAGCTCTATAGAACTCAATGAGGCTTACCTTTCATTCACATATGATTGAACTGCTAGAATTTATCTGCCTTGGAGACAAAAAATATTCAAATTTGGATATTTCTATGATTGAAACGCAAGCTAAGAGCTGTATAGCGACATAATTATTTGTGTTCTAGCTATATTTACAAGACAGGTGCTTCTCCCTCTCCTGCAAAATGTAGCCCTGTGCCATGGTTAGATCTTGACCTTTTCAGGAAAGAAATGTCTTTGAGACTTGCAAATTCTTGTCAGAAGTTAATGAACAAATTGCTGTACTAATCAAATGCTGGCCTCTTCCAGGGCTTTGCCCGATAGCCACTGCAACAAAGGTCACTGTCTAACTAATGAGGTTTTGAGATAATACTGACACAACATGTGGACATTAGCAAAAGGCCAGAATTTGTGGGTGCCACTTGGGGACCATCCTGCTCTTGCAAACATTTTTAGACCTACAAGAATGTATGACCCATCCATCACCCTTCCCTGATTATTAGACTTAAATACTTAGTTCATATGCATAATTGCCAGACCTCAGGCTCCTCCAAAGGCTCATGTGTCAATGTGATAGATCCTCCTCCATGTTTATCAAGAAGAATGAACGTTAGATGGCCCATTCTGACATTTCACATTTCAACTTATCAAGGTTTTAAGGTGATTTGCAGATATCAAGTCACAAAGAGGATGATTTAAAGGAAAGGGACGTTTGTGGAACCATAAATTTACCCAGTGAAGTATTTTATGCTGATACTATTCTGCAGCTGCTGAGCTTAAAAATTTGCTGTCATAGACTCACATTTTCTGCCCTTCTCCTGCTTACCTTTTTATATTAATTTTTTTCATTAAGGTACTTTCATTAAGGTACATCATTTCAAGAGATGTCTCAAATTAGCATAGGTAACTTCCAGATTCAACTTTTAGTTTTAACACAATTTATCAGATTTTAAATAAGGTATTTTATGAATGAAGGCAAATATACATGTCCCAGGATAATGTTGCAGGATCCAATCTGGGTCCGTCAGCAGAACCAAAGGTTTAGTTTTCTGAGCTTTCGGACATGTGCTGGAGCACATTCTCAGGGAACTTCTTCCCTATAGAGAGAAGTTCCCTGAGGATTGGTTCCAGCCAAGGGTGAAATCCAGCAGGTTCTGACAGATTCTGGAGAACCAGTAGCGGAAATTTTGAGCAGTTTGGAGAACCGATAGCAGAAATTTTGAGTAGTTTAGAGAATTGGCAAATACTACCTCCAGCTGGCCCCAGAGTGGGGTGAGAATAGAGATTTTGCAATAACCTTCCCCCAGGAGTGAGGAGGGAATGGGGATTTTGCAGTATCCTTCTCCTGGAATGGGGTGGGAATGGAGATTCTGCAGTATCCTTCCCCTGCCACGCCCATCAAGCCACACCACACCCACCAAGCCACGCCCACAGAACCAGTAAAATTTTTTGATTTCACCACTGGTTCCAGCACGAGTCCAAAAGATCACCTCTGGTCTTGGTGACCAACCCAGATTGGATCTATCTATCTATCTATCTATCTATCTATCTATCTATCTATCTATCTATCTATCTATCTATCTATCTATCTATCTATACTGTAATTCTATAAGTCTGTAAGATTTGATGATTGATTGGTTGTTTGATTGATTAAAAAGTTTAGCAACTTGCAGTCTTACCAGACTGGCCCTTACCAAAGTGCTCTTTTGTCTATGATGCAGTTCCCTAGGCCCATAGATTTTCTCTTTGTTTTTGCTCTACTTTTTCTATACTTCTCTGCCTTGATTCATTCCTGTAGAGTGGTTTAGCTACCTGATTGGGAATTAGAAGTTGGAATAACAACATATAATTTGTGGAAGGCACTTAGTTGAAGAAAACTGGTAACCTCTCTGCATATAAGAACTAGGATAACAAATATATTTTATTCATTATAGAATGTAGATAATAATATAGATTGTAGATAATTAAAACATTCCACATCAGATTGCAATCAAGCCTTGTATGTCTGAAGATAGGGGAAAAAACTTGCATTATATTGTATACTGATTACCACAAACCCAGCTGATTTTGTGATAAGGGAATGCTATTTTAAATGTATTTTTAAAAAGAATGCCTAGCTTGTCCTTTATATATTTGAATGTATTTTAAATGCCAACAGCTTGATTTGGGGGATGTTGTCCATTTAGGAACTTGCTTTTAAGAAGTTAAATGCATTACACAGTGAAAAGAGCTTTTGACTGAACAATGATTTAGCTATTGTAGTTTAATTATCACATTGTAGTTATTCAAAGGAGACTTCCCAAAGATTTTTATTATAAAAACTGATTAACATTTAAAAATATGAAAGACAATTATGGAATATTCCAGACTAGTGCCCTGTGGATATGGAGAGTTCCTGCAATGTTCCATTCTGTCCATAAAGAAGAGACCTATCCTGGAAGATAGGACAGATCAGCGTGTCAAATGTGCATTAAGACTACCATATATGTTCTGCAGAAATCCAATTGACCACTAGGAGGCAATAAGGGAACACAGAAAGTTCTTTGCCATAAAACAGTGGATTTTTTGCAACTCAAATATGATAGTCCTAATCAGAGGTGGGCATCACATACTGTAACAACTGGTTCGCTCAGCACTGGATACGTGAGAGCATGTGCATGCGTGCAGCATCACAAAACACGGCAATACGCATGTGCGCACCTTCTACACATGCATGTGCTGTCAAAACCACAGCAATATAGGACGGGATTGTCCCCAGGCAGGTCGGTGGGCCACCCGCAGGTCGCAACTACCGGTTTGCCTGAACCGGTCCGAACCGGCAGCAGCCCACCACTGGTCCTAATATCGTGAAAGAAGCTATAAAGCCATCTGTTCTAAAGTGCTCCTTGTTCTCTGATATCCATGTTAATCTTACAACTGTCAACAAATTATTTCACCAACTACAATACAAATGCATTGTATTAAAAAGCATCATTTTTTTTCAATGAAGAAAGTTGCTCTTCAACTTTTAAAATTTTTAAAAAGGACACCACCCCTATTATCCCAAATCCTGCTTGAGTTGCAAGGAATCAACAAGGCATGGGAAAGCTTCTTCTTTAGCTTGTACTGGGTTTTTTGTTAAATCCGAGCACTAGAGCTTGTCTCCATTCACCCACCCACCCCATCCAGTCAGAGCTGGATGGTCAAACAAGACTATTACTATCCTGAAGAGAGTAAGGTTAGAAAAGTTCTATGCTCCCTTGCCTATCTGTTTGCTCATTTAGTAGGGCTATGTGAAACTCTGGAGGATTCAAACAACCATTGACAGACTCATCCTTTCAAAGCAGATATGATTCTAAGCAGGTTGTCCCAAAGGTGCTTTTTCAAGAGGCAACTGGACTCATCCAAGTCAACTCATTCAAGAAGCAAAACGTCTTCAAAGAAAAACCAGAAAGTCCAGTTGCCTCTTGAAAAGAGCACTTTTGGGACAAACAATAGAGCATTACTTGAAAGTTATATATATATGAGTTTTGATCAAACACTGTCTTAAACATCCAATGCTTCAGTACCGTATTGTCCTTTACCAATACAGGTAGTCCTTGTGTAGCAACTGTCTCATTTAGTGACCATTCTTAGTTACAGCAGTGATGAAAAATAACTTTACAACTGCTCCTAAGCAAAGGAAGATAGTCATAGTTTCACTTAGCAACTGCTTTGCTTAATGACCGAGTTGCCAGTCCCAATTATGGTCATTAAACAAGGACTATTTGTATGATTTGTTTGTTTATTTGTTCAAGTCAGTGACTCTGGGCGGCTTACTCTACATCATTTTCTGCTAATTTTTCTTCTCTCTCTTTAGCTTATTTGTAATTATTTTTTGGGAAGGGAGCAGAGGATTTGCTTTGAAAGAAGGATGACAGTAAGAAAAGATAAACAAAGAGTTTAAAAAAAACAAAAAAAAAAAACCCCACCCAAAAAAGAGGAAATAACAAAAAGGTTGTATAAAATAAAACTGGATATTAGATAAACAACCTAAGCAGAACATCTTTCAGCCCAATATTTAAATACTGAACACCTATTATTAAAGCTAGGTCATACAGAATTATAATTTTTCAATATTTCCAGTGGTGGGATTCAGCCAGTTCACACCACTTCGGGAGAACCGGTTGTTAACTTTCTGAGCAGTTTGGTGACCTGGTTGTTGGAAGAAATCATTAGGGCAGAGAACCGGTTGTTAAATTATTTGAATCCCACCACTGAATATTTCCATTACATGATAAAGAGCCAATTTAACAAAAGAGTGAAAAAGATCTCAAGAAGGATATGGATATTGCAGAGAAACTTAATTAATCCATTGCATCGCTCCTTAATATGGAGGATGGAGAACAAATAGTAATGACGGGGGAGATGGAATACTAAAAGTAAACTGAGTAAATAGTAAGAGAAGATATTGTAGAACAGGGGTGTCAAACTCATATCATCACACCGGTGTCATGTGATGTATTGGGACATTTTCCCCCTTTGCTAAACCAGGTGTGGGCATGACCAAGCGCGTGACACATCCGGTCTGTGGGACGGGAGTTTGTAATTTGACAGCCCTGTTGTAGAACATCTTAAAAGACTATGCCTTGGTAAATTACCAGGTTCTGATGGCATCTATTTGAGAGTTCCTAAATGTGAAATTGCTGATTTCGTAGCCTAAATGTGTAGTTTATTATTCAGTTCTGACTCAATATTACAGGCCTGAAAAGTAGCCCATATGACACCAATATTTAAACAAGGAGTCAATGGAGATTGGAAAAATTAAAGACTCATTAGAGATCAGATTAACACCTGCTCCAGACTATTTGGTAGAAACAGTAATCAAAGAAATATTAACTAGGCACGTAGAGAAACAAGCTTCAGGGGGAAAGAAAACCAGGAGAGGTGGCAGAAAACTAAATCTTGCATCTCAAAGCTTTGGAGGTTTTCAAGGGCACCGGAAAGCATATGAATGGAGATTGTCAATGTTATATGTTTGGATTTTCTAGAGATCATCGACAAATTGTTTCAGCAATGGCTTTTGGGCAATCTTAGTGATTGTTGAGCTGCAAATTTATTTAAAAACATAAATCAAAGAGTAGGAATAAATGAGTAAGTAGAGCATTCCAGAGACATCCGTTGTTCATTTTGGGAAACAACATGATGAATTAAGATCTAGATTAAGATCTGATCCTTTTATTATAGATAACTACATAGTGTAGAATTCCTAGTACACAAAACTATGTTATTCTCCTAGTACGGCTTACATTCTTCTTGCTTTCTTCCTGCTTTTATGCTTGATCTCAATAAATTATCATAGTATGTCTGATTTTAGAGCTAATGGGTATCAACATTTTTGGGCTATGAGGTTTAGGTAGCTTTACCAATACAGAGCATGTATTTGCCTGTAGTCAAACATTATCAGTGAAATCATACTTCCCATTTTCCCTAAAAGTAGCACCGCCTTCCAGAGCTTTTTGTTTACAAATTGTTGAGCAATTGGAAATTATTTCTATGAAATAGGAGCTGTCTTTAGATGTCAAGTGGTGTTATCTGCTGGAGCAAAGCACCAAAAGATAGCTGTGAACTTTTCTCCATACCAAGGCATTAAGCCTCATCAAATGGGCTGTTTTTTGGCCTCTTAGAGTCCTGCCGTTACCCATTACAGCAGAAATAATTTCCATCTGGTTTTTCAGAACACTGGAGAGCTTGTTAATATTACCTGCTGATCGTGTGTCACTCTTCTTTTGTTACATTTTAGCCTGTATTAAAAGCAATAAATAAATTCATCTGGGGGTGAATAAAATAAAATGATATGGTTTTTTTTTTTTGAGGGAGTGAGATGTATGCATTTTAATTCATTTGAAAAAGCTATACAAGCAGGAGGCTGAGTTCAGACTAAATGCCTCTTTCCAGTTCTACAATCCTATTAATCGTTCTTCTCTTTTTAAGATATTAGCTGTCAACCAATTCTGAATAAATAAGTCAAAATGGATGCTATTCATATACTTACTCAAAAACAAAAACACAATCCATAATGTCATGTTCATAGAGTCATAATTTTACACTTCATTACGTAGTACAAAAGAAATAAGAATTTTCTTCTTCAGATTTTACCAAAGTTTTCCAAACAGATGGGCAAAGGTTATGTCAATTTCAGAATAAATAATCTAACATTCTGATAATAAGCACTGTTGATGCATCTGTCTGATTAAATAGTTTCTATTTGTGCAAAAAAAAAAACAACCCACCCATAATTTCAGGCCAGTGTGCAGAAACAAGCTGCTAGTGCCTGCTACTTGATGTCCCATTAGTTGACAATATGAGCCAGAGCCAGACCTTCTGTTAAGCAGAGTGGAGCTTCAGATAGAAAATCCTGCAATATGTTGGGGAAGAGAATTGAGTGTCATGTTCAATAGCTTGCTTGAACTCCATCCCCCATTAGCCTGTTCCAATTTTCAGCAGATATGTCCCCATACTAATGTAACTGCCAATCAGCCTGAATTGTGTAGAAAAATGGAATGAAAAAGAGTGTTACTTTGTCACCTCAGACATCAAATATCTTGAGCCAGCCATGGTAGGAGCACTTGAATTGTCAGAATTTACCAGGAATAAAAAAGCTCGGTGTTGGGATTAAACTCAAATATGGTGTTTGGTTTTCCTTAACAAGTTAGATTCTGAAGCCAAGTTTGTTTGCTTGTAATTCTTGGCTTGTGTGGAAGTAGCCACAAAAGACAGTGTTGGTTCCTAAAGTTAGTCTTCCTGACAAATGAACCAAACAGGAGTAATCAGAGTATGCATACTTACAAATAATAAACTAATATCTATGTTTAGATAAGTTTGAACAATTCAAAGTAAGTGAGATGTAGTAAATTGTACTAGGTTGAGGTCAATGAAGTTATAAAAGGACAGATGAGAATATATAGTGAATTTGGTTGAAACGAAAAGTCAGATTAATGAAATTCAGCACAATTTTCCAGAAGCCATAGGCATAATTTCCGTAGTTTCGGTGAACAGTAATCAAAGCTCTAGATTACTTCCAAAGTACTATTTTAGCTGAGTCATAAAAAGATGTTGAAGTGACTGAAATGAGACAAACTCATCCCTTTTAAAACTTAGCCAAAAGTATATTAATAAAGAGAAATGCAAATGTCCTTATCCTAAAAATAGGCTTCAGATCTGACACTATTTCCAGGATGAGGACTTTTTCTTCTGTCTAGGTGACTGTACTTCATCACCCCTGGTTGTTCTCAAAAATCTAAATTGTGTTCAGTAACAATAACAGAGTTGGAAGGGACCTTGGAGGTCATCTAGTCCAACCCCCTGTTCACGCAGAAGACCTGTACTAGGGATTTGAACCACAAAGCTGCCAACCTTTTTTTTTTATTTGATTTATATGTCACCTTTCTCCGGAGACTCAGGACAGCTTACAGTGCGTTAAGCAATAGCCTTCATACTTTTGTATATTTTATACAAAGTCAGCTTATTGCCCCCACAAACTGGGTCCTCAGTTTACCTACCTTAGAAAGGATGGAACGCTGAGTCAACCTTGGGCCTGGCAAGATTCGAACTTACTTTAATTGCAGACAGCTGGTGTTAAATTACAGTGCTTTAGTCTGCAGAGCTATCCAGGCTCCCTTTTTGATCGACAAGCTCAGTGTCTTAGCCACTGAGCCACCTAGTCAGGCTGTACTTGGTGTTTTTTGTACACCAAGATTACAATATTATACAATATTGTATAAGATTGTATAAGATTGTATAAAATGTACAGATTGTACATGTTCAATCTGGCAGTACTTGGATAGGAAATCACCAGAAAATTCTAGAACTATAGGGTTTATCTGAGAATTTAAAGCCGCATCCTGGAAGTAACAGTAAACCATTTTCATGAAAAAATATGTCCTTGAAATCACCAGAAGTTGAGTTTGATTAAAAAGGAGAATATGCATGTAGTATAATTAACGACCTGGGAGCTAATAGTTAATCTTTTGGACAAAACTTGAACTGAATTGAACAGATCCAAAAAAGAAGCTCCCAGTTTTTAGTCTTTGTACACTTGTCATACACAATATATAAAATATCTTGTTGAAAGGTTATTATAATATCAGTTAGCTTTATCTTGACCCCACAAACATTATCTTCATTTTAATAATTTTAAACAACTAAAAGGGGGAAAAAAGTTACATCATAAATTGTTTCAAAGTTCTGCTTGACTTACTTTTCAATTATAGTGGATGAAGCAGAACAAAAAATATTACAGCCAGTTATTGATTATGTTGCTATCCATTAAGGTTCAAGAGAAGAAATCTATCATATTGTATAGTAACTCAATTATTTAAAATAACAAAGAGCTCCCATTGTTTTCCTTCCTTTGCCTTTCTTTTCCTATTATCCTGACAAATACATTTTGCTTCAGTGCTACAATCAAATTCAAGAATCATAATGAAGAAATTTTGTATCTGGGTTGACATTTCTTCTTCACTTAGCTAACAAAATCCTTCTGTGTTTGAATTCAATTTAAGCAGCTGAGGCAGAACAAAAACAATGAAATGTATTAATTACATTAACGATGTAGTGGAAGTGGCTGCTCTTCAAGACACTACATGTATGAACCATAGAACAGATCATTGCAGCAAAAGTGATTAAAAGCTACCACATTATAGTTCTTTTTAATAGCTGAAACCTACAATAGAACCACTTGCTTTCAAAAAGGCATATATATATAGTCAGCCTTCTTTTAAGTTCTCAGAACAGAGAGATACTTTTTTCATTCCCTATGTACAGGGTTTTACATGACTTCCACTCCTATTTCTTGTATATATTCTGTGTGGCAGTTTTCAGTTATAATGCCCACCAGGAGACACTGTGAGACCAGCTTTGTTCTTTATTGAGACTCTTCAGAGGCAGCTAGGGATATGTTATTTTATGGGTTGAATGAAGAATTGAAGTCACAGACCCTCACACTTTATGTAAATAGATATATACAGTGCATTAATTTTAGGAGCTGTCGAGAACCTAAATATTCTGTACATTCCACCCCAGTATTTATTAGTTTCATTTAACTTACTTTTATAGTTCATCAAAACTGAATGCAGGACAGTTTCACAACAGCAACAAAGAATAATAATAATAATGCAACCGTTAAACATATTCAGCTATCAACTTGCCATTATATACGATTTCAGCATGTTTGCATTCTCCATCTCTTCAATTGCATAGGAAATCTTGTTGGATATTAACATGGTTTCTCCATTCAACTGCCATTTGCATAAAATGTGTAGCTTTCCTTAAAAACCAGCATATAAATTATTACTGAGTGCCCAAACTTTTAAAATTGGCTTACACAGATTGCTCTCACTTTACTATATATGAGGACCCAATTTGTGGGGGCAATAAGCTGTCTTTGTATAAATATACAAAAGTATGAAGGCTATTGCTTAACGCATTGTAAGCCGCCCTGAGTCTCCGGAGAAGGGCGGCATATAAATCTATCTATCTATCTATCTATCTATCTATCTATCTATCTATCTATCTATCTTTCTATCTATCTTAAAGTCATTTAAATTGGAGACATATTTTAGACTAACTAAAACTAGACCACCCGTAACCCTCCCCCCGGGTAATTGTTTCAGAGATATTTTGTTACTAGATTCTTCAGTGCCTTCAACAATGCAGAACTTCTTAAAAAGTTCATGGACATATTTAGACATGTATCTGCCTTGAAAGTAGCTCATGATGAACTGTACAGCATAGTCAAACATCAAGGATTGACCATAGGAAATATTATATGATGCACCATTTTGTCCCATTAAAGGTTATAGGAACAAGAATTTTAGTAGTATACCAGATGACTCATATCTCAGTAGGTCATTCTTCTTTTCATATAATATACTTTTGCACTGTTTCTCCTCCCTTTATGACTGTCAAGGAAGCCCAGTGAAGCCACTCCTCCTTCTCAGCTAATCCATGGAACTGCCTGCCTGCCACTTTGCTGATGAGAGGAGGCTGGAATCAAGAGAGCCACAGATCACAAGGAATGTTGTACCACTGTTTCCCAGTCCATCATTCCACAAGAGCCCCCTCCTTCCAGAGAGGAGGAGAGTTCACCTGTCAACTGCCATTTTGTTGGTGGGAAGTGGGAAGAAAGGGACACATGGACTGTGAGGAAAAGTGCACCTCCACCCCCTATATTGACATGTCCTTAAGGGCCCCTTCCTCCAGGAGGAAGAGTGCTCATGTATTGACCACTGGTGCCCACTACCCAGCCCCACCTCACTAGGAGCTATCCAAATTACTCTCCCGTCCTTCCATCACAGCCATTAGGCGATTTTAAATTTTAGTCTTGTTCCAAAGCAGCCAATGGCTTCTTGTTGGTTGGGCCTTGCTACCAGCTGATTGGGCACAGAGGCCAAAGGGAAGCAGGAAGTAAAGCACGGATATGTCTGTCCAATCTTCCTTGCATCAATTTATAGGTTTCTTCTTTGTTTGTAGAATTCTTTCATCTTAACTTTCTGGTGTTTCCATTTCACTAGCATGATAAATATTTTTTGTCCTATTTGAACTACCTTTTATATTACTCCAGGTCTGTAATCTTTTCTAAGAGGCAGAAATGGGTGAAGAGAGAATTATGAGAATCACTTCCTTAGCATTGCTTTAGCATGAACTAAGCTCTGCTTTGCTTACTGAATCTTAAGGCATGGATATTATTAAATATCCATGAAATGGATATGAAAAGGAAGGCAGATTCCTTAGAGAGTAAGTCTCAATGAACACTGTGCAAGTAAACATGGTTTGTTATAACTGTCACAAATACTTATTTACCCAAATATTTAATGGCTTTAATCTGCTTATTCTATTTTCCATTTTTATTTTCATGATTTCATTGTATGCTACATTGTAGCCATAAGAAAGGAGAAAAATCAGTTTAGGCCAGCCTTCTTCAGTGTAAAAAAATACCTTAGGCCGAACTCTCAGAAATCCATCCAGTCCCAGACCATGTTGGATGGAGACTTTATCATATTTGGAGGATATCAGTTTTAGGAGGACTATTAAGTTAAGCTATGGTAAAGAAAGAGATAGGAAATCTTAAGGAAAAGATGATATGAGATATGAGAAACAATGAATAGAAGAAAAAGTCACTAACTTTATCTACATATAATTGCATAATGTAATTGTTCAGCACATAAATCTTCATTTTATACAGGTAGACAACATTATTTTAGCTTCAGGAAAATACTTGTTTTTATTTTTAATTTTTTGGAACATATACAGTAAGTTAATGGAAGTGTTCCCTTTGAGGTACACTTTTACAACTTGAAACAGTTTAGTTTTAAAACAGCTTACCTAATATTGATCACAATTTGTGGGAACATAGATATCTATACTGATTCCAACTGTTAATATATAGCTATAGAGCCCCTGGCATTTAGTTCCATTCTGTTTCCCATATGTAATACCACATTTCTCTAGGTAATAGGATTTCTGTAGTATTTGAGAAAGTGCAGCCTGCAGTTGAGTTTATATTAGGCCATTTCCTTATATGTACTTGAAAATAGGTTATTTTTCCTCCAGTGAGAAATGCAGTCAGATTTCTCTGCAGGAGAAAATTCAGCACACAGATTAGAGAAAGAAGGGGAAAAATGTTTCAGCTAGATTTGTCTCTGATTACAATATGTACAATATAGGTAGAGAAGAGCATACAGTTGTGAAATTTGCCAGCAGAGTATGTTGAAGATGAGATATGTTATGATAATACCATATTGGTTTTGCCAATATTCAAGTATTTAATTGGAATTGTCACAATTTATTCCCTGTATTTTTAAAAAAGATATTAGTTTTGGCTAAGAGTGATATTTCATTTTAAAAAAATATCACAATGCCTCTTTTTCTGATTCAAATCAAATCCTTGGGATATAAAGAACAGACTTGCCAACCTACGTTGCTCTCTTGGTTTTGTGATCTTTTCAAAGGGAAGGAAATGGAATGGAAGACTTGGGAGTTTTCACATTACAGAGAAGGAACTGTTCTTCTTGTCCATGAATGAAAGATTTAAACTGATCTATCAAACTTTCCACTGTGAATTAAGTTTGTGAATGTTGTCCTAAAATCTGCAGGATATAATGCAATTTTCTTACTAATCTTTTTGCATTTTTTTTATCATTGTGCTTAAAGTAACATTCTGAAAAATTCAAAATCATGCTTTCTTTTCTGTGTCATTTTGGTTGAGCTTGAGAAAGATATGGGTTTGGAATTTGATATGGATTAACCCAATTATAATTGTTGCTTTCATTTTTTTCATATTTGTATAGATTTTAAGCTTGATAGTAAAATGTGTCTTATATTTGGAAGGAATTTTTACTATATGCACAAAGTTATTACAAATATGGAGAATGCATAATAATTCACAGAGATTTTTAGGATCTCTAAATCTCATTTAGGATTGTCTCTGTATATCTCGGTAAGTATATCTGTGTGATATATTTATTTTTACATTCAGCTTATTTGAATAAGTGTTAAACAATATGCTATAATATTGCCAATATGCCAACGGAATAAGCTGGGATTTGAGAATTTTGCCACAGTTGATGAAACCTTTGCATCAACAGACCATTTTATTTATGTACTTCATAAATACATTAGTGGCCTTTAAAACAGTTTTCCCCTACTTAAAAATAGTACAAATTAATTTTCATTTTAAGGTTAAATGAAAAAATAGCAGCTAAAACACAACTGCAATAAAAATAAAACAAAGAAATAAAAACAATGTATGTAAATTATGTAAATTAAATATTAATTATCATAAAATCAAAATATTATAACTTATTTATGCATTTCAAGTAATTTATAATAGATTCTTATAGAAACATGTTGAAGCAATTTCTAACAATAAGAATATTATAGGAAGGGGTATAATGGTAGTCCTCAATTTATATCCGGTCACTTAATGACCATATAAATTACAAGGACCTGGGTTCTTTATGATCCATAAAGCGCTTCTAGCCATCGTGAAATGTTGTGCCACTCCTCCATCCCACTCCCACCCAGTCATGAGACTGAGTTTTGTCCATTTGGCAACCAGCTCATCTTTACAACTGGTTGCAGAGTCCCACAGTCATGTGACCGTAATTTGCAACACCCATTTGGAAGAATGGGTTCACATTTACAACAGCAGCATAATAATCACAGATTCATTTAATGACCATGGTGATTTGCTTAATGATTGCTGCAAATACAATTGTCATAAAATTGGGTCCAGTTACGTGGGTGCCTCAATTTATGACCGTAAATTGACTATTACCAGAAATACAGTTCTAATTGTGATTGTAAGTTGACAAACTACCTGTAATTAAACAAAAACTAGTACAACTGCAGCAAAGCATTTTATAATTCTACATACATTAAAAAGTGTGGGGATAGTGTTCATACAAGGAAAAGTTGGGTGAGGAAATGAATCTTTAGTAGGCTTCTAAAAGACATATTAGTAGGAACTACCTAAATATCAGAAGGAATTTCAAGGAGTAGTTGCCACAAAAGAGATACCCCACTAGTGAGAATAAATATGGTTAGTATTGAAAAGATAATAATGTGCCTAGCACAGCTCGCAGTGGAGAGTACCATAAAACGGGCTGCTTCCAGCACCCAACTAGTCCTCATCTTGGAAGAGCATATGGAGCAAAGCAGGAACAAATATGAAGTTCTAGTCTCTCTTTTTTAAAGTTACCGTCCTTCCCATTCTGTGTTTCAAAATTAGATTGTAATATCTTTCAGATTCCTTGATTACAATATCTGGATGTTATATTGTCCATATTTCCTTTCTCTCTCTCCCTCCCTCTCTCTCTCTCTCTCTCTCTCTCTCTCTCTCTCTCTCTCCCTCCCTCCCTCCCTCCCTCTCCCTCTCCCTCTCCCTCTCTCTCTCTCTCTTTTGGCTATTATAATTGTGGCTTCATGTGTCACACAGTATAACATAATACAATAGACTTACAAATAGACTTAGAAATTTTCTACAACAGAAATGATAGGTGCCCTTTTGTTCATTTATGTGTAGCAAATATTTGAAAAACATAAGTTACCCAATAGACTTGGCAGTTTTAATTACATCCCAAATGTGAATTTACCATTGTAGGATAATATGAAAATAACTTCGAATGTTATCAAAAATATGCAATCAAGTTTTGTGGGAATATAGAACTCCACCTTTTGGGACAATGAACAAAATGGCTCATAGTTCTGACAAAAAAAGTGTGGGGTTTTTTGTAATAATGAAGCAGACACATTCCTAATTAGCATTTAAACATTATTTTTTTTAAAAAAAGAGCTTTCTAAAGATATTTTTATCCAATGCAAAGAGATGGATAGTTTCCCCCTAAGCTTAGACTAAACCAGTATGTCTTTTAAAAAGCTGTTGGACTCCAACTCACATAAAACTTGCAGCCAGAATGGGCCATGAGTAGGGATAGTGGGAATCAGTATTCACAATGTCTGCACAGCTATGGGAATCCTATATTTGCTGTTTACTATATTGTAGTCCAATTGTTGTTTAATTACAATTAAATTGTTGACAGATATTGCCTGTAATTTAAATTAGCCCATGTAGATTTTATATAATCTAAATCTACTGTATTTTGCATAAAATCCTAAAATATGAAATGTCAGGCAACATATGGGCTGTAATTTATAGGACACAATGGTGCAAGCACATATGGTGATAAAACTGAAGTAATTTCAGACTATAGATATATATCAAATATATCCTCATCCACCCTTGTCATCACAACTTTCTTGTTGACTTTGCCATTCCATATATTGCTTTTATATGCTTCCTGTGATCTTTGTTAAAACTTTATATAATAATTTACTTCATTTTAAATCTTTATTTTATTCCACATGTTCTCACTTGGGAGACATAATTCTCAATTTTGATTTTCTAGAAACTCAAAGATCAACAATATGTATTAACATGTTTAGGAATTTTAAATCATATTTGCTACTCTTCCATCTATAATAGTAATGAAAAATCCAAAGATACAGATTTTTCTGTCTCTAGGTGCTGTTAAATTTCTTTGATATTAACCTAGCTCATAATGAAGACTCTTTATAATTTTCATAGCCATGTGTTCTAATCACAAAGGTCACATGAAAAGTTTATTTACTATAGAATATTTTTTGGTTGGAGTATGTTGACACCAAGAGAAAAGTATGAGTATTCTCACTTGACAGCTGTCCAGAGAATGGAAAGTTACACATTTCCAGAATAAATTCAGTGCTACCATTAATTTCTTTTTATTCTGTTATTCCTTTCAGGCAGTGTATTACTTCAGCCAAGTTTGTAATACCTCAGGAATGATATTCGGCTTTTCTCTGTTTTACCTCAGTGTAGTCACTCTTTGCCCCAACACTGAAATCTTTGTAAATTATACTGTTGTATACATTTCCATATTTCAGCAAATTTGAACTGATGCTATTGACAATAAAGTAGTCCTTTATGCAACATTTATCCTTCATGGTTTAATACAGCAACCGAGACCAGTTAGGAAAGAGAGTATAAAAATGGCCACCTCAAAAATTGAGCCATTTGAACAAGTCTCTGGTTGCTTGGGAGGCCCATGCCTGATAACATAGCCATGTCTTGATGGATCTTTGGAATATCAAAAGGTGGGTACCACATCAGAGAAATCATGTTTCATGGGACCCACCAAATGAAGGTCCCTAGCCAAGGTACCCACAACATGCCTATTCTGCTGGATCTAATGGGTGAGCTGATTCAACTGGTTAAGGGTGGTCCCTTAGATAGCCTGGTCCAATGCCATGAAAGGCTTAAAGGAAAAAGATTTGGGGGGAAAAATTTGGAACTTTTATGTTATATATGTTGACAGCAGCAAGATTACTTTATGCACAAAAATGGAAGGATGATTTAATCCCCACAATGGATGAATGGTTGCAAAAGCTGATGGAGTTAGCAGACGTGGCTAAACTGACTGCTTTGATAAAAGAAAAAACACACACAAGTACCTTGGTTTCTACTTGGAAACCACTTCTGAACTTCGTGCTTGAGGGGGGGAAAATGAAACTTGATTTTGGGTTTTACTGATCAGATAGCTCTGTTGTTATAGAAATGGCTAGTTCATACTATTATGTAAAAGTAAAAAGTTGATGTTCAGTGTTACTTCTTATTCTACAGTACCAAAGGGAGTGGGAAGTCAATGCCTTTTCTTTCTTTTTCCCTTCTTCTCTACATTTTTCTCTTCCCTTTTCCCTCTCTTATTTCTCCTATTATTTGCTTTTGTATTTTTGTATTTTATATTATAAACTAATAAAAAAGGGGGAGGAACCATGCACTGTTTTAAGAGCACACATAACTGCCTAATACAGCTGCATTCTGTACCAACCTTCAATGCAGTTCCATTCAAGACTGTCTGCTGCCACCACCGACCTCCCACCGACCAGTGCGCTCCCACAGAGAGGGCCTCCTCAGGGTGCCATTGGCCAAGCAATGTAGACTGGTGGCCCCCAGGGGGAGGGCCTTCTCTGTGGGGGCACCTGCTCTCTGGAATCAACTGCCTCCAGAGACACAAAGAATTCAAGACCTCGGTGCCTTCTGCCATGCCGTGAAGACTTTCCTTTTTCAGCAAGCCGGGCTGGCTTAATGCTTTTTAAATGTTTTTAATATGTTTTCTTATTGTTTTTTAACTTTGGGGCCAAATTTAAATATTTCTTTTTAAACTGTTTTTAATGTTTGTATTCATGTTTTTTACTTTGGCTGTACACCACCCTGAGTCCTTCGGGAGAAGGGGGGTCTATAAATTTAATAATAAATAAATAAATAAAATGTAGGGTGCATTGCAGCAGTCCAATCTGGAAGTGACCAGGGTACGACTGACTGTAGGTAGCTGATCCAGGAATAGGCTCTACTGGAGTATAAGATGAATGGCGCATAGTTACATGATATCACACTGCATTGCTTAACAATGGAGTTCCCTGTCCAATTACTGTTGTTAATCTAGGACTATCTCTACTTAATGTTTCTTTCTAGAAAGTGAATGGTATATTGTCGGCAGGCTTCATCAACCTTCCCACGCCCCTTTGGTTTTAGAGCAAGCCCTGGAACCCTTTTTTCAGCCCATTAAAATTACTATTGCTACTACTGCTATAATTTTATTGATAAATGCTTATTTACCAGTTTCAGAGTTGATTGTTCAATTTATCTATGATTTGGAGATTCTTGACAAAGAGAATTTTCACCATGAAACAATCATAGCAAGCTAAGGGCTAATCTAATTTTAAAGTATGTTCTTACCTATCTGAGCTATTCAATTCTTATAGGTGTGTGAGAGAAAGTAAAGAAAGCAAAAGTAATGTATCATTATTCCGAGTATTAGTAATAATTAACAACATATTGAATACACTTAAAAGAATGATGAGCAGACTTAACAATTTCAGTTTAGTAACACTGAAGTTACTAATTTATTAATACAAGTGAGTTAATATATCAGATTACATAAATTATTAGAATTAATAGAAATTGAGAAATTATTTTTTTTAAAAATCAATATTTGAAGATTAGATTAAAATCTATTTGGGAAATTAATTAACAGTTAAGAATTAATAAAATTAAACTACCTTTTTGTATTTTTCTTTTTCCTCTACTATTTTTTGCTCTTTATCTGCCTTTCTTAGAATGTGTATCAGATTGCCTCTCCTCTAGGATACCAAAAATCAAAGTTATTCCCTCATTAAGTAACAGCTTCCTAAATATGAAACAAAGACCATCATTATAGGCTGTCAGAGGCTGGCTTTTTTGAAACTGTTAAGGAACTGATATTGTTCATTTTATTAATACAAGATTAATGTTAACCTACTTTTGTTTCATGTAGCTCTTAACTGTCATCAATTCTGAAAAAAATTAACAACAAAAGGTAAAGTAGGAATAATTAAAACTTCAAAATCTTCTCTTTGTCAGTATTTTACATCAACCTGAGTTTCAGGGTGTTGAAGGATTGATGTACAGAAATCAAAATATTTTAAAAATTGAGATTCCATCAAGTTATTGTAACATTATTATATGTAAAAATCATATTGATGGATTGATTGACAATTGATTGACTGTAAATGCAGGTCAGAAATGCTTCGCAAATTAACAATAACGAAGTTTGGTTATATTTCCCTTTGGAAATCATAGCATGACTGACTATATTAGCTGGTGCCACTAGCTTTATTATTATTGCTCCTGGTCAACTGGTTTTCTTCTGCTAGAATTCTTTTATTTTTTTATAGTACCATATAGACTATTCACTTCATTTTAATAATAGTCTATTTAAAAGTCTATGCAATGGTCAAAAGAAAGAAAAAAGGTCAGGTAAAAGAAGAAATATCTAAATGTATTCAATCAGAGTTGGGAAGGCAGGGGAAGGAAAACCTCATACAAATTTCTATATTTAACAGGGTGGCCCACTTGGACCCAAATGCACATGAGTGGCTTCTGGAACTGCTGAAAAAAAAGGACATTTCTTTAATGACTTCACCTGGATGGAAAGTGACATGCAGCAGGAGATTAGCATGTACATGTTAGCAGTTGCTGGAAGTGCAGTTGTAGTGCGAAGGACCACCACTGCTGGTATGAGAGATAACATTATTCTGCAATCAAGTAGAAGGCAAAAGAGTAATAGAGCTACAAATAAAAATATGTCAGGATACCTCATGCTAGGATGGAAATTGTGACATTTGCATCATGGCACATGTGCTGCCATCGCTCTCGGCAAATACCCATGTCTGATGCCTTTTGGCTGGATTTTTAGCTTGTCCTTCTCATTGATGTATTTACACTTTTGCTTTGTTTGTACCCTTGTTTTTCTTTTTTCTTAAAAGATTGTGACTTTTTGAGTAAGACTCCTTTTCTTCTTTTTCAGATGTTTAATGCCCATCTGTATTTTCTCTCCTATAACATGGGTCAGCTGAACTGCAACAATATCAACCCCCAGGCCATATGGATAATTGTAGTTCGCTACTTTTGATAGCTTATATATGTGCATTTCTATGTATATTATTATAGAATTTGCTAAGAGAAATTGAATTCTTGTCCTCCTCTCCATCATCTCTGCCACGATTTCCGAAACAGAACAGCTGCATGCCTCATATTTCTTCTGCTTGTTGTAATGGCAATATTATAATTACATAAACTTAGAAAAGTTTCTTATTTGGTATCTATTGTAAGGGTCATTGACCTAGGCCACTAATGGCTAACCTTTTTGCCGTTATGTGCCAAAAGCAGGGGGAGCACGGGGGGTCACACGCATGCGTGCCCACACCCATAATTCAATGCACCCCATGCATGCACACACGACCCTCCCATGCACTCCCCCCTCTTTTGGCACGGTGGCCCCAGTAGGCCCGTTTTTTGCTCTCCCCAGGCTCCAGAGGTTTTCTTGGAGCCTGGGGAGGATGAAAACGGCCTTCCCCCTCCCTCCCAGAGGCCCTCTGAAGGCCGGAAACGGCATGTTTCCTGACTTCCAGTGGGACCGGAAAGCCCAAAAATCAGGTGGCTGGTGCGCTCTTGTGCGCTGGAGCTAAGTTAGGGCAACGCTCGTGTGCCCACAGATATGGCTCCGCGTGCCACATGTGCCATAGGTTCGCCATCACGGACCTAGGCATAGGCATAAGGCAAGACCAGCTTTTTAAATACGTTCTCCATGCCTTCCAATACCAAATTTCATATATATGGTGGGATCTTTGTCTAATCCTATCAGACCCAAATCGATTCACTTGGCCAGACAAAGCCCTCTGCAATTCCATTTAAACATAGAAGGCATAGAAGTTTTCCTTCCCAGCACGCAGTATAGCTCACAAGCAGCCCTAACAAGGAAAGTGTGGCACAGACAAAATCCAACCCTCCATCCTCCTTAGTTCAGCATTACATTTCCTTCAGCAATGGACTTGTCCAGCCCTGTGTCCTTCTGAAAGGGCCACTTTGCCTAACAGTAGAAATAACCCCAAGTACATAAACAAGGACCCACCTAGCTTCCCCAAAAGTTGCCAACAAATCAGATCCCCAAGATTTCCTGCTTTGCATCCTTCAACTTCTATAAAAATCTTTGTTTATCCATTAATTTGGGGCCCTTCATTTCTTGATTGCAGGCACCCAACCATCTTTGCACTAAACATGATTCCTTCTCCTTGATATTGTGCTCTGTATCTCTGAATTTTCTTGACATGATATGCCAAATATGATGTAGTTTGTAAATTATATATTCACATCTAGAACATTCTGCAAACACAACCAATGTGGTTAATGATGATGATGATTGCCACCCACTTCAGTTATTTTATTTTAATGAAATCATGTTTGGTAATAATAGTTTATTGAAAGTTATGGCTTGTAATGGTACGTGCACTTACATCTGTATTGGCAGAGTTTAAAAGTAGGGCACCATTCATAGCTACTGATCTAGAAAACTAACCCATTTTGAAAAAAAAATCTTCCTAAAACTGACTCAAGTTCTAAGAACTGTCAGTACCTAACAGAAATTTTTGTATCTTGAGAGATGTGATCATATTTTTTCAATAATCACCTGCACTCAGTTATGGCAACAAATTGTATTTAAAAGGCCCACCCTTACATCAAAATGTTACACTTTTTATAAATACCCATTTCTCTAAATATTTAGATAAGATAATACAGAAAGAAATCAGGCAATATAAACTGTCTCATACTTGAGAAATCCATAATCAAATCTTCATAACTTTAGGGCACAAATGGGGTCAAAGTATAAATTTACATTGCATTTAGTTTCTGTTCCCTCTTAAACTGCTTTATTGTTTTTTAAGAAGTGAAGGCAAAGAAGAATTTAATAAGGTTACTGCAATTCATTCAACAATATTTCTTTTTCCCTATTGATTTCTGGTTTCCCATCTGTGTGTACAAGATGATTGCAACAAAGATTATATATTTTAAAACATCAGAGTGTTGTTTTGCATATGGCATCAGAAAGAAATAGAGGTGTATGAGAGTCTGTATAGGGACATAGTAATATTACGTTGCATGCACTATCCTCACTGAAGAATATGTTGCAAGAATATTCCAATTGAGACTCTGAATGGTGTATACCTTTTTAATCAACTTGCTGAATGCTATTCTAAGTAGAAGAGGATTAGAATACCGAGTTGAATCAGGATATATATACTGTACATTAAATTGTTTATTCAAATGTATGGCTTTGATGTTTATAGAAAATTTAAATAGCAGACAGCATACTTTGTGCTTTCTGTGATGAATAAGATAGTTTATCTTACTAACATTATTAATTAGGTTACAAAAGAGAAAAAAATGCTGATTTTTCATGATTAGTTTCCATAGCTGTATTGTACAGAGATACATTGAATAGCCACTTGGAATGTCAGAGGAGCGAGTCAAAGTAAATTAGATATTGTGAAATGAGAGTGATCAGGTTAGAAATTGATCTCCTTGATGGCAGTGAGTTACACTCAGACAATGGCTTTTTCCAGTCTGAGGATTTCACTGTCTATTACTCAGGATATGATACCAGGAAAACAAATGGAGTAGCGTTTATTGTAAGCAAAAAACTTACTAGAACAGTGGAAAGCTTGTCAGCTGTCAATGATTGAATTATGACCATCAGAATTTGTGCCAAGCCCCTCAATATCACAGTTTTCCAAGTCTATGCCCCTAACAGCTGCTGCAACAGAGTTTAAAATAGAGGGCTTTTATGCCATGGTCTAAGAAACACTGAAATAAGTGCTCAAAAAAGACATAGTTTACATTCTTGGTGACTTCAGTGCAAAAGGTGGCAAACAAGCAGAGACAGGCATTACTCTTCACTAGATGAGAGAACTGATGCAGGTGATTGTTTGGTACAATTTTGCCAAGAAAACCAATTTAGTGTCATGAATACATGTTTCAAACAGCACAAGTGCTGCTTATACACTTGGACCTTACTGAATGGACTTCACTTTAATCAGATTGGCTATGTCCTGTGCAGTCATCAGTGGACAAGATCAGTCTTTGCTGTTAAGACATGTCCAAGTGCTGATTAAGTTGAATTGTTGGTGCCAAAGAATAAAGTCAAACTATGCACCATCAAAAAGGCTGTGCCTCCAAAGAAGTTCTATGCCACCAAAATCCCTACTACATACACAATTGAGGCGAAAAATAGGTTTGAACAATGCTGAGGAAATGCGTGATAAACTGTGGCAGGGAATTCAGTCGAGAATTGCTGGAATTGCAGTTGAACACATACCATACAAAAAGCCAGAAAAAAAGTGCAAATGGCTCTCCGATCAAACCAACAAAATAGCTGAGCAAAGAAAAGCAACCAAGGCAGCAGGCAAATGGGAAGAAACAAAAAGATTGAATGCAGCTTTCCAGAGGGCAGCGAGGAAGGACAATGAAGTTTACTAGGACAAGTGATATAAACAGCTCGAAGTGGAGTACATGAAGGGTCACACTAGGAATGCATTTATGCAAGTCAAAAAGATCCTAACATCATTTACTGATCATAAAGGCATCATTAAAAACAAACAAGGGAAATAACTGTCCAACCAACAAGGCATCAAGAACAGATGGTGAGAATATATAGAAGAGCTATATGCAGGGGCACAAGCTCAGGATGATGAGGAACGTGAAGTAGAAATACTATTGGCCATCCTTGAGATCATATGGGTGATGAGCCAACTGCCAAACAACAAGACTCCAAGTGCTGACACCATCCCTGTAGAATTACTGAGACCTGAATCACCCACAGTTATTAGAGACCTGTGCCAGAAAATTTGGGAAACCAACACATGGCCACAGAATTGGAAATGCTTAGTGTTCATTCAATTGCCGAAAAAGGGTGACTCTAAAGATTGCTCTAATTATTATACAATTTCTCTCATCCTGTACATCAGCAAGATTTTGCTTAAAATTATACATCTAGCACCAACCATCCAAAGGGAATTACAGATATTCAAGCTGACTTCTGGAGGGATCATGGCACCCACAACTATATTGCAAATCTGCGCTGGATCAGGGAAAAATCTCATGAATATCAAAAGATCATTTACATGTGCCTTCAATTGTGTTATCATGAGAAGCTATGGAAAGCCCTACAAGACTTGGGGGTACCAGCACATGTGGTCAAGTTGGTGGAATCACTGTATACAAATCAGGAAACCATTGTGTGAACACCTTATGGAGACACCAATTGATTTAAGATAGAGAAAGAAGTATGACAAGGTTGCATTTTTTCCCCTTTCTTATTCAACCTGCATGCCAAAATGATCGTGAGGAAGCTAGATCTTGAAGAATCAAAAATGGGGTTAAAGATTGTAGGAAGAAACATCAACAATGTTTGATATGCTGATGATACAACTCTCCTCTCAGAAACCAAAGAAGGCCTGGAACATCTGAATAAGAAAATCAAAGAAGAAATTGAGAATTTTGGTCTCTTTCTGAACATCAAAAAGATCAAGCTATAAACATCAAAATAGAAATTGACAATGAAGAGATAGGAAAGTGTGGAAAATTTCACTTTCCTAGGACCACAAGTAGCTCAAAGTGGTGGATGCAGCATAGAAATAAAACATCGGATTGCAATGGGTCGCACAGCAATTATGAACATGAGCTGAATATGGAAAAACAAGGATATCATCCTGGTAACTAAATGTAGGTTAGTTCACTCTATTGTGTTTCCCCATAACTACTTATGGTTGTGAAAGCTGGACATTAAAAAAGGAAGACAGAAAGAAAATCGACTTGTTTGAGCTGTGGTGCTGGAAAAGGTCTTTGCGTAATCCTGGGATAGCAAAGGTGACTAACAAGCAAGTACTGGTGCGCTTAACACCTAACATGTCACCGGAAAGCAAAAATCATAAAACTGTGTCTCACTTATTTTGACCATGTCATGCAGGAGAATTCACTGGAGAAAGCAATTATGTTTGGAGCAGTAAAGGAAACCAGGCTGCCAAAGAACACAGGGCTGGACACCATCAAAGCTGATATCAGTCAGAGCATAGAATAACTCAAAGAAGCAGTGCAAAATTGAAAGATGTGGAGAGACCTGGCCCATAGAATCACCAAGAATTGGACATGACTGAATGCATATCATCATCATCATCATCATCATCATCATCATCATCATCACACTGAAGGCTGCATGACATTCTATATAGGAATAATAATTAAACCTAGTAACATTGACTTGATTCTTAAAAAAAAATCTCAACATTCTATTGGGTTCCTTAAAAAAAAAAACCCATCAATTATTAAAATCTATATGATATTTCTAGACTCTCACACTAAAGGCACACAGCATTTTGTTTTGTTTTGTTTTGCTTTGTTTTAAAAACCCGCTGAAAAAAATTGCATTGAAGCAACTTGGGGTCTGTGGGCTTTTCTTCCTGCTCAGCTGCACCCATTTCCCTGGAAAGCTTTGCCAGAGGGAAAAGACAGTATTTGGGATGGGTTGGCATAGACTGAAAGAAGTCACTTGCTCTGATCCATTGCCCCCATCTGGGATCCTTATGAAAGAACAGCTGTCTTTAGGTTGATTGCTGAAGGGAAAGACTGGAAATTTTGTTTTGCTGGGGCTGGTGAGAGGAGTAACAGCGGGAGCACTTGCCTGAAGGGAGGCCTTGGGCTATCATAAGGGAATTGTGGGGGCAACAGACGGAGCAGCCTGGCTTACCTTGGAAGAACTTTATTTATTTATTTTTAACAACACTGCCTGTATAGCTGTCACTTGTGACTGGCAGCTTTGGGGCACTTGCCACAAATGGCAGATTGCTATTTCCTTACAGGAAATAATCTGATGAGTTTGCACAAAGGTCCTCTTTAGTTCAAACATTTAGGAGGTTAATACTTGCTGAGAAAACAGAAGATGAAATGCTAGATTTTCTCTCATTGTTGCAATTTCCCAATATTCAAGTTATATTTTGTTTTTAATATGGCCATTTATTAAATATCCTTACATTTCTATAGTTGGATTAAGCACTGTTGTCTGTGTAGGTTTTAGGATTTACATATATGTGAATTTTGTGATACGTATTTAGCACTTACGTATATGTGATATGTACCATCCTCTAGCTTGATGACACTTGCTTTTATTCTTGCTGTATTATGGTGTGTGATTTTTGATTCCATCCCATGTTTTAGGAATTGATTCAGTATTTTTTTTTCTTTTGCCTAATAGGAACCAATTAGCATATCTATAGACTGCCCCTGTATTTCTAAGATTGTAAGTGGTGAAGACATAGCTTCAATACCCATAGTTCTAATCATAGTTCTTTCTTCCTCTTCTTGTCTGTTTTTTAAAAAATATCTAGCAGGATGAAGTATACTTGAAAACTTGAAAGTTTGCACACTGTTCTTGAAAATTTGCACATTATTTTTTGTAATCTTCTTTTGATATCAACCTAGTTTTTTATCATATCCAGTGCGTCTGCTTATTGTTTACAACATTTCTCTTGTACCTTTTGTTGCATTCATTTGACATTCCTTGCTTTGGAGGCCTTTTAGTTTGAATTATTTTAAAAATTATGCTGGAACTCAGATCATAGGCTTTTATCAAGACGCCTAATTTCAGGAGCTGTTGTGACTCCAAAGTTTGTATTGTATCAGCGGTGAATGTAGGTCCCTGATTTACAACCATCCATTTAGTGATTATTTGCAGTTACAGCAGCACTGAAAAAAAATGACTTCTGATCAGTTTTCACACATGGGACTGTTGCAGCACCCTCATGGTCATGTGATCAGAATTTGGGTGCTTGGAAATTGGCATGTATTTATGACAGTTGCATTGTCCCAGGGTCATGTGATCATCCTTTGTAACAATCCTAGCTGGCTTCTGACAAGCAAAGTCAATGAGAGAAGCCAGATTGTTGTGGCCCCGCCCTCTGAGCCTATCTCATCGGAGGAAAAAGGCTCCGAACATGAGGGAGAGGAGTCAGCCAAGCCTCCCTCTCCAGGCCCCTCCCCTCTGGCACTGTCTCAGGTGCCGGCGGAGGGAGAGGAGATTAGCCAGGAGCCAGGTGTCTCGGATGAGAGCGAGGAAGGAGAGCCGTCGTTCCTGGATGCACGCCAACGAAGGCGTGATAAACGGTTGCAGCAGTTAAGGAGGCGTGCTAGGGATTAGAACTGAGTCACTGGACCACACCCCAGAGACTATATAAGAGAGGGTGGTGGCTGGTAAAACTCCGTGACGAACAAAAACTAACTCTGGCTAGTCACTTGAACAACATCTGAAGCTGCCGAAGGGATATTGTTTTGCTGGACTATTTGCAATGCGTATGTAATTTTATGTTATCTGTTGCAGTAAAGCTCTTGGCAGACGGTGCTTATATTGTTGCCAAGTTTGAGATAACGACCTGTGTGCGTGCCAAGTACTTTCTTAACCCTCGGTTGGCTGTGTTTGTGTGTGTGTGTAGACGGGGACAGATCACAGATTCACTTAGTGACCACATCACGCACTTAACAAGTGCAGCAATTTACTTGACAAATATGGCAAAAAATGTTGTCAAGTTGGCCAAACTACTTAACAACTGTCTTGTTTAGCAATGGAAATTTTGGGCTCAATTGTGGATGTAAGTCGAGGACTCCTTGTATATTTTGACTTTCATAACTGACATTATTTGTAATATGTGGATTTAGTGAATTCTGTATAAGATTAAGAATTTTATAAGCCTAATTTTGGTATTTTATCTAAGAATAACCAGATCGTGCAGAGGTGGTTCTAAAAGGATTTTCTCTTTTCCTCATCTGAATTCTGCCTGCCCAAGCATTTTAGTTCTGCTTTCCCAAGCAACTGATATGCCACACAATCTGTATATTCAGAAGTAAAAATTGCCAGATAGTTTTCAGTCCA
Organism: Arizona elegans; assembly: GCA_022577455.1. NCBI lineage: Eukaryota > Metazoa > Chordata > Lepidosauria > Squamata > Colubridae > Arizona > Arizona elegans. The sequence goes on from JAKOOJ010000002.1 coordinate 146,147,231, forward strand.
GATGGAAGAGGCAAGCAAAACCTCTGATGTTGCACACAGCACATTCATGTAGGAAATTCTAATTTAATTTTGGAAAAGGCACGTGGATTAGAAATATTTCCCACTGTGCATTTTCTGCTGAACACATCATAAATTACTGCCAACTTGTACTCAAATTGTATTAAGCATTAGAAATCTAATTGCATATACAACCAGGTAGAAGTTAATTATGCCATGTTAAATGGACTATTGTTTATTTTGTGAGGATGAGAGACACTCGATATTACAGACTATGACACACTTACTGTAAGTGTTTCTTTTCATATAATCTTAGGCCAATAGAAAAATGCATTCCTTTATGATACCTTCACAAAAAGTGATTTTCAACATTTTCTAACTCCATTTTGGGATAAATATAAAAGTCTTTTTCTTTCTTTCTTTCTTTCATTCTTTTTTCTTTCTTTCTTTCTCTCTCTCTCTCTCTCTCTCTCCCTCCCTCCCCCCCTTTCACTCACACACACATACACTTTGCTATGTGTTTAACTCTTCCCGATTTCTGCTTCTAGCTGCATTTTAAAATATTTTCTCACTATTTGTTTTTTTAAAGTAGAGAGGGGGGAATTGACTGGAAAAAGGTAACAAGTACAATTTATCAGTAACCTTCCCGATCTCAGCTACAGTGAGTCATATTACAGTAAATATTTTGAATAAAATAATGCAATATATCCTAGTGTGAACATGCCTAATTTTTCCATCTTTTTAGTGCATTCCTAAGTACGCAGAATATTTGGATTTACTGCTATAATTTCTTTATTTGGTCCAAATAAATTTCTGTGGAACCAGTCATGTTTTATGAGAGATGCTTGCTACTACTAGATGTAGTTCTTTTTCTTCTTCTTGTGCCTGGTATTGTGGCTTGAACTGAATGAGGTAATAGTCCTTGGTAATGGGACAGATGTCAGTTTTGGAAGTTGGGTTTTTTTCCTGGAACGCTGACAACAGGCACATAATCTGGCATTTTTCTTGATTCTAAACTGTTGATAGAGATGCACTTGATTTCAATACCAAGGAGGGCCTATGCCAAGCTTTAGCTGATATACCCACTACAATAGTGACTGGGTAAAATAATCTTATCTCAGTGATCTTTGTTCTAATAATATCTTGATTAAATTATTGTAAAATGTTCTATGTGGGGCTACCCTTGAAGACAATCTGGAAGCTGTGGCATGATGTAGGGTACAGCTAAATAAGGTAACAGGAGTCTTGAAAATACTGCACTGGTTCCTTGCAAACTCTGGGACAATGGTAGATATTGACCCTAATAGTTTGGAAGATAAAGTATTACTTTCTTGAATTTAATTCAATTCATGCATTAAAGTTATCCAGGGCAATTCTGATCATGGTCCTACCAATTAAGAATGCAACAGTCAGGAGTAAATCCATCTCAGGGATAGTATCTCAGCTATGTTTCAATGGACACCCACTGTCTTATTTTAGAACGGAAGAACTGCTTTCCCAAGTATTTGTAAATTAATATGTCAGGCTCAGATTACTTGATTCGTAGGCATTTTTCTCTTCTGTAACAATATATTTTGCTTTCAGTTCTTGTATTCATTTTTTAAAGCTTGTTAGTTTTATTGTGATGGTTTAAAGACTTCTTCCTTTCTCTCCTCCCCCCTCCCTTCTTCTCTGGATGGCTAAAATAAATTAGTAGAAAGATAAAATAATAAGAGAAAAGATTATGTAATGAATGCAAGTCAGTAATGAACATTTAAACCAGACATCTCAATTTTTACTTACATTTGCAACAGTTCCACACCATTATCAAAACACCCATCCTCTTCTATTTAATTCCGTCTTCTCTACTTTTCCCATTGTGAAAAGAGGGTATCATTAGAAAATATATGGAGCGTTTCATACATACCTTGCATTTCATTCTGTTAATCGTCAGTTGCTTTACTTCCATGAGGAAAGCTGTTCTTTAAATAAACATTTTATTTTTCTCCTTACAGTCCATTATCGTATGTTTGTATTTTGTTAGTCAGATTGCTTTTGATAGTCCTTTGAATAACATCCAATGGATCATTCAGTCTCTGCTTCCTCAATGGAAAACTGGTGGGTGGGTTTGTCATGAGACTAAAGCCTGCCTCTTTTTTATCTGGGCCACAATTCACACAGAAACCAGGAAAGGCTTTGTTTGCACTGTTGAGACTATCTTCTTGACTTTTTGACACCTCCACCCATCTTCAGATACCCTGAGCCCAGTGGTGGGATTCAGCCAGTTTGCACCACTTCAGGAGAACCGGTTGTTAACTTTCTGAGTAGTTTGGCAAACTGGTTGTTGGAAGAAATCATTAGGGCCGAGAACCGGTTGTTAAATTACTTGAATCCCACCACTGCCTGAGCCCCTGCATACTCCTATAAACCCTATAGTCCTTTAAAATAATCTATTGATTTATAACACTTTTTAAAAGCATTCTTCTATCTGAATGGGTTCTTCAGTTTCACCTTAGCAGATATAAATAAATGTGATATTTTTAAATGCCTTATTTGGGGTATGGCAGTATGGTGATATTGGTATTTGAGAATACGTCATTCTAATTTTATTAAGAGCTATTATTTCTGAATTCTAAGGAGATTTTCACAATATTACTGTAACCTATTCATATTCCAGACTGCCTCCCTTCAAGCTCTCTACTGGAATTCTCACATTAATCAAAACTATTTTGAAGTGTTATTTGGCCTGCTGTGATAATGACATTTATTTCATGTTGAAAACACTAGAATATAGCTATGTAGATGCTTGTATAAAGTGTTAGAAATGAAATGGATTATCAGCTTTAAATGCCTCTGAACTTTTCTTGAATGGAAAAGATCAGTGAGATCAGACCATCGTCTAGACTCCACAGTATTGAAAAGACCACAGTTTTAAAAGATCACAATATCTATAGCCACAGATATATTTGCCAGCAGAGAAATAAATATTGCTCTTACGTTTGTTGTATTATGGCTTGTAACAACAAACTCAGAGCAGCCATTGATTTCTAAAAATAATGAGCCAATTTTACTTCAGATTTGTTCTGTTAACTGTTAAAGAACAGTAAGCATAAAGGCCTTTCTCTAACTTCATTTAACCATGATACAAATCTGCTTTGCCAACTTTCCTTGTTCTCATGATAACTTCATTTGATCCACAAACCATGAGTGAGACAGTCTAGATTGTCGTTAGTTGTTCCAGTGCTTTTTTCTTGAAGCAACCTGTAGCAGTTTCAAGGTTTACAAGACCAGCTTGGAAAACTTTTCTGTCAATGATGAATGGGGCAAACAGTGGAATGGTGCCCACCCAGCGCTTCTAACAAGTTCAGGATGTTGTCCTGTCCACTATATACTCTCCTTTGCCAAATGTTTTCCCTCTCCAGGTGGAAAGAGTTGCTATAGCATGTGGCACTGTTGTACCACATAATTTATTTATTTTGTTTATTTATTTGTTCAACTTGTATGCCGCCTTTCTCCGAAGACTCAAGGCGGTTTACAATGCATTTAAAAACCATATATAAAAACATTAAAAATTAAAACATTAAAAACAATTAATTCCCTAGATCCTGCTGAAATCTGTTTGATAACTATGGGAATTGCACAATAAAGTGGAAGACTCTTACTCCCTCCGATAGGGTTCGCAATCTGGGCGTCTTCCTGGATTCTCGGCTGTCGTTGGATGACCATCTGACGGCCGTAACCAGGGGGGCCTTTGCACAGGTGCGTCTTGTGTGCCAGTTGCGCCCTTTTCTAGACTGGGATGCCCTTGCCATGATCACTCAGGCCCTCGTTACCTCTAGGTTGGACTACTGTAACACCCTCTACATGGGCCTACCCTTGGGATGCATCCAGAGGCTCCAGCTAGTCCAGAATGCGGCCGCGCGGGTAATTACGGGGGCTTCTCAATACTCCCATGTAACACCTCTCCTGCACGAGCTGCACTGGCTGCCGGTGGCATTCCGGATTTGTTTCAAGGTGCTGGTGCTTACCTATAAAGCCGTTCATGGCTTAGGCCCGGGGTACTTGCAGGACCATCTCCAGCTGCTCTCCCACCGTCCTGTGCGATCTCAGAGTGGGCCTCCTCAGGATGCCTTCAGCCAAACAATGTCGGCTGACGGCCCCCAGGAGGAGAACGTTCTCTGTGGGAGCCCCAACCCTCTGGAATGATTTGCCCACCGAGCTCAGGACAGCCCCCGACCTCCTTTCCTTCCATCGTGAGTTGAAGACGTTGCTCTTTCGTCAACTTAACTGATCCGTGATGGGTGTACATTGTTATAATTTTAAATTGTTTTAATTGGGTTGTTGATTTTAATTTTATTGTGATTTGTATTGGATATTGTTTTTGTAAGCCGCCCTGAGTCCCTTGGGAGAATGGCGGCATATAAATCGCAATAATAAATAAATAAATAAATAAATTTCCCCCAAAATTCAGGTTTTGGGAATTGTTAGCTTTCTTAATTTACCCCATAGCTCCACAAGCAACCATTCAGCTTATTTAGTGGGTTATAATTAGTGTAGGTTTAATGCTATTTCCAAACTGCAGAGGTCTGTCCCGGAAACCAGTTCTCTGGCTTCCTGAGCCTACTGAACCAGTGTTGACCTCATTATAGATGGTATATAGATATAGATGGTAGGAATAATAGATGGTAGGAATAATAATGTTTTGAGAGAGTTGGATGCCTAGGTGGTCAATTTAGATTTGCAGCCCAAAATTTCTTTATGACAGCCAAATTCCAACCCTAACTTTAACTTAGAAGTGCAGAAAGTCTCTTGAATCTTTCACATTATCACTTATGACTAATGGAAATAATTTAAATGTTTAGATTCCTATAGGATATAAATGTCCCTGATACAAATAGGTACTTTAGATGTTGAAATCGTTTAAGTATCCTGTAAAACCATGTGATACACCTGGACTTCTAATCACAAAAGTTATCAGATGCAAATTAAGAAAATCTCTACTTCCCATCTGACTAATTAGGCATTTAGTCTGTACTGCAAATATGGGAAATAAATTCAGAGATGGGAATGGGGGAATCACAGTGCCAATTCCTAGTTTTCATTAGCCCTTCTAGAAAGGAGATCTATGTGATAGGAAGTTAAATATGTTTTGTAAGAAAGTGGCTTGGGTTTTGTTTTTTAACTTTTTTTAGTTCTTTCCCCACTAGTCTTTTCCCACTGGTACCTTAATCATGGCATGAAAAAGCTCTGACAAAATTTTTGTACTTTTTCTCAGCAGGATGCAGTGTTTGGCTTGGTCTTTAAATCCAATAATGAGAAAAGGTCCCAAGCTTAAGTCATCAATTAATGTATTTCCCCCTCTTATTTCAACATAGTCAAAGGGGAATTCAAATTATATATTTGTTAGGCTCTTGTCACCATTGAAACACAGGTAACATAGGAATAATAAGGATTACAGCTAGCACATTTCATACCAATATTTTCTAACTCCAGAACATTTCAGCTCTGCAGTGGAGAAAAGTCCCAGTAAATATAACTGACAATGTGTGACATATACTGTATACTCCAGAACATTCCCGGGAAGTCATTTTTTTAAAACTTCCCTGATGGTAATGTTCCTTGCTCATAAAAAAATAATTCAATGAATTCAGACTTTTGTTATAACAGTGGGCAGCAGCATATCTCCCCCCTACCCACTCAAAAGGGAAGGAAAGCAAAAGCTTATGATACTTTTTACTCAATTCTTATTTTAAAAATCATTCTAACATTGTTTTGTGCAGGGTAAAGTCACTGTTATTACAGACATGTTGCAAAAGTTGGGAATTTTTACTTTTGCTAGGATGAGCCGAATAACAGAAGCTATTGTTAAGCTCACTTTGAGAGATGGGTAGAGCAGTATACAGTAGTTCTGCAAAATATTACAGTGTTTATTCCACTCTCATAGGTAGGTTTAAGGGGAAATTGAAATAGATGGTAGTTGTAGTGCAGTTTGTGAACACTTGAGAGGGATCCATTTGAAAGACTGAAAATTTTTCTTTTGTTGGTAAATTTCTTGGTGAATTTCAGGTGTAGTGCAGGTATTGATGATGAAGCGATATAGCTCAAACATTATGTTATCAAGACTTGTAATAATAAAGAACTTTGCTGCAATGACATCCAACTCTTGCCTATTGCCTAGACAATAGAACCTAGGCTAAGCTGCAAACAAAGTTAAAATATGTTATTAAATGTAGGAAGGTGGGCTTTTATTTATTTATTTTGGCTTTCTCTCTGACCTGGTGCATCAGATAGTTGGAATAGGACAGCTCACCACAGATAACTCACCAAGGCCAACTTACTATGGGACAACTCGCCACAGGACAATTTAACAATTCAATTTAATTATTTAAAATAAATAAAAAATTATTTTAGTTTCTGTCATTCACATTTCATTTTGTTCCTCCTTTTGCATCCGTTCTTTAATGATTTTATTTCACCATTTCTTTGACATTAGTGTAATTCTTGTTCCGCAGTGAGTTGTCCCATGGTGAGATAGCTGTGGCAAGTTGGCGGTGGTGAATTGCCATAGACCTTCAGGTAATTAGCAAGAATAAAAATAAAAGTGCAGAGTTTACAATTTATCATCAATAAAAAAACCCAGCCCCATCACATCAGTTAAAATTTACTGACTGTTTTTAAGTGCTTGAATAAAAATGCCTTTACTTGCTTGCTTAAAGCAATAGGGGAGAGAGCTAGCCTCATCTCCCTTAGCCAATCAGGAGGCAGTCAGAGGTAGCTTCTCCATTCACGGAACAAAATGGAAAATATGCTTTCAATATAGAAGACACACTTTATGGCCAAGAAATTTGCAAGATAGCAGTCTGGGCAAAACCACAAGCCTCCTCTCTGTCTCCAAACACCTCTTACTTAGAAAACAGATTATCTTAGATTTATTAAACATTTCAGGTCTGGACTGAACAAAATGCACAATCTTCTGTAGGGTCATGGATCACCCCAAGCTGTTTCACATATGGAATGATTTGTGTATGGAATTATTCATATAGCGATATTCCCCTGCCAAGTGTGCCATTCCGGCTTTAGTGCTACATCACTGTCCTCCTTGGGCAGTGAAGTCAGTATTGCTGCCATTGCTGGAGGTCCGTGGGTCTTTGGGTCAAACTGACTTCTCATTTAAAAAATGCTCTAGTATATATCATGGACAATCTTATTAGAAAAACTGATTATGAGCTCCAAACTCTGGCAAAGTATATTAATATGCTCCATTAGTACCCCTATAGATTGCTTCTCAGTGTTTCCAAGATGAAAGAAAAGCTCAGCGAGAGGGCCTTTGCTTTACATGCAGATGCTCTTATATTTAAGACCTTGTTTTTCCAGGGGAAGCTGGCAAAGTTTCCACTGTTAAAACAGTTAGTACCAAATTAGATGGACTAATAGTTTGATTCAATGTAAGGTGATTTATCATGTCCCTGATTCAAAAGATGGGATCTCAATTCTAGCAAAACCCATAAAGCTGTGAAACAACAAATAATTTACAAAAAAATAAAATAAGTACAAATATAGAACACAGTACACTCTACACCCGTGATGGTGAACCTATGGCATGCTCTCTGTGGGCATGTGAGCAGTTGCCCCAGCTCAGCTCTGCTGCACATGCGAGTGTGCCTCCCGCCGGCCACCTGGTTTTCAGGTCTCTGCTGTGCATGCGTGGGAGGCGGGGGGCATGCAGATGCATGTGCATGCATGGGGGCAGGGCATATGCACGGGAGTCATGCACGCATGTGCGAGACAGGCGTGCACGTGCGGGGACACATGGGGTCATGCGCACGAGTGGAGGTCGGGGCACATGCAGGGAGGTCAGGGCACGCAGGTCATGCACGCATGGATGGGGGCAGGGCATAAATGGGGGTCACACAGATGTGCAGGGGGTCATGCATGCATTGCATTATGGGTGTGTGTGCACGCTTTTGGCACTCAGTGCCAAAAAAGTTAGCCTCACTGCTCTATACACACTTGGCATTGCAGCTTTGGCTCTGTACCACCAGCAAAATTCTTGCCGATTCCTGTGTTCAAAACTAGTCCTGTCACTTACCACCCATGTTTTCCTTTTCTATTCATAAACTATATTGTATCCATTGTTACAGTCATCTTTATTTACAGAACAGGAATAAGCTTTAGCTTTATATCAGAGTTCTTCCTCCTTTTTTCCATTGCAATATCTAGCTTCTTATAGTATGCTTTTTATATAAAAAATGATTTATGATGCTTAACTTAGTAAGTAGTCCTGTTTTCTACTGTACTCATATACAAAAATTACAGATCCTATTAGGGTTTCATGCTGGTGAGTTGCAATCCTACTGAACACGGAGGAACTTGCTTATAGGTTGGCACAAAAAAAATGTATAGTGAAATATCTAAGGAAGAAACTATTGGTGGTCCTCATCTAAATATATATTAATGTAACATTTTGCATTTTATGATCATGCTATTGAAAGATTGAAAATTAAAGCTAATTTACAGATTGAAGGATTTTATTTCCGCTTGTCAACTAATAATCTTCACACAATTATATGTCCATTTGTTGTTAATTTTTCTAAATTGTTCAGATCATTGATACATATCTTTCACACATAATTAGGCATCTTGCAAGGTATCTATTGTCATAATTGAACAAATGATGTTTCCCTTTTTTATCCTGTTTTTTAAAGTATGTGTTTTCTTTAAACTTACAAAAAGTATTTATATTGGATAGTATGGACAAGTTTTGTATGAAACATTTCTTACAGATGTTACTAAAAAAATATCTGAGATGTGTTATTATTCTTCACTGAGAGTGAAAAAACTTGCTTTTTGTTCACAACAGATTTTTTTGCTGAAAATTATACTTATAACCTTTGCAATTACCACCCAAGCTGTATATATATGCAATGAGTATTAATTTTATATTACTCTATTTCAGGGGTGTCAAACTCATGTCACCATGTAACATATCGCAAGTTTTTTTCCCTTTGCTAAACTAGGGGTGGGTGTGGCCAGTGTGAGACATCTGGCCCAGGGGGCCGAGTTTGACACCCCTGCTCTATTTCATAAACTACAATTGGCTGGACGTATATAACATACTAAATAAAAATCAAACTACGTTACTATAATGTGATCCCAATTGCAGGAGTAAGGATTACTGATGAGCCTAGATACCCAAAACTGCACAATTATATCTGATTTTTCCCATGTAGAATACTTAACTGGATCTTGGAGGTAGGATGGTAAGCACACCAGGTCAACAAGAAAATTGAATCAAACAGTCTAGTTAATTTAATGTGGGAAATTAGATTTAGTGCCAGATTTAAGTCTTCTTTGGGATTAAGGTAATTCCCCATATCATATGAACTACTTAGATGAAGGTTAATTGTTCCTTTCAATATCTATGATCAGCATGAAATCCTGGAAAACCTACAAAAACAGCTATTAATCATGACTTTTCCTGTTAGCAGAGGCATCCACAAGGTAAGTCAATAGCATCAAAATAGTGGTTATGACCAGGCTGATTGAAGCCCTCTCATCTTTTTGATGCAAGCGAAGAATGTTAAAAAGCATGTTAAATTGTTAAAAAGAGGCAGGGATTCAATTATCTGGTCCCACACCTTTAATGCTATTTATTTCCTTCCTGCATATGCCCAACGGTTGGATTGGGTTTCCTGGATTCATGCTACAGAGCCTTTGACTAAAGAGTAACACATGTATGGGGGTGGGGTTAGTATTAAACTTTTCCTATTGAAAACTGAGTTTATGGGTTCAAAGAATACACTGGGCCAAGTGGTGAATTTGGCTCTAGAATATTGACTAGAAAGACTTTTGGTATGATGTGGATGCGTTATCTTCTTGTTTTGTCAAGTGTAGCAGTTTGGTCTAGTGGTACATAAACTACAACAAATCAGCATATTTATTCAGCTTGTGTGTCATGTGAACCAATATAACTGTACTGAATAAAGGATGGTTCAGTTAAGCATGAGTAAGTAGGCAGTGCAAATGAAGCACTATTGTTTTTTTCAGTGAAATTGTCATGAACTGCCAATGATCTTGATTGAGCGTGACTTCTCTTGAGAAATGATTTGTAGGCCTAAGAAGATAAAGTATATGCTATAGATTGGGATCACCCAGAGAGAAAGATGGATAAGGGTCTTTGCCAGGGTATCAACAATCAAGCCCAAGGTCTAATTTTTCTCACCTCAACAAGCTTTGCTATATTGGCAGGCAAAAAAAAAAAAAAATGTGGGAGGATATCAGAAGGCTGCTATGGTGACAGAAAAAACAACAACAACAAAAAACAGCTGCTGCCTCTCCTCCTTGGGCCCAACTGTCTGAGTGGAAGGAGATGGCGAAAAGCAGCATCTACTTGGTTTCCCTAGGCCAGAGGTCTTCAAACTTGGCAGCTTTAAGACTTGTGGACTTCAACTCTCCAGAATTCTCCAGCCAGCATTGAAGGCCATAAGTCTTACAGCTGCCAACTTTCGGGACCCCTGCACTAGGCAACCAAACTTTGCAAGAGCCCAATTTTCCTTTTATTGTTAGATGGGCCTCTTGGACTCAATGTTCTCTGCTGTGGTAGAGGATAAGAGAAGCCCATTCTTGGGATTTTCGCGCTGGGCCCAAGGCTTCCTTACTGCCCATTCCAAGACAAATCCACCCGGCGGCTTGTTTTCTGTCTGCCCCAGAGCAGAAGCCGTCTCCGCTTCCCGTTATTTGTACTCTTGCCATCCAACCTGCAGGGCTAAAGGCAGTGCATCGCCCAAAGGAAGCCACCTTATGGGTCAGCTGCACAGAAACAGGTCGCCTGCTCCCTTTCGCCTGGGAAACGGCCGTGAAAACTCTGCAAGTTTTCCCCCTTTCCCCAAGTCACCACCCAGTCCTCTCCGTCTTAACAGGACGGGGTGGCAGAGAGGACTGGATTCGGCGAGCTTTATCCACGCTAGGTGGATAAAAGAGGAGAGGCAGAAAGGTCCGCTTCAGTAACTGGGGGCAGGGAAGAGCAGTCGCTGCACCGGCCTGCAAACCGCCTTCCCCTCGCCCTTCTTTTGCTGAGAGATCAGGCCTGGCGGCGGCAACAATGAGCTCCAAAGCTACGTTCCCAAAAGTCGCCCGTCGCCGTAAATTCTCCCCCCTCCTGCCCGACAGAGAGAGACGGCCGCTGCTTGTGGCAGCACTATCTCCCGCCCGCGTCGGCCAATTCTGCGAGCTGCACGCCAGACTGAGGCTCGCTTCGCTCGGCGCTCGACTGCTCGCGGGAAGCCCGAATCCCGGCTGCCTTGGGAAGAAGCGAAGGCTCTGCAGCCTAGACTAGCTCAGCCGAGCGCCGAGCAGGGCTTCCAGGAACAATAACAGAAGAGCCGGGGTTGCGGGAGCACAGAGACGGGCGGCCCCCCTTTCTCTCACCTCCTTTCCCCTCCCCACCTCCGCCGCTGGCCTGCTCGCTCGCCCCTCAGCCCCCTCCCGGGTCGCGGCCCCGCTCCATGATGTATGCCTTCGTGCGGTTCCTGGAGGACAACGTGTGTTATGCGCTGCCCGTGTCGTGCGTGCAGGACTTCAGCCCCAAATCCCGGCTCGACTTCGACAACCAGAAGGTTTACACCGTCTACCGCAGCCCGGCTCACGACCCCGAGGACGGCGACGAGAGCTCCGGCGAGTGGGGAGAGCGGCCGCCGCTCCACAAGGCCCAGATCCTGGCGCTGGCAGGTGAGGCACCGAGGGATTTGGCGGTGGCGGGAGGGAGGGAGGGAGGCGATCTGGAGGCCAGACCACTTAAAACCTCCCAGCTCTTTGGAGGACCCGGGCGGGGCGGGGTAGGGTGGGGGAACAGACTTTCCCTCCTCTGCGAAGGGAAGGAAGGGCCTTGGCTCCTTATGTGCCACTGCGGGGCCTGCAGCGAGTGGCTGCGGTTGGCTCCGCTTCTCCCAAGGAGGGAGGGGTTTCGGGTATCCCCAGGAGAGACCGGCAGGCGGGGTGTGGATGAGGGTGGCCTGGTGTGGCGGAGGCCTAGATGAAGGTAGGACGGGGCTCTCTCGGTGCCCCCATCCCTTTCCCCGAGGAATAAATAGGCTTGTTCCGTCGTAAGGGAACACGAGGGAGAAATCCTCTTCGGCATTTCCATCGTTTTCAACGCTTGCGAAGGTTGGAATAGGTAGGAAATGAGGGGGGGGGGATGGGTAGTGCCAGTAGAAATGGCTATAAAAGTAGGAGGTTGCCCGGGGGGGGGGGGCGCGTTGAACCCTGGCGTGGGCTTCCTTCAAAGACGGGTGGGAGATTTATTTATTATTTTAACAAAGGAACTATCTGGGTAAGAAATAGAGAACATTTCACTCTGTGGAATCCCTAGGAAGAACTTGGCTTAACTCGGGTGGGAGGCGTGCCTGAGCATTTATAGGAAGAGTCAGGTGGTCTCTGGCAGAATAAGTTAGGGTGGGAGGTGGCTGCCACAAAAAAGAGGGACACTAAGCACAAGAAAAGCCCTGCTTGGAGCAGTCCAAAGATGTAGCTTTTATTCCTACTATAAGGAACGAAATGTTTCCACTTAACCATTAAGCAAGTTATGAAAGTCAGTCTCTGCAGTATGACCTTATATAAGTGTTTTTTAAAGACATACTCCATTTTAACATTCTGGTTTTACATTGCTATCATAACCTTATGCTATATCTATGAATGTAGTTCTTTTGGAAAATAATCTAAATTATTGTTCATCACCGCTGTTCATCATTTTGAAAATAAAATAAATAAATTCATTTCATTTTGGAAATGAATTCTAAATTCAAGTATAAAAGAATCCCCCTTCCCATTTGTTTGCTTGTCCCAAATGGACTCTTAGATTACATGCCGTGATTTAATTTTAACTATTGAAAGAAAAGTAAAATTACTTCTCTATTTTCTTAAAAATATTTATGATGAGCTCTGTACTTAACACATAGTAACCATTTTTTAAATGTGAATACTGCACACTGTAAAAATACTGGAAATCTAAATGCAGAAAAGGATTCTTTACAATTATTAAGACACTGGAAAAAGATGCTAGTAAGATTCAGTGGGAAATATTTTTCATTGTTTTGTAATAAATATCATTATTGCAGTGTCAGTTTTGATAACTTTAACAAAGTTACAGTAAATATATGTATTGGCTATCATTGCAAAATAAAATTTACTTAATGAAATAAAATATATTTCCTCTCATAAAAGTCTAGAATATATTATAAATAATATAGTCCTATTGTCCAGTCATAAGGAAGGTCCATCCCCACAAATAGACATGGTTGTTAGGCAAGTTTCACCATATACAAAGTAAGCTTCTCAGAAATAGAATATGCATTTATACATATAATCACAACCTCTCCTTTTCAGATACATATATTAAATAAGTCATTGCCCAGTGGTGACTATGTTTTGCATGTAGAATGCCTGAGATTCAATCATTAAGAACTTTAGGACTGGAAAAATTCCTACTTGGAAACTTGAAGAGATGCCTCCAGTCGGTTCCAAGGATACCAAATTAAGTAGATCCATATGTTTGTTCCCCTGCTTCTACAGAGGATGTGGAATTCAAACTTATAGTTCTGACAGGTAGAAATATAATAAATATACCACTGAAATTAGAATAAGATATACCGTCCGAGTCTGTATCTATATTAAACCCTAGTTCATATTATAATGTATTACTCCATCCCCATAAGTTATAAACTCTGTCTCTAAGCATATTTCAAAACAACTTTTAGTGGTGGAATTATGATGTCACCCCATTTCTGCAAACTGGGTAGATCTGTCAAGATATACCAGATCCTAACTTGTCTTGAACCTAATGGTTCCCAGAAATACAGGCAGTCCTCGACTTACAATCATTTGTTTAGTGACAGTTTGAAGTTACAATGGCACTGAAAAAAGTGATTTATGACCATTTTTTCACACATATGACCGTTGCAGCATCCCCATGATCATGTGATCAAAATTTTGATGCTTGGCAACTGGTTCATATTTATCCCGGTTGCAGTGTCCCAGAATCATGTGATCACTTTTTGTGACTTGTTGACAAAACCAACGGGGAAGCCACATTCGCTTAATTCTGTAACTAACTTAACTGCAGTGATTTGCCTAACAACTATGGCAAGAAAGGTCGTAAAATGGAGCAAAAGTCACTTAACAAATGTCTTGCTTAATAACATAAATTTGGGGCTTAATTGTGGTTGCAAGTCGAGGATTACCTGTAATTGGGTAAAATTGTTTGATAAACCAAGTGCCCTTGATCAAGACTTGGCTCATTTTATGCACATATAGGTTATATCAGAGATTGTCCAGGATAAACCTGTTCATTCACTGTTTATTGCCGGTGCTACTCTTGATCTCTTGCTCGTGAAGTTAGAAGGGTATTGAGTGGAGAATGTATGTGGCAATTACTCTGTGTAATACTTTCCAGAGGGCTCTTATGTCAGGTGAATTCTTACAAATTTCTGATGTTGGACAAAAAGGGGTTGCTTTATTTGCTTTTGCAAATAGCTAAACGTTTGTCTTGAATCTGAAATCCATTAAAACAATAAGGCTTAAATTATGTGCAATTAAGACCTTGTTTATAAGGACACCTAGTCAACCAATAAGAAGGAATAATTATTTGAAGATGAGTTGGGGGAAATATATATGATCATTAATTCTGTGATAGATAAATGAGGATGATATTTAATGTTTTATTTAGCATACTTCTAAAAATGTGGGAAGGAGGGAAAAGTTGGTGAAATGTTGTTACATTTGTTGTAGCATTAGTTAGCGTCAGCTTGCTGTCAACTTTGTTGCTAAGAAATGTGTTAAATAGCTTCAAGCAACCAGTTATAAACTACACACGTGCAGTATGTTTTATTGTACTAAAGCCTTCTAACTTGTGAGTTGTTCAAAGCTTTAGTATGACTTAAATACTTTGAATATACTTTCTAAATGCTAGTTTCATTACTTTAAAATATAACTAGAAATATGATAAAAATCAAACAGTTCAACTTATTTTTAATACATTTTATCTTTTTGCACTTAACCAGGTGTTCTAGTTCTTGGATTAATGGAATTGATTGATATTAAACAAGAATATATTCAGTATCAACTCTTGAAATTTATACTAAGTGAATTCAAAGTTAGCCATAGTCACTGGAGCTAAAATGCAGGGATCCATGATAATTACTGCGATTACACACCCAGCAATTTGTATATTACTTTATATAGGTGTTGATTAGGGCCGTAAAAACCATCCTAAATTAACTTAATAAACCACCTCTCCAAACCTACTGCTTAGAGCAGGGCTGTCAAATCCCAGCCCTCAAGCCGGATGTGTTACATGCTGGCCACGCCTACGCCCAGTTTAGTGAAGGGGGGAAAAAGTCCCAATACATCACGTGACACCGCTGTAACGACGTGAGTTTGACATCCCTGGCTGAGAGCATCAAAACACCATATTTCTTAAGACCCATATTGCTAGTTCAAGGCCGTTTCCCACTTTTCTGTGTTTGTACTAAAACTTTAAAAAGGGATTTTGAAGCTTTTAAAAGATGCAGCTGCTGTTATGTTCCAAATATTTTTCTCAGAAAGACAAGATTCTCTCTAAATGACTCTCACATTGCAGTGATTATTTAATATAATATATTTATGAGCAGATTTTTACAAATTTGAGTAACTTTAGTAGTCACAAAAATTGTAATTGCTATTGATAGATCATAATTCTTATTATGCTACTAAAATGTTAAAATACTAACATTCTTCATTTGAAGAATGAAAGTTATTGTAATGGTTACAGTGTTGGATTAAAACTGGAGAGATTAACTTTATGTCTGCTCTCAGTTTTGGAAACTGATAGGTTTAGATCATCTTTCTGAGACCACTCTACTGAAGAGATTGTTGTTGTGAGGATTAAATAAGGGTGTTCCTATGTAAACTCTTTTGGAAAATAGGCAAGATGTAAGTCTAACAAATAAGTAGGAAACTTTAAAAACTGAGCCTTTTTCAACAATTAAGTAAATAGTGGGTTTCAAATTCTTTAGAGCTCAGTAGGTTGTAATTTTTTTCATTACTGCATCCTCCCCCCACCCCCCCAAAAAAACACAACATGTACCCATATATGCTTTGGTACAATTTGTTTATTGTTTAAATAATAAGTATAATTGAAACACACTTCATTTAAAAGTGTATTTTTTTCATCATTGTAAAGCTGTCAGAATATATTAATAAAACTCTAATTTGCATAGCGTTAGAAATTCTAATTTAAAGTATTAAGTTACTAAAGTATTAAGTATTCAGTCTTTTGTTGTATTTCTCAAGCCCAGTTTTCTGACTTTATGTTTTCACAGAATCAAGTAGGTTGCCACCATATGAATATGTTTCCCAGGGAAACAGAAGCTGTTGCTGGTATAATTTTTCTCCTCCTACCAGTACTGTTTTGTATGTTCTGCAAATATGCTTTGATAGGTTGAGAAACCCTCTGAAGTAGATTTGGAGGCATTAACAAAGCTGTGGGGGGAGAAAAGATAGTCAGAAATGCATTTTAAAAATACGCATAGCTCTCTTCTTTTTTGTGATGCTACCTCCATATATGTATATCTGATAAGGAATCTAAATGTGTATAAAATTTACTCCCTTTTATCAAATTGGGTTTAATCCAGGGTGGATAAAAATCAATGATTTTTTTTAAAAAATCAAAAAAATCAGATTTTTTAAATTTAAATCAGATTTTTTTAATTTAAATCGGATTTTTTTTATTTTTATCAAATTTATTTTAATAAAAAACTTTTGAAATAAGAATCTATCGTAAAATAGTTTTCTATTTAAGATACATAAATAATTTAGTTTATTCAGCATGAAATGGAGCTTAGTTATGTAGCATGAGGCTGTATATTCTGCAACACTGGGACTATTGGTGAGTCAACAGTGGGTCAAAGGAGTAGCAGAGATGACAGTTGCTCTTTAAAAATTATGATTTAAATCGAGTTGATTTAAATCAAGCCTTTTTACTAGTGATTTAAATCATGATTTAAATTGTGATTTAAATCAACTCGATTTAAATCAAATCCACCCTGGTTTAATCTACTTGATTATGGATAATGAATCAATTCATTGAATCATTCAATAAAATGAAATAGTGACATCAGAACAGAAACAAACAGCACAGAAAAGAACCCCATAATTACATATAGAAACATTATATACTTTAAAAATTCCAGGGTGAATTCTTCCTTTCAAAGTAAGGAGAAGAATCTCTAGATGCTGCTGAACTACTATAAAACTCCTAACAGCTCAGGCTAGGATGTTCAATAATAATCAAGGTCAAAGTAAAATCAACAAGATATGTAATTAATATTCTTACAAGTGTAGTTGGAATAGTCACTTTAATTACATCTGATTGCCATTATATCAGTAGCAAATGTCAACTGAGACATTTCCAATTGAAGTGATATACGTATATCTCTTCATAAACCACTTCTGAAATAAATACCTGTTTCAAAAAAAAATATTAATGGATCTACTTTGTATAGAAGCATTCTATAGAACATAGAATGTGTACTAATATTTACCAATCATGCTCAACTTTATTAGTGTTAATGGAACATAAGCCCCATTTCATACAAAATACTGTATGAAATGGGGCTTATGGTATAATATAACAGGTAAATCAATTTAAAGAAGATCACAGGCTCTGTTAGAAAAGCTATGTGAAATAATTAAATTATTTTCCCTCCTTTTTGGTCAAAGATAGAAATGTACTTCTCGTGTAATATTACATTTTCAGGCCAGAGTAAAAAAACATTGGGACAAAAATAAACCAGAACCATCCAAAATGCACTACTGAGTTTTATTATAAGTGATTGTAATAAATACAGTGTAGATGTTTCTGCTTAATGCAGAATACATTTAAGAAAATCAGAATACATTTGATGTATTTGATAATTGTCAATAAACCAGTCCAAAGAGAGATTCATACCTCAGGTTCTTTGAGCCACCTCCATTTAACATCTTCCCAAAGTAGGATGAAAATGACCATGATTTGTCAATCTAATTCTGCACCCTTACATTTCCTGCACAACTTTTTTTTCAACTTCTGACTGCTTTTTGGGAAGTAGTTCATTTTTCGTTACAAGAAGAAATGCCATGTTAAATATTTTCCTTTATTTTGTGATAGTTGAAAATTCCATGTGGCAAAGAATGGCAATTCTGAGATAATTTCTGTATTTAATTTGGGCCAAATTTTGAAACCAGTTGCAATGATATAATATAAATTGAACTGGAAGTTGTGGTATAGCACAGTAATGTTCAAGAATTCAATCACTCCATTCCCCCTTATTTTGGAGAATGAAAATTTCCAGTCATATTTAGGCTATTTCATAGTCTCTCTTGAGGCTTCTGTGCATTATTAGTGGTAAATTTGGGTGTGGCGTTCCTGGAACTAGATGTATCAATGCATTTGTTCTAGTGGTATTTAATATTTTTTTAAGTATTCTAAAGCAATTAATTCTCAATTTATCATTATAAATTGCACTTGGTTTATAGGGTGTACCCTTGGAGTAGCAGAGTCACTCAGCAATACTTTAGAATTGGCCACAATTAAAAAATTCCTAAAGATCAGCTGATACCATAACGAGTATAATTTCTTGCCTTCTAGAATGTAGATAAATTGAGATGTTTTGAACTGAAAGAACAAAATGTACTTAAGTAAGTCAAAAGGATACATTTGGTCTCAAAAAGCAGATACATTTTCCCTGGCTTTTTCCTTAGCCAATATATTACATGAAAGGGGAAAAACTTGTGCTGAAATAGGAGAGCAAGTAATATTTATATTACCATCCCAATAATTTTTTCTTTAGTCAGAAAGTTATTTACTTTTAGTGCCTGGAACAATATACTGCCTTATTACTCCTATTGTACCGCTCAGTTCATCTGTGATTGGCTTTAGTAATTTTACTTTTATAAAAGCGTTCCTAAACCTAAATATTGGGATTTAATTTTGACTCATCTTTTTGGCAGGAAGAGTAACTGTATTTAATTTTAGTAGCTCTGTGTACAGAGTTAACAGTGATTGCTATTTAATTCTTGTGGACTTCTGAAAGTCCTTTTAATTAATTGGTTATTTGGGACAACTTGTTAAAATTCAGTGTGATCATCAGAACTAACAAAAATAGAAATAGGTACTTTGCACAAAAAGCAACGTATTGCAAGACATTGAAGAAATTCTAATCACTGAAATATTTATACATAATGAAAGGGCTTTAATTTTAAATTGGGCTTCTAAAAAGCCTGGAAAATACCTATAGTCTGAATCTAAGCTGGATTCTAGTTTTCTCTTGGTGACATAATTTCTGGCAGGAAAAAACTATACATTCTTTCTCCCTACATTTTCTGCAGTCTTGCTAGTACAGTACTGCTGCTGCATTAAGCAGCAGAGAATGTGTAAGGATGGAGGCATTTCTCTTTTCGTTGCTTATAAAGGTTAAAAGTTAGGGTTTTCCCCACATTTGCAGAAAAAAACAAAATCCCAGACTCTCCGAACATCTTGACTTTGAGCAATCTACTCTACTGTTGTAAATAAGAAAACGGGGAGCCATCAAAATCCATATAGTATTTTTAGAATGAGGAATATTCTTCTCCATTTTTGGATCTTAAATCTGAATTAGGTTGCACTGAGGGAAAATGTATAACTGGTCCAATATCATCTGCAAAACATCGTGCTTAAATTTGGATATTTTTATAATATTCTTCAAATTTCTGTGTAAGGGCTGCAGCGCATCTATTTTTGGAAAAAAAAAGTTCTGGAGCAGTTGATTATCACTGCATATGGAAGATAGTCAAGCATGGGAACTTTTTAAATGGTCTGGCTTCAATCATACAGTATTTGAATAATCAGTTTGAAAAATGTGAAAAAATATTTTTATGTAAATTTGCAGAAGATAAAACAGACCTTGAAAACAGTGTGATGCAGAAGAAAATTAAAATCCCCAAGCTCTCTCTCAATCACCTAGAAGAAACGGGGGAAATTACAGATTATGGGGATGAAGATATGGAACTTAGACACTGTAAGGTATTGAAGCCTGTTTGTTGGTTTGTTCTTTCTTTTTTTCTAATTTTGGATGTGCTTTATTCTACTGCAAATCCATTTCAGAATGTCAAGGATTCTTTCGTTCTTTAGCATACATAAATGCAGATTGCAATTTTTATGCACCTTTAATGAAAATTAAGTCCCATTAAATACAATGGGACTTGATTTACAAAAATACATTGAAATATTGGATTAGAATTGGAATGTGAATACTGTACAACAAAGAGTTCCAAATGTTTCAGTCTATACCTTTCTCTTTTATATTCTTATGACATTATTTTCATTTTGTTTGATACGAACAAATATTGGATTAGCAAAATTGAGTTATTTGGAATTATTTTTAAAAATGGTGTGATTATTTTTGAAGAATGATTACTAGTTTTTATAGTAGCTTGTGCAACAAGATTTCTTGTAGTGATGTTATTTTATTTTCCGGAATAAATATTTTTACAGTGGACAAGCTGAAATATAACTAGGACAGCATTTTTTTATACTTACAATTCATATGCAACAATTTTAAGAACCATATGTCTTTATTTTTATTTGAACTTGTTTGAATTTGGAAGGGTAACAAAATTAATAAAGCAGTAGCTCTGTTATATCAGAGAATGCTCTAGTTCTCCATGAACAAAAAGTGTGCCAAATATTCAGGCACTCCTGCAGGACACAATGTATGTATGGAATTTGAGTGTCAAATTAAGTTCTCTATGACTGGTTTGGATAACAAGCTAAGCTACAGTTAAATAAGTGCATTATAAATGGTGTGTATGTGTTCTTGTGTGTATGAAAAACATATAGTCAATTAAATAATAGTTTGTACAGAGTGATATTAATCTTGCCATCTGGGAACTTTCTTTAAAGTAGATTTCGTAGCAAAATTCACTGCGTTTGAAGAAAACATCCGTGCAAAATATCTTCCTATTTTCTTATTAGAATACATTTAAAGTTTCGTGTCTGTAGCAAGGGTTTTCAGTACTGCAGTACTGTGACTCTCTAAAATGATAAATAAATGCAGGTGCCCCCTTATGAATAAAAATAAAGATTTCATTAAGTTTAGGGCAATAAATACATGTACTTACATGTACTTTGTTTCAATAATGAAATGTTAATGTGTGTATCATAGTAGTTCCCATACTTTTCAATATTTCAGCTGCCTGGTGCAGACAAAGAATGAGTTTGAGAGTGTTGCTGTTTGAGCTTCTCGAAGCTGTTTGTGATCCCTCTAGGGCAGTGGTTCTCAATCTGTGGGCCGCAACCCCTTTGGGGGTCGAACAACCCTTTCACAGGGGTCACCTAAGACCATCGGAAAACACATATTTTCAATGGTTTTAGGAATAATTTTATGGTTGGGGGTCACCATAACATGAGGAACTGTATTAAAGGGTCACGGCATTAGGATGGTTGAGAACCACTGCTCTAGGGAATCCCAACCCATAATTTGAGAAAACGTATTCAATAGATAACTTTTTGCACCCATCTTGTTTAAAAATATATAGGTATAGCATTCACACATTTTGTCTAATGTCAGGATGAGAATGCTCAATGAATACCACAAGGAAACCCATATGAAGCACCATACAAATAAGAAGTATGACAACCACTATAAAATGTGTATAACATATGATTTTTCCCCCAGGTTTTGCTTATGTGATAAAATTGTGGAGAGCAGTTTTGGTTCATCAGTTACATATTACACATCAAAGCTCTCCCAGTTTAGCCTGCTATTGGGCACTGTGCAATATTCAGCCATATTTCTATCGAGGTAAGTGGGGTTTCTGAGGAAAGAAGCATTAGCTGTCTAAGCAGTATTAGTACTTGGTGCTCCTGGAATATGTATGCCCCCTCTTAATTCCATTGAAGTTGGATGGGAAATAAATACTTGCACATCTGAGGTACTTACATGGAGAATAATGGCTGCTTGTATTTTCATTGAGTTATAGCTTAATGCCAACATTAAAGAGAAACAGCATATGTAATGTCAGGAATACAAAAATAGCATTATTTGGTGATATTTGGGTTATATTTATTTAAATGTTTCTATTTTTAAGAAAAAAAAACCCTGCAATATTCTTGAAAAAGCTACTTGGTTACCATCACTGTATCCAGTCATTTTTAATTTCTGGTTAAACATTACATATACATACATACATTAGAATATATTCTAAGTTAGTTTATGTAAATTATTTAGTAGATTTATTAAGTTTTTAACCTTGTTTTCAGCAATCACTAGATTTATTTTAACCCAACTTTGAAACATTCTGCATTTTCATCAGATTTTTTTTCACACTTTCAAAATCAAATCTTTAAAATGGTCATAGATCAGAATTAAGTGGAGTGGGGTTGAGTGTCTGGTTCTCTCAATTAAGAAGCGTAGAAGATCATCAAGAGCCTAAAAAAATTATGAAAAGCTGGAAGATGTAAAAATAACAAAGTTTAAAGAACAAGAGTCTAAAAGAATCTAAAGGAAGGGGTAGGAGCATTAGATAAGTGTAAAGAAAAATAAAAGGTTAATACGTGGAAGACTATATCAAACTCCAGAGAACTCAAGGTATTCATTAAGTCTAGTTTATATCATTGATCATCCAATGAATCTTGAGCACTGCTGTGTAGAACCTGCCAATATTGTATGTTGTGACACGGTGAGCACCCCCAGTGGTGAGCACCCCCCTCGGGGTCCCAGGCCAACCACTAGTAACTCATGTTTTCTATAGCTATAGTATACTGGCATCTGCAGTTCATTCTAATGAAAGCTTCAGTGGTAATTCATTTTCTGAATATGGATGCTTCACATTCAGATTTTCTTTTAAATGCTAGTAATACTATCCAAAAGAAGGATTTTCACTTTGCTAATCAGAATACCTAATAGCAGCCATGCCATTTCATTTTTTCATGGTATGGAGATAAAGACATGTTTTAATGACATTTCAAACACAAACTAATGAGAATAACACTAGATGAGAACAACCTTTGTGAATATATTTTTGGACTTATTCCTGATCAGCTATCTAAAGGAAAGATTTTCTTTTCTTTTTTTTAATATTCATCTACATTTTGATATGATGGGGTAAAAACGAAATTATAATCCAAATTTTGCTACTGGATTTGTCTAAAAAGTGGAATTTCTCTTTTATTAAGTGGTTTGTCAAGAGCAGGGATTTCTTATTGCTGAAATTATCAGGCACTGAAGTAAAAAGTCAGCATAGGCAGAACTGAACCAGAAACCTCAGCTATCCTGCAGTTCATTCATTGGGTAAGCCTAAGAAGTTGGTGCATGTTAATATAACCTATGTTTTTAAAACAAATATCCTTTCTTCAGTTATGACAAAAAAAAATTATCCAAATTAGTAACTTCGTTGTATCTTATTTATAACTGATTCATCACTTGTACAGTTATAATAATTTTTTCATATTTTTATTGCATTACTATTCTTATTTTATGCATTTTTTTCATGTCACCATCCTCTCTTCTGTCTAGATTCAAGCTATATACAAACATTTCAGTTTTTGAGGGAAGGGAGAAGACTATTTCCATCTCTAAGTGAGCAGATTTCCACTGAAGCTAAAAAACTTAGATTTGTTTTGCACCCTTTAGCTGTTCAAGACAGTTTTGTATAGTCTGAAGTGATGGAAAATGGTCCTCCAATAATGACCAATCTAATGGCAGATAAATATCTTAAATACAATCTTCTATCAATGTAATTTTACACAAAAAAATAAATAAAACAAAACTCAATTGACAGTCTTTAGCAGAATATCACATATAGAACAATATCCATTAATGTAACAATATAAACATGATAGAATTCAGATTATTTATACAAATAGTCCTTGACTCAACCACAATTGAGTCCAAAATTTCTGTTTTTAAGCAAGACAGTTGTTTTGCCCCATTTTATGACTCTTCTTGCCACAGTTGCTAAGTAAATCACTGCAGTTGTTAAATTAGTAACAGATTTAAGTGAATCTGGTTTTCCAATTGATTTTGCTTGTCAAAAGGTCACAAAAGATCACATGACCCCAGGACACTGCAACCATCATGAATATGAGCTAGTGGCCAAGAGCCTAAATTTTGATTATGTGTCCATGGAGATCCTGCAACCGTCATAAGTGTGAAAAACAATCATGAGTCATTTTTTTCAGTGCCATTGTAACTTTGGTCACTAAACAAATAGTTGTAAGTTGAGGACTACCTGTAGTGTGCTAGCTAAGTATATTTTTCTCCTACAAAGTGTGTAAAAATATTGTTATTACCATTGGAAAGAAGCTTAAGTTTTAAAATTGTGACTTACGGATTTCTGTAGGTTCACAAACATCAAAAGGATTTTAATATGGGAGAAGAATCAGCTGCTCTGTATCAAAATTTACACTTTAGCATAATGTTGAATAATGTTAAACTAAAAATTATTATATTTTACTGAAAGCTTAACTTGATGTTCATGCTTTTAAAATTAAAGAACATCCTATAATTTAATGATAAAAGCTGGGCTGTTAAAACTGATTACACTAATTTCTGGAAAATTATCAACAACACAATATTTATGACTAACAAGAAAAAGGGAAGAATTGTCTTTTAGTGATTTATCAATGTACTGAATGGTTATATCAAGGCAAGAAGAAATTATTCCCAAAGAGAAGGATTGCTTTTAAAGAAGTCTGCATTGTGATCTGTTAAAGAGTGTTGGCAGAGAATGTCATTACGTAATGGAAAACAACTTACTGCTTTTATTTCAGTCAGATTGTGATTGTTTTCAGAGTTAGGCTTTTTAATTGCTCAAAGAATGAGTGTCTACTTTGATACTCTTTAAAAGCAGATAATAATTGCATTTTTGAGCAGATACTTTGACATCAGTAGAATGTAATCTTTTAAAATTTTCTGGAATAATCAGTTTTGCTTGAAAGAATGGACAAAAATGTTAATTATGCGTTTTTTACATTTCACAGTGAATATGTTGACAAATTCTTTCCCTTTGTATATGTTAGTTCTTTCACTTACTATTTAGCATCGTTTTATCATGGATATCTTTTCTTTTTAGAACAAAATATACTGTAAAACTAGACTGACTATTCCAGACAAAGTTTTGCATTGAATATTGCAAATTCCTTCAACTTGCCCATCTTCAACATATTCAGCGTGAATATTGCAGGTATATTAACATGCTTGGAACTCAGGCTTTTATTAGTATAGTATTGCATGAATTCCCCAATGCATCTCATAATTACGTGGTTTTTTTACTAAGTTTCTCCTAAGCAATTCTTAGGAAAAAAAGAAAAGAAAGAAAGCTTAGCAAAACTTAAGCATTATGGGTTCCTTATGTCAGATGTTCCCTCCACCTACTGTTCTAAAACAAACTCAGTTTGATAAGGTTAATACATTCAGTTCTCCAGACTGATGATATTTCTAGATATATGTGTAATATAAAGATATACAATACAATAAGACATTATTGAATAATGAAATGCCACTATATTGAGATAAGCTTTGTTCACTTATACACATCTCAGTTTCCTTAAAACTAAAATAAATTTAACACTGTAATGATATAACATGAGTTATGTTTGCTATTCTTTGCATATTCTAGCTTCATATATGCTGTTTCCTCTATAATTATGACCTTGAGGCAAATAATCCTGTTTTCAAATAAAGCATGTAGTCATTATTTTAAAACTTAAGTATTGTAAGTATATACACGTTGAATTTCTTACCAATTTTGTATAGTGTTTAGCTGGGGCAATCTATATTTACATGGAACCTCGTTTTTTACTAGTATTGGTAGGCAAAGGGAAATAGGTAAATTTGATTTGGAAATATCTTTTAGAGGTTTGGCTGATTATTGCACAGTAATAAATACCATGTTTCTTCCACTAATTCCTTGTATTGTGAAATTCTTAATTACTCTGAACCTTGATGCCCGCTTAAATAGGCAAATCAGTATAAAAATTATCTTTAAATAACAAGCTATAAACATTGCTTTTAAATGCATTCTATCAGTGTCTTCTCCAGGATATTATTAACATAATTTTGGGATTATTTGTCATCTAAATCTAAAGTTTCCAGATGAAGGGATGGTACAACACAGTATTTAATCATTAAAAAATATGTTCAGGTTAATGTTGAATGCACTCTATACAAATGGTACAAACCAAAAAAACAAAAAGTCAAGAGTGCTCAGAGTTCATGTAAACAGGCTCTGCTTTTTTCTTTTAAATGCTCAAAGCTGCCTGTGTGCCATACTAGGTGCTGCACAGCCATGTATGTCCTTAAATTTTAATTGACTTTCTTGCTGTCAGTTCAGCACCATGTCCGACTGGGTTGGGAATTCACCTTAACTGCACCGACTCCTTAGAGGGACTGAGAGAGTAGTTATTGTGATGAATGATAGTTTGTATAAGCATTTTGGCCTTCTCAGATATAACCTGTGGTTACAGTAATGAATACTTCTAAGTCTCTCTTGAAGTTTAGTGTGATGTCTGAATTGTTCCTATCTTCTCAAACTCCCCGCCGCGCCCCCCCCCAAAAAAAAAGTTGGCTTTGGATAACACAAATTTTTAAAAAATAATACTTGGGAATGGTAAATGTATCAGTGCATTCCTACTGTTGCTGATTTCCTCTCATACTCATTTAACTCTGCGTCATACATTTTTTTAAAAAAGACTTAGATGGTTATTTATTATGTAACCTTTTCTGGTTATTAAACTGTATTGGTCCAATGTTCATTAAATGTTCTTTCCTTGAGGATTGTAGTGTGCTCCTAATTTCATTAACTGTTGAACCCTATAGATTGCTGTATGACACAGTATATTAATAATGTGTTTTGTTGTAACATACAGAGACAAGATGGAAAGAAACAGAATGAAGGTACGCATAAAAGCATTGAAGCAGTTGTTGCGCGCCTTGAAAAACAAAATGGAATGAGTCTCAGTAGTAATTCCAGTCCTGAAGCAACATTTATAGAGACTTCAGACAGAATGAACAATATGGACGATGCTGTAGTTCCTCGAGTTCTTTATGAAGAGTTGCTGAGAAGCTATCAGCAACAGCAGGAAGAAATGAGGCACATTCAACAGGAACTTGAGAGAACAAGAAGGCAGCTTGTTCAACAAGCAAAAAAGTTAAAGGAGTATGGGACATTAGTGTCAGAAATGAAGGAGCTAAGAGATTTGAACAGACGGTTACAGGATGTCCTGCTTCTCAGATTAGGCAGTGGTAAGTACTTGCATATGTGGGACATGTTCAAGAATTGTTTTAACTCAGGTTCATTTAAATATTCACAAAGAAATCAAGTTATTGAATCCAGTAGGTATTTTAATGACTGCAGCAAGTTCCTACTTACAGAGTTGCGGTTGGAAAAACGCCCCTTTTTCATTATATGCCCTTAAAAGCTGCTCTAAGGATTGTAAAAAGGAATGTATTTTATGAAATTAACTTTGAGAAGCATAGTTTGATTGTTTTTACAAATTCAATCATTCTTTACAATATAGTTACGGTTATGAATCTTCATATTTCATAATCAATAGAAGAGTTATTTATTTTCAATATAGCCATCCAGAGTTACCCTGTGGTAAGATGGCCAATAAATTTGATAAATAAATAATAAATAAATAAATAAATATATATATATATTTAGAATTAATGGTAGATATAATATGTTACTAATATGAATGACTAACAAGGAGGAAAGTCATTTGTATATTTTTTTTTAAAATGTGGATTTAGTGTTTTACATTATTATTTGAATAATGAAACAGTTTTGAGTTTTCTGTGTTGTACTTGTGCTTTTAATCTCAACAAGTGCTTTTGAATAGAAATCGAAAATAGGAAAGCAAAGTTCCATCACAATATCCTGATGGCAAATTTAATTGGCTGTTTGGTACAGTGGGGGTAGTCACTGTTCATGAAAACTATTTCCTTTTACTTATCCTTACCTTACTCCCTTTTCTACTTTTCTGACTTAGAAAAACTCAGTTCTTAAAGATAGAGATGAAAAAAGGGAAGAGGAAGCAGATTTTTATTTACTCCTTCTTTACTTTATCTAGACTGCAAAGTGCTATGGAAGTAGAAATGGAAGAAAAGAATGTTTTTCTTTTTGTGTCTCTTTGCTACTGACATATTTGTCTTCCTGAATGATAAACCTTTCACAAGCAAGAGGTG
Organism: Arizona elegans; assembly: GCA_022577455.1. Lineage (NCBI taxonomy): Eukaryota > Metazoa > Chordata > Lepidosauria > Squamata > Colubridae > Arizona > Arizona elegans. The sequence goes on from JAKOOJ010000002.1 coordinate 146,175,445, forward strand.
AAATAAAAAAGAAAGAGGAGGGATCCTTGATCCAACCAGACGGGAGTACACAGCACACAATAATTAACTTTCTTTTGCTGCTAGATATGAGACACTAGATATGAGACTCTTCCTAGTATTTTTCACACAAGTGCAAGATCCACTTTTTATTTTTGGCTCAGCCAAGTGTTGTGTCAGGGATTGACTTGTCACCTAAGCCTGACATCCTGGCCTGAGTCAGATGCTCAGCTGCCTTTCATGCCTAAAATGGAAATAGAACTCACAGCCTCTTGGTTTTTAGCCTGGTGCTTTAACTATTGGCCAAACACTGATTTTTTTTTTTATGGTATCAAATCAAATACTTGCTAAATTTTAGATATGTTGTTGTACAGTAAATGTAAATTTCAAACTGAACCATAAGAGTTGCTCTTAGCAAAAGGAACTTTGAGCGGATTAAACTAACAATAGTTAAATTGTTTTGTTGCTAAATGCTTTTATTCTGGTTTATTGTAGTATTGAATACTCAATAGATTTGTGTGTTTACCATTCCCCCCATTATGATACCCATATATACATATGGATAAGCTCATCTCTGGATAAGTAGATTCTCAAACTTTTAATCAAAATACCCTTAAAAATACACCATCCATAGATAAGCCAATTGTAAACATTAAAACATGAAAATGTTGATGGTTGGCAATGGATGGTTTTTACACAAGTATATATGTTATGCACAGATTACTACTGCTTGTGGATACGAGATAGGAAGCTTAAGACATATGGTTACATAGGCAATGCAGTCTTCTTTAGTCAGTCCTTTTGATCCTATGTAGGTAGAATGAGTTAGTGCTTCTATAGTCAAACTCAAGAGAAGCCCTGAATGGCATAATTGTGCCATTGCTGGAAAGGCAAGGGTAGAGGAAGAAAGTTATACTAAATTGATACTGAATTGTTAAGAATTTTCAAGTTGTTTCCACATTTCTGGTTAATTGGACTGAGCATGAGAACTAAAATAGGACAGTGTTCATAACTTTTTTGTTATATTTATTCGTTTAAGAAATTTATGACCATCAACTGTGTAATGTTGCTAGCTGCAGCACTGCAAAGCACAACAAGTACAAAAGTTGTATTAAAATGAGGTAGAAAGACTGCACCATACTCTTATAATGTTCTCTAACTAATTCCATTGTGCCAGGTAGTATTACAGGAATATAATACAGTAGTGAGTAGATTGTCACAAGAACATGTCTCTTCTGTTCTGTCCCAATACGAAAGAGACTACTGCAAAATAGGAATATCATCTTGCTACTGCTCCCTCTTGTGGTTTCATATAATACTTTTTAAATTATGGATATTTCCCATATGTACATATGCATGTATGTATACTATATATATGGATGCACCAAAATCCACACTACCACTATCTAATCTCAAGACAAGATGGCAAAGCAAGTCTTAAGGCCCTTCTTAAAGGCCAGAAGAGTAGGTAACAATCTTAAATTCCAGGGAAATGATGTGCCAGAGAGCTAAAGAAGCTTCCTGGATGAGAAGCGAAATGTCTTCAAAGAAAAACAAAGTACAGTTACCTCTTGAAAAAGCACCTTTGGGTGAGCACCACAGCAGAAACAGCTCTCTTTCTAGATCCCGTTGGTTGACATTCCTTAGTAAACAAGATCCATAACATGCCGCTATTTTTCCAAAATAACGTCTTGGATTTTTATTATTCACTCTTCTGATATTTAATATCTTAAATTATCTCTTACCTTTTCCATTTATTTGGAATATAAATAGTCAGTTTTACTTGCTACAGTCCTTGTCTTTTAAGGTATGTATTATAGTTGGTTTAATAGTTTTCTAGTTGTTTGAACATACAGTCAGTATCCTACTTATTTTTTTTGGGGGGGGGGTGGGGGGAGTAATTATGCCCATTAGAAAATTCCATCTTTTGGTTTGCTTTTTTTAATCTTTTAAAAATGTTACATGGATTAATCATACACGGGATTCAAAATCATATAATCAATAGATACAATAATACAGGGAACTTTAATTGAGAAATACCATGAATAAAATTCTCAGACCTGATTAACCAAAGAGAAATGGTACTCTTGTGCATATTACAATACTTTTGTTCTATTTTTGGAGCCATGATGCAAATTCCAGTCAATTAAAGAGTCAAAAGTGAGAGTTGCTTGCTCTCTAACAGCTGCTGATTCCAGTGTATGTAGGCTAAATTTTCTTCACAGAATTTATTAGCTAATATATTCTGAGTTTTCAGGGAGAGTTGAAGGAGACTATGCATGGGATAAATTTATATATACCAAGTATGTTCATATGCCTTTCCTCTGAATTGTGCCTAAAGGTAAATATCCCTAAATTATATTGAAATCAGTAGAATGTAATGCCTACTGGAATTCACCATCTTGATTCACTAAATTTTAGCTTACTGTTACTCAACTATGATTTAAATATAGCATTTAAAAGTTACCTTGCTGCATATCTTAAAATTTCCAGTCTGAGCATTTTGAAATGGCAAGGGCTTTTCTTAAGGAAGGCAAAAGAAGAATTACTATTTTTGCTTCCTGATAGGGTCTCTATCACCTAAAATACTAAGGCAGTATGACTTGCACTACCAGCTCTAGGATCATAGGAGACAAAATGCCTTCCATTGTGGCTTCCTTTTCTTTAAGAAAGGAAAAAAGTTTCTTCACGGTTCACAGCTACCGTGAATTACCACAAGGAGATCTCCTCAGTACACGGTATAATCCACGGCTAACGGTTAGGGAATTCTGGGAAGCCAACACATCTTCAAGTTGCCAAGGTTGAGAAACAGTGAATTAGAAAAAGTAACATCAATCAGTCTGCTTCAGAATCAAATACTAGAAAAGGCGAAAGGGAAAAAAGTGTGGGTGGGCGGGTGGGTCTTTCTATAGGTATTTCATCAGTTACTATGGGACAAAGGATGCTGGACTAGATTGGCATTTCATCTGACTAAATCAATAGGTTTCTTTTGACATGAAAAAAATCTGGAGATGCTGAACTATAAGGGAAAATTTATATTTCTTGTCTAATTCCTACGCCAGGAGCCTCACTACTGAAAATAGTAAAACCTTTCACCGAAACAAAGGTTTTCCTTCATCTGCATTTGCTGTGCTAAGAAAACACATTTTGTGTTGACTTTCAGAAAACTTCAGCAACTGCACATTTTCTGTTTTGCTTATCAAAGTGCAAAAACTACAAAGTGAGAAACTTTTAAAAAGTAAGCATGATGCATGGCAAATTAGGCAAGCAACCCTAATTAGCAAAAAGACAGTAAAAGGAATTGCATGTCTAATTTGAACATGCTGTGCTGTAAATGCAACTCTTAGTAGTTTCTGAAATTACTGTGAAGTTCAGCTGCCTAGAAAAGGCTTTGATTATTGAAATGTGAAATATTTTGAGCTTTGGAATAAAATGTATTACAAAATATTTGGCCAAATGCTTCTATCTGCTAGGACCTCATGTTTTTGCTGTGGTTCTCTGAATTACTGTAGTAGCATTTATTAACTATGATGTTTAAAAAAGATTAGTAATTCCATATGTATAAATAACTAACATCAGCAAGCAGTAGAAAATTTCATTAAAGATGCATTTATGTTTAAACTTTTAATTTTCCACTTACATCAATTTTATTTGACATTTTGGCTTATATAGGTAGTTAAAGGTGATATATTCATGCTTTGATAAATCCTATCTGTCTTTAGGATGGATAATCTTTTTTAAGGTTTTGCAATTTATGAAATTGACTATTATCCCAACCTAGCAAAAACAGAGTGAACCCTGTGAACAAATGTGAATAGGAAGCAAGTTATTTTTGAATTGGCCTATGCCAGTCAAATCATCAAGAAAAGATTTGAATCCATGCAAAAAAAGCCCATAAAAATTTCTAAATAAATTGAAGATCTCCGCAACTGAGTGAACAATTCAAAAAGTTGATTCAGTTTGGAAATTCAGTTGCAAATGTGTTCAATCTTCAGTTTGAATATTTGTATGCCTCTACTTATTAACCAAGTCCAAACCCTTTTTGGTCACATGAAAATAATTGAGATTGTCTTTGGATGTTGGCAATTCTTTCCAACTGTTGATTCTGTCCTTTTCATTTTAAAACACTTAACTAAAAATTTGGTTACAGATGTAACATCTGTGTAATAATATGTAACATGTCATAATACACCTATCACTTCTTTCAGTGATCATGAAAAAATACATCTAAAACAGCTACAATTGTGTATTTCAGTTTGGGTTTAAGAACAAGTGCTGAATTACTTTGAATCTCACATTCCACTTGTTTATGTTCCTTTTTTGAAAATTTTATTAAAATATGATATTTTGAGGGGTAAAAAGAGGGGTAATACCAAAAACTTTTCTTTTAGACCTAATGGACAAAGAACTTGGAAATTTTGGGGGGAACTTTGATGTTAGATATGTTGATGGCAGCAAGATTACTCTATGCACAAAAATGGAAGGACATTGTGATTTCCACAATGGATGAATGGCTACAAAAGTTGATGGAGTTAGCAGAGATGGCAAAATTGACTGCTTTGATTAAAGAAAAGAACACAATTAATTTTGTTTCTACTTGGAAACTGCTTTTGGACTTTGTGCTTGAGGTGGAAAAAATGAAACTTTGATTTTGTTGATTAGATAGATTTGTTGTTATAGAAACGGCTAGTATATTATGTAAAAGTAAAAAATTAAAATTTTATGTGATTACCTTATTCTACTGCACCAAAAGGAGTTAGAAGTCAATGCTCTTTTTTCTTTTTCCCTTCCACCTACATATTTTCTGTTCCCCTTTCCTGCCTTATTTTACCATTATTTTCACTTTTCTTTGTATTTCTGTATTTTATATTTTGATAAATTAATAACATTTTGAAACTGGAGAAAAAAAGAGTAATATTTTATTATCATACTGACTTTGGATTTTAGGTTAGATTAGCATTAATCTGTATGAAGTTCTGCATGTGAAATAGACTACATAATTACATAATGCATTCTTTTTTAAATTAAAGCCTGATGATTTGTTCCTCTTTTTAAAATGATATAGGTCCTGCCCTAGAACTTGAAAAGGTTACACCTGAATCAATTGAACCTGAGCCCGATGTACAGACAGCTTTCAGTGAGGAAGCAAACACGTCAACGTACTACCCAGCTGCTATTCCTGTAATGGACAAATATATTCTAGAGAATGGAAAGGTATTAATATAACCATTGCAAATATTTATATTTTCCCTTTAACAATAACTAAGTGAGAAATACCAGCAAAATAAATATGTGAATATATAAATATATACTATTTAAAAAGAGAGAAAGGCATTTCTAAGATTCCTTTAAGCAGAAATAAAAATTCAGCTGAGCAGTCGTTTGAGGCTATTGTGATTAGTCATCTTTCCTCCATCTTCAGGAATCTTTTGCACTTGGGCGTTTGATGGTAACGGCCTTGATGGTGATGGATAAGGAAAGGACAGAAATATTCAACTGAGAATGTTTCATTGGTGTTGGTTGCCTGCCTGCCTGCCTTTCTGTATTCATCAAGAAAATTAAAATGACTCTCATAACAGGCATATATACTCCAAAGCAGTGTACTTTTATCAGTTCGTGACAGAAATGTCAAGTGAATACTTTAGGGACTTTTCCTGAGGTTTTTGCATTTGTTTACCAAAAACACAAGGTAATGCTTTTGATTATATGCTATGGTTGTGAAAAAACTTCCACATTCTTCTCTAAGCAGGACATAAAGGGAAGAAACATTTATCTTCATCCCAGGAGAACCTTTATGGTGATAAAAATGATTTACAACCAGCCCTCTTTATGGGTTTTCATGTCATTTCATGATTTTGCACATAGTTTAGACAATCAAATTATTTTTAATATTTCATACTTTTCCCAGTGATTGGGTACTATAGATAAATGTGTTTTATGTTAAACATTGTTCCTGCCACTTATGAAGGATGAAACAAACTTTGCAGGTAACCATCATCTGTTATTTCACTTTCTACTCAGGTTCATCTTGGAAGTGGCATCTGGGTAGATGAGGAGAAATGGCACCAGCTGCAAGTAACGCAAGGAGATTCAAAGTATACAAAAAATTTAGCAGTTATGATTTGGGGAACCGATGTTCTTAAAAATAGAAGTGTTACAGGTGTGGCCACTAAGAAAAAGAAAGATGCTGTTCCTAAGCCGCCTCTGTCACCTCACAAGTTAAGCATTGTCAGAGGTAGGTTATTTTGATTATGTGAGTGTTCTTCAAACTACATGAAGCAACGACTAAAAGAATCTTGTTTTCTAATACAGCTACTGAAGTGACTAGCAGCTTACACAATCCTATGTATATATCTTAGGAAGGGAGCTACAAGTAGTCCTTGAGTTACGATTTCAGTTGGGACCAGAATTTCCATTGCTAAGTGATGCAGTAGTAAAGCACATCATGTGAACACAGGGCTTAGCAATGGCAATCCTGGCAGTCCCAGTTTATTGTTTATTATTGTTTATTGGTTCAATTTATATGCCGCCCTTCTCCGGAGACTCAGGGCAGCTTACAATGCGTTAAGCAATAACCTTCATACTTTTGTATATACCTGTTTAGTAGGACTTTTGGCCCTCCCTAAGCGGTGTTCCTTTTTATACAAAGTCAGCTTATTGCCCCCACAATCCGGGTCCTCATTTTACCTACCTCGGAAGGATGGAAGGCTGAGTCAACCTTGAGCCTGGTAAGATTTGAACATGCAGTAATTGCAGGCAGCTGGTGTTACTTAACAGCACTTTAGTCTGCTGCACCACCAAAGCACCAGTTGCGTTTGATAACCAAATCCAACCCTTCATTAGGCAAGAAACCTCCCGATTTAAGCCATTTCTGGCTTGGTCCCTCCCAGTTCCAAACCTAGAAGCCACTCCTCCGCAGTGATCAAGATATACCTCAACTCCCATCAGTGTGTGACTCATCAATCATTTATTATAGAAATGCCAACAGTGGCCTGTTGTCTACATCCTAACGTTCTCCCACCAAAATCATATATGTGTTCCTTATGACCTCCACCTCTAGTGCAATTGACATTTTGTTCAGCGGCTAGATATCTTTGACCTTAGGGTATTGCTAAGAAATTCCTGGAAGCTTAGCATTTCAGATAAATCAACCATCAATTATCAATAGAGATAAACCACATTTACACACTATTAAAGAAACAATTAAAAAACAAAGAAGGAAACAAAAAGACCAAAACACATCCTGAGTCCTATATTGGAGAAGGGCGGTATAGAAATTAAAACAAATAAATAAATAAATAAATAAAATCCTTCCCAGCAGTCTACACCCAGATAAGCAGAAATTAATACCAGGTAATCAAGCATAAAACAGTACCATAATCAAGCAGCTACCATGGAGAAAACCCATGGTAAAACATAATCTCCCCATACACACATTGGCAGGGTAAGCTGCTGTGTATACTCATTAGCACTGATGATGTTATCTAGTCAGATAACGAAACATCTATAAGCAAACAACCAAGGCCAGAGAACACCAAGGACTCCACATTCTTATTTCCACACATGAAGTGGAAGACAACAAAGGAATGTGGGTGAAGGTTGTTGGGTCACGAGGATGGGGAAAATTAAAAGAGACAGGAATGAATATTTTAATTATATTTAATTAAATGAATTGGAGAAAATAGGATTGCATACAAAACAAAGCAGAAATGGGGCTGTGCCATCCCTCCTCCCAAAATGTAATAAAAACAAACAGCCTATCAGAAAAGACACACGAACCAAAATGGAATAACAATATAATGTCTTTCCCAAAACAAGTCTGATAAGCATTGTGATGCAGGTCTTGACCCTTTCTTAAATACATAAAGGTCAGGGTTTGCACTGCAACTTCTCTTCTAACTTCTTGCCCTTTTTGATACCTGCTGCTGTCTGTAGATACCTCTGGGTACAGAACAGACAAGTAGTGGTCAGGTTTTACTCTTATCAGCACCTTATCACAAAGCCTTCCAAGTTGTCTGTTTTTGGCAAATACTGAAGTCTAGCCTTAGTAGTGAATTTTTATCACCACCCACAAGGCTAATATATATTGCACATAGTACAAAGATTCCAGGATAAACCCACACAGTCGTCTCATATTTTGTTATGAAGGGGATTTCAGATACAAAAAAACTGTTATCAAAAGCAAAACATGTACACTTCTACTGTGGAGAATAAGCAGGAGAACTGCCACCCTATCTTTCTATTGTGTTTAAAAATAGAATAAAAGCAGTCCTGAAGCTGCAACATAGACATCGTTTATGGGTTGCAATTCTGGTGCAATTTGATTTTTGATTACATGTAAAATGCTTGCTTACAAAGCTTTGGACAAAATCCCATACATGCGGTATGTTGAAATATAGTTAGTATATGGTGGAATTTCATAGTGGAAATAAAATGCTTTAATTTACTATGTATAGATTTCAATTATAATGATTTCAGTCGCTCCCTGGTTCAGTACTGAAGAGGAATGGGTGTTCTTTGCCTTAATCAAATTCCTCTTTCCATGTTTTAATTTAAATCACTGTTTTAGTCATCTCTTTTGTTATGTTTCAAATCTCATTATAAAAAATACTAACACATTTTCGAACTGCTCATAAAATTTGTAGCTGAGATAGTTTTTATTCTTTTGATTCTAGAATAGCTTCCATAAAATACATCTTAAAAAGATGGTCTTAGGTCTTAATGGGTCTAATATGTCTTTTTTTTTAGTAGTCCCTATTGTGTAGTTTATTCTGAGAAAGTTATTAAAAAGTGTTGGTATGCAACCACTGCAGATCTTGTGACTGAAAAATAGCCTTTTATAAAACTTCTGAAAGGTGTGAGAGAAGATGCAAAGGATGTAGAATAGTTAATTGTTACAACTTTAATGTGCATTAACAGTGCCATAAAACTCGTTAATTAAGTGACTCTGTTTCGTTTACCATATGAAGCAATAAATAGTTGCTGAGTAAAAATACTAAAAACAGCAGAAATTGTTTAATCACTTTGGAAACCATTTAGTACTGGTAGAAATTGCACTTTTCACTATAGTTTATACAGTATAACAAAGGCAGTATAGTATATATTTAAGCAGACTACTGTAGCTTGTATGTTGAGTGCTGAGGAGTTTAACAATGATGAGACAGTTTTGTAAATCATGTCTCAGAAATCAGACTATTTACTGTCAATTTGATGACTATTTAATGTCAGTTAATCAAACTGTTTTAGTTTCTGAGGTTACCTAGTCTTCCCCTTTATAACAGTCACAACAATAAACAACCATTTAATTTGGAAGAAGGAACAAACTACTGTATTTCCTAACACACTTTTTCACATGGATGCTATTGCCTAATATTATTTTTGTCACAGCATTTCCATATTATGAAAGAATTTTTAGACTTGTTATCTGTTAAACATACTGCTATAGATCTTATTTTTGTTCTGGAATTCCACTTTATCTACCACAATATTGTTATTTATATTTTAAAAGTACATTTTATAAAGTGGTGAGAGAACTAGAAACCTACAAACAGTATGTTTCATGGATGGCAACATTGAGGTAGGAACTCCATAGAATTCTCTCTCTCATTTATTCATGTTATCATGACTCTGATTGAGTGGAAATATCTGCCTGGATAAGCATAAATAAAGATGTGTTTTTAAAAAGCCAGAGAATGCCTTTTTAGGGTTTTTCAATGCTCTTACAAAAGTATATTTACTCAAAATTAAGTTGCAGACTTGTTTTTTTCCTGGACTGAGGGACATGGCCCTTTCAGAGTCAATGGCTTATGATTAAAATGTCTACCAAAGACATCTTAAATACATTAGTGTGAATGTAGCTTATCAGTCCTAGGTGAACTTACAAAGCATTTGCTGTCGGAGAGGAGTTTTCAGACCGATGCTATATGTGGGTTCTTGTTCACTTTTTAATTCTTTCAACGAGTTGCTGCATTCATCCTATGCGTGACATATGCCTTGCTTAAGGGTTTTTGCTACATTTTAAATGTGTTGAAGTTTTATTCTAGATGCCATATTTTCTTTTTCTTTTTTTTTTTTAGAATGTTTGTATGACAGAATAGCACAAGAAACTCTGGATGAAACGGAAATTGCACAGAGACTCTCCAAAGTCAACAAGTATATTTGTGAAAAAATTATGGATATCAATAAATCATGTAAAAATGAAGAAAGGAGAGAAGCAAAATATAATTTGCAATAAATTTTGAATTTTTAATAAAGTGTTAGTGTTTTACTCTGGTGGTGGTTGTCTTGATTTTGTGTATTCATGCTGATCGGGGAAATTGACTTTAAGTGTGAATTGTATTATAAAATACTGGAATATTTTTAAACAATACCACGAAACTACTCATCTGCTTAAACTTGCAATGCACATTTAATTGTAACTTAACATTACATTTTCTAGTCCACAGCAGCTCATTTTATGAAGTCTCAGCTCTGTTGCTTTTCTTACAAAAGTATGAGGATTCTTTTGTAGAATAGAGTAAAGCTCAAAGTTCATATTTTGCAAACAGGAAACAAAAAGAGTAGGAAATTCTTTTGAACATGAGACTTCTTACCTTTTAATATTTAAAGAACCTCGTATTTCTTACACTTTCCTGGGAAAATTTTATTTGGTTTAGTGTAGCTTCTGTTAAAATCAATGTGAATGTTCAGGTCACCTGTGATCCAGATTATGCCCAGTGTCACTATTGTGAGTTCAGAAACAGACAATTTTAGTTACAGAATATACTGTGAGTTGTGGTTCTGCATAGATGCATGTTAAGTTAACCCTGGAGACCATATACTCTCTTGATACTTCTGTTTCTTTGGAGAAGGCATAATGTAGCATAACAGGAAAATGGAATAACTTAATTTCCCATGAAATTGTCATGCAGTTTTAAAGTGTATACAAAGGTTCTGTCTGTTGAAATAGAGTTGTTGCCATTTTCTTTTAGAATTTGGTATGAATGTATGATTCTGTGAAGTTAAACCATAATAATTCTATATCTCATCTTTAAAAGAAAACAGGAGTAAGGGGAAAATAAACCCCAATGTATGAACTTTTTTTTTGCATTGTTCCTTTTAATCACAGTTCTTATATGATTGTAAATATTATTGAAGGTAGCACCACCTGTGAACTTAGAGCAAGAAATTTGAACCTGGTATTTTTAGGTGCTAAATATTAAACTCGCTAGTTCTTTCATCATTTTTCCCCTTTAATTATGAGTTTTCTATGACTGTACTAATTTTAAGCTTAAAAATGACATTATTATTTCATCCCCATGTTACTAAAAGCATGCATATTTATGTCAGTTCTTAGGCATAATTAGAATTATATTTATTTATATCCCACCTTTATTTTTACAAATAACTCAAGCCGGCGAACATATCTAACAAACCTTCCTCCTATTTTCCCAGAACAACCCTGTGAGGTGCTTTGGACTGAGAAGGAGTGATTAGCCCAAGGTCACTCAGCTGGCTTCTATGGGTGAGGCAGGACTTGAACTCACGGTCTCCTACTTTCTAGCCTAGAGCCAAACTGGCTCTCTGTAGAATAACAATTAGACAGTCCTGGCAAATGAAAAATTTGAAAGATTGGAAAAACCTGTTTTTGTGTGAATCAAACAGTTCATAAGCACTGGTAACTGAATTAACGTGACTAAATTATCTTAATATTTATGAAAATAAGAAATAAGATTGAAGCTGATGGTGATTTTTTAAAGAAAATGTGTTGAAACAAAGTAGCAGTTAAGGATGTTGTGCTTGCAATAGGATGTTTGAAATTGAAATACCTGCAGAATTGGGAGGAAGGCCTAAACCAGGCATGTGCATCCCATGGGCCACGGGCCACATGCAGCCCTGGACAGCTAGTATTGCAGCTCTGCAAGATTGTAAACTCTTAACATGTATTCTCCTACATTAACTATATTATATATTTTATGTGTGGTCCAGGCAGGCCAAAAATTTGAATACATTTGCTCTTTACAAATCTCATGATCCTACAGTTGAGGAATGGAAAGGCTGACTGCTAAGGTATAAAAGGGTTTCCTTGATTTTAATTGTGTGTTATTCAAACAGCCATTAGGGGTCATCTGTTAAACTATGATTAGACAAGTGTTAGGCTTGGGTGTAAAAGTAACCCGTTTTAAATGTCTCTGGAGATTCTATGGAGTCATCCACATGGTTGTCCCGAAGGGGCTTTTCCAAATCAAGAAAGTCCAGTATTCTTTTGGAAAAGCATCTTTGGGTAACCCATTTTACTTTTGTCACAAGGAAGAAGTTTCCTGTAAATGCCTTTTCGCATCCATCAAAATAAAATAAATATTCTGTATTTGTTTTTAATTAACAGATCAAGGGTAAGATTTGATAAAAATTGTATCAGCATTAGTCTAAGATGTGAAGGAAAAGGACTTTCTGATATATTCTGGGTGGTTATTATCTTTGGAGGAAACACATTTTGTTGGAGAAATATTCTAATTCTTCATAGTTAACCTTTGGTGTAATTTGTAATATTCATTGCCTAACCTCCATTGCTATGGAGATTGGGGGAAAGGGATATAAGCGGTACAAGAAAGGTTTTCATTAATTACCAGTTGAATGAGCATCTCTGCAGAAAAGAACAGGTTTTGTTATTTTTTTAAAAAAAAAATCTCAGTCATGTTTATTTAAATATATATATATATATATATTTTGCATAGAAAATTTGTTTTAAGGTTTTAATAAATAAAGGAAATTCCACTTGTAGGATACTAGAGTGCAGTTGGATAGCTAGCATTTGGATTGTCCTCCAAGTGGAACAGTCTCTGGATGTCAGAATATAATTTTAGAATGAATCCAAATTAAATTTAGCAAAAATGATGCTACTCTGGATCTGACTGACATGCTTAGTTTTTAAAAAATGTTCAACCTAATTCAACTCTGAGGTGGGAATTAAGATGATGCAGCCATTTGCAGTAACTACCCCTATTGCCTTACCATGCTATGTGAATCCATCTAATTGGGACTTGTTTTTTCCCCCAACAAACTCATCTAGCTAAACCAATTTCACAAAATATGTAATCTAGGTTTCAGATATTGTGATATGAATAATATCTGGATTTTATATTTCTGGAATAGGTGCTTGCCTGTTTCTGTATTGCCAGCAGCATCCCCAAAAGGGATATAAAAACCAAGATGGCAGTCATAGCTATGACTGCAGTTTCAATCCTTTGAATTTATGTGTGATGTTGAATTTATGTGTTATGTGAAAAAAAAAAGGGGGGGGGCGGAGGCTTCACCTGTGTAATTGCAACTTGACTTTTGACACCTCCCCCTGAATAACCTATTTATCATAAGAACCCTAGATACGATATAAACAAATGCAACATTCATCAGAGTTGAAAAATATTTAGAAGTTGGAATCTTTTTGCATTTAATACTGTTGCCCATTCTCTGTTTGACTTTGTCTTTTTAAAAATCTTCCTCCCTTTTTGTTTTGTCTGATCTTCTATATGATAAAATGTTCAGGAAAGTTCATGCTAGCACTTCTAGTCCCTTTTGATAGAAGCCAAGGTAACATACTTTAATGTTGCTGATTTACGTAAAACACACAGATGAACAAAACAGATAACAAAATGATAAGCATTATATATTGTAAAGATGTCATGGTGCAAGCAAACAGCATACTAAGCCATGGGCTGAATAAAATAAAATTGTAATATTCTGGGCTTTTCTTGTATCTACCAAATTAACTAGTCCCTGGTTTAGTTTTATCAATACTAATTTACATAGAGTAATCTCTGCCCTAAGAAAAATCCCATAATTCCATTGAAGAATAGATGGAAGAAAAGAGGGCAATATATTTAAGAAGTAGCTATATTTATCTCCTCTCCAATTTAAAGTGCTTTAATCAGAAAATGTTGAAACTAGTGCATGACATCTTAGTGTCATAGTTACAGTTTGATCTAAAAGCCTGAGCCCACGATTGTGTGAATGGTTAGCGTGGGTGTGAGAATACTTACCAGTGCACCAGAAAATGAAGAGTGGAACTGTTGTTACTGCGCTGAATGAAAAAAAGGAAAAAGAAATGTCATGAAAAAATGGCTCCTTTTAGCATGCCTCTGATTTTCATGGGCTTAAGTGATAAAATCTTAACATAAATCAACCCAATTTTATTGATACCATTTTTTCATCATAATGGTACAGAGGAATTTGGAGCAATAATTCACAGAATATAGAGGCAATAAAAATGTTATGAAGAGCAATTATTGCATACTTCATGCTCAGTAGCTAATTTTTAAATTTTACCCTCTCCAATATTTCAAAAGGCTTTTTGCCTCCAGGCTTTCTAATAGGAAGAAAAATTACCTGGATTTTAAAACTAGAATAATTACTCAAAATAAATTACATGGCTCTTACCGACTTCACTCTCTTCATATATAGATGCAAGGTTCTTTTTTATTTGCTCTTGAATTGGTTTTCTTTTCTGCTTCATCAAATCTATTTTTCTTGCTACTACACTGAGTATATAATAAAGAAAGGCTGCTGCAATGACATACTCCCAATGAGCGTGTCACTGTGCAATTGAAAACAAGACAAATATCTTTCCATCTTTGAGATGAATTTACAGATTTTGTAAAAGGAAGCTATTTTCATGTATGCGGATTACCTGGAGCTAAAGCTGCTATGTAATAAAATTCAAAGGGAACATAGTGCACCATCATTTATATCAGGGAATGGCAAGTCTCACCTGAAGGCCACAGTTTGTTTTAAACATATACATTGGCTTCTAGAGGTCTGGGGCAGTATCCAGTAATGTGTTTTGCTTCATGTGGTGTTGCAGGGCATCTTAAAATGCAAAATAGGAATGTTAAATCCTGGAAATCCATAACACATCTATTTTGTTGCTTCTGGAGATCAAATTTCAGCAGTGTGAAAACCGTTCGATGTCGCTGCAGAGATAGGCAGGGTAGGTAGATAACAAAAATGCCGATGGTTTCCAGGAACGGTAGAATTTGTGAAAAAATATTGATAGAGCAATCGAGTGAAATTAACATGTGATTCTGCCAAACTTCTATTTCTCCAGGACTTTGAGATGAGAAGCGTCTGGTCCTTCATTAGTTCCCGATTATTCAAGTTAAAGATAGTCCTCACTTAATGATGGTAATTGAGACCAGAAAATGCAATGTCACATGACTGCACCACTTCACAATGGCAGTTCCGGTAGTCCCCAGTTACTGTTGTTAAATAAATCATGGTGGATCTCATGTGACAGACTTCCAACTTCCTGCTGGCTTCCCAATTGATTTTGCTTGTGAGAAGCAAGCAGGGAAAGTCACAGATTGCAGTCATCTGACCATGGGAACTTATGAGTGTCAAATATCCAGGCCAGTTGCCGAGTGCCCAGATCATGATCACATGACTATATGGGTGCAACAACAACTAGAACTTTGAGCACTGGCCATAAGTACCCTTGTTCAGTGCCATTATAAGTTCAGCCACTGAATGAGTGGTCCTTAACAAAAGATATATTATATTGTATATTAGAACTGAATAAACATTTGAGGACAAATCTTTACAATCTTAATTATCTATTGAAACTTTTTTTTGAAAGGGGGGAAAATAATAAGTTCTGGTGGAGCTTATTTTGGAGTTGTAATGAAGGAAGAAGTAGAATCCTTGTAATGGTACATTACAATTCGGTTACCGGTTGCTCTTCGGGTGAGGTTCAAGGTGCTGGTTATCTCTTATAAAGCCCTTCATGGCCTAGGCCCGGGATATCTGTCGAACCCCCTGCAGCCAGCGACAATCCCCAATCGCCCGGTGCATTCCCAGAGACAGGGCCTCCTCAGGATGCCGTTGGCCAGACAGTGTCGGCTGGCGACCCCCGGGGGAGAGCTTTCTCTGTGGGCGCACCCATCCTCTGGAACCAACTTCTGTTGGAGCTCCGGATGGCCCCTGACCTTCACTCGTTCCGCTGCGAGTTGAAGACCTGGTTGTTCCGTAGCCTGGACTGATGGGGTTTTTTTAATGAATTTTAAACTGTTTTAAATTCGATTTTAATTTTATATCGTTTTAATAAGGAATTATGCATTTTACCGATGTGAGCTGCCCTGAGTTCTTGGAGATAGGGCAGCATATAAATTGCATAAAATAAATAAATAAAATAAATTCTAGTCCAGACTTCTTCATGTTAGTTGGGAGTTGACTATTTGCATCAAGAATCAAATAATAAAGCATGGTTTAAGAACACGAGATAGAATCAACCTGCTGAGGTTGCATAAATCTGAATTCTGACAATACTTGGATAGAAAGGGGTATCGGGGGAACCCAATTTGTAACATCTGGAGTTCTAAAAGAAAAGCTTAATACAAAATTAAAAATAACCCTCTTTCTTCAATGTATTTTCTGTATGCCGACTTGACAGTTTTTGTGATCTTTGTGACCCTTTGATTGCTGTTGTAATCTTTGGATTCCATCAATGGATATTTGGCCTGATTATGACCTATTTTGATGCGATAGAGTTTCTACCTCTGAAAAAATTATAATATTAAAATAGTAAGGAGAATTTCAGTCAGAAAATTATTTGCTAAAATAGTAAGGGGCAAATTTGATGCATTATGTAGAAAGATGAGGGAAGCTCAAGGTATAAAGCATAAACTCATAATCCTTTCTTACACTGTTGGCCCTTAGAGAGTACTGAGTGATGTCAAAGAAGATTCCTTCATCTCCTCTCTAAAGATTGACTGTTAATTAATGTAGTAATTTATAAACATTGTGAAATCACCGTCTTAGCTTGTTCCTATCTGTAAGGACATCAAGAAAATTAATTATGAGTGCTGCTTTTTGAAATGTAATTAATGTCCCTCTGCTAGATGCCTGATTATGAGTTTTCCTTTCATTTGTAACTTGTTGCCTTCTTTTGAAGCTGATATTGTGGGTTCATTGTGATCTTTGTGCTTCATATAAATGGAGATGTGCCTGCAAGTGGCCACCACTGAGAATTTTGTTTAACTAAGAAATGTTTTAGTGAGAAGCACACCCTGCACTGAGTATGTTCTTAGACATGGCTGCTGTTGTCCCCTCAGTTCCTTTCTGACTGCCAATACAATAGCACTGTTGGGAAGCTGGGGGAAATTTCATCATTTTGAGTTTTTATTTGCTTTTGTCTCCTTCCTCTGATCGTGTAAAAAAAATTGCATTATCATCTTTGTTGTCAACACATCAACACAGGGGCAAGTCATAAGTCAAGGACTACCTGTACAAACAGTAACAAATAAATACGGAACTACTGATTTCATTCCAGACTATTCAGTAAGACACAATATACTTAGATAGCTAAATACTAAAAATAAAATGGAAAAGAGGAAAAAAGCCTAAAAGAAAAGAAAATAATAGTTTATTGCATATGCTTTTATGCCTTTTGAGTTTTTAATACACTGAGCATTTAGAAGAACACTGGCCTTAGTTTGTTTTATTACACGCTGATTTATTACAATCAGCATAATAAATGAAAACTATAGGAAAATTCTGTTTTTATTGTTTGTAATAGTTGCCATCAATTACATTTGATCATTGGCTGTTTACTTTTTATTATTTTATTATTACCATTTTTAAATATTTTTAAAAAATCCCTTCACATCGTTATGCATGGTATGCATCTTCCTCAGTTCAGATCTCCTACCAGAAGCCTGGGAGTTTAATGGTTCTGTTCAGGATCTTAGCACAATTACATTTATCACCACCAATGTCTTTGGATCTTTGTTTACTACCACAATGCCTGTTTGATTGGCGAGTACCTATCTCTCCATCTGGATCTGGAGGTCAGTCCCACTGGATTTTTTTGCTTGTGAGAAGCAAGCAGGGAAAGTCACATACATTGTGCAAATATATATATAAGCATTTAAGGAAAGTGGCTTTGACACTCATCCTACTTACCCATCCTCTTTTGGCTGGTGTACAGTCTTGGGATGTTGAATTTGGGATGGAAGCTTCCATATATCATGAGGAGTCCTCCTTTGGCCAGCTCACTATATCGACAACTTATTTGATGACTGGCAGGGCATACATGTGGATGGTGTGGTTCTTGTTCTTCCCATTTTGCTGACTATATATCTGAGTAGCAAATGGTTCAGGAAAAGCTCATAAAGGGGCTAAATCATTGGATTATCTTCCAGAGGAATCTAGTTATGTAATCTGAAATGGAATGACTTCAGTTGGTTCAGTAAGAATTATTGAGGGAGCATGAACTTCTTGGGCTAGCTATCCCACAAGATAAAAGTATCTACTGAGTCATAGCATATTGTACTAAAAAAGACCTTATAGGGCATTAAATAGAAACCCTTTGTCAACATGACAATCCAAAATAACTCATCCCCAAAATGTTGCTGTTTAACCTCTATCTGGATGTATTCAGGTCAGGGAGGCCAACCTTGGTTTTACATTCAACTGTTCTTACTGATAGGGAGATTTTTCTAATATTCAGTTGAAATTTCCTTATATATAATTTTAAAGCATTATTCTATGTCCTCACTCGAATTATTCAGAAGTTGACCTCTTTCTACCTAGCATCCTTTCAAATATCTAAACAGCCCTATTGCATCCTAGTCAAAAATTCTCAATTCTTTCATTGGTTTCCAGTCTGTTTATCATTCTCATAGACCTCCTTTGAATTATTCCTCTTTGTCTGAAACCTTTTTCAAGTGTGATGCACTATTCAAAATGGACTTTGAGCAAAGGAGAATGAAGTTGAACAATTTCTTCCTGTTATTTCCAAGATATATTATTGTTCCAGCCTCAAACAGCATTTGTCTTTTTACAACCCCAGTGCATTAGTGACTCATATTCACTTGGTATTGTTCCACAATGATCTCACCACTTTATCCAAGGAATTAAGAGCAAATATTGTCAAGTAGTATTCTTTAAGTACAATTTCCAAACCAACTGTGTTTAGATGACAGAAGCAATTCTCTGTGTGCTGTTGGAGAAAGACAAAGAACATGCCTGATTGAACATGTGAATCATCCTATATTAAGGACTACATTATGATGGTAAGAGAATTGCTTCAGGTTTGTTAACATTTGCTTTTTTAAAATCTGAAATATGTTTTCACTTCATTCAGTTTTAGATGCCTGTAAAACTGACAATTCCAACACGAAAATATCACTTTCCTCAATAGTTCTTCTATTTCCACTTTTTAAAGCTTCTCTCTTTATTAGCATTAAGTCAACAAAGGTTGATCATGTTAGGTTGTTATCAAAGGTTGTTATCTTCTTCCACTCTCTGAAAGAAAAAGTGAATAATAAGACAAGTCAGGAATTTCCAAGAAAGTAAACTTTGGCATAATTTGTTTCCCAATAGATGGGGTAATAGTAATCAGTGCTATTTTATACCTTCCTGATAGCTTCGTATATTGCTTTTGAAAGTCATCTTCCACATTATTGTCTGATGGGCAAAAAAAAAAAAAAGATATGAACATTATTGTCATTTGTTCTTCACTTTAATCAAGACATTCTCCACATTATTGTTAAATTCATTCATTATATTATTTTCATTATATATTTGGTCTGTTAATTTTTTATTTTAACAAATGTTTTAAAGTGCAACCAAGATTTCTGAGACTATTAAAAGCTCTTAACATGTGGTGCAACATCAGAGTTCTGTAAAGCACTAAAGAGTGGTACATAAGTCTAAATGCTATTGCTATTGCTATATTTCCGTCATGGGTCTCATCTTATTTGGTCCCTATAATACCTACATATTTGACTTTTTATACCAAGACTTCATCTTATGTTGTTTATTTCACATACTGGATCTTAATGCACTAACAATGAAGGCCATAAACAACCTGAAGTTCACTGAATAATTTAAGAGACCTTGTTACAGCAAAATTTTCACATGTTTCTGAAGTATGTACGGTAACTCATTATTTGAAATACTTAATTCAGAGTTTTTGACACCAACCCACATATGATTTAAAGCCTCTTCATCAAGCTCATACTTTTGCCGAACACATTCACTAATCCTAAACTGATAATAAAACACTTACTAAAAATTAATTGGAATATTATCAACTGAGAGCTCAAAGAAACCAAGAAAATAAAATAAAAGTTTACTTTATTAAGATTAAAAAAAAGACTGAGGAAGTACTATCCGAAGATGGTTTAAGGGATCAAGAGGTATCTATGTCATCGGAATAAACAGCTGATACAAAGTCATTGGTTTCTTTCAGTGTGAGAAAGCTAATTGGTATTTAGTGAAAAATTGGCCTAAATTTTGCAGAACATTTAGAAAGAGCATAGTTTTGTTGGAATGTAAAAGTTGGCGAAATTGAGGTACTTGGAATTACTGGAAAATATGCATTGGGAAAGCACATTATAGAGAAGGTGTGTTAATACAGACTTGTAAGAGAATTCTTAGCTCAATAGTACATCTGTTCAAGTAGCATAACACAGATTCTACAGCTGCATAGCATCAGTTGGATAGCATCAGAATAGAATTGGTTATATAATAGGAAACAGAAGTTGTAGAAAGCCAGCCAGAATACTTCCAGGTGCAGATTGTGGAATAGACCATGAATTATTGCTGTGAAATATTTGAGTTAAAGAGAACAGATGTGCCAGCAGGATTTAATCTGGAAGATATATGTCAGAATACCGATTAGTATAAGGAATAGACCTTTACCTTGTGTGAGAGAAAAATTATTAGAAGAGATAAAGAAAAAAAAATGGTGGAGAAAATTCACAAAATTTCAAGGGGGGAAAGATCCAAGTTATTTCAGAATAAGGTACTATTATAGTAAGGAAAAGATGGGAAGGGAAGCTTTCTGTAACAAGAAATATATAGCTGTCGTCAGTAGGCCACACCCACCTCCTCCCTGTAAAGGCATAGTATCAATTTTCTTACTTCTTCGTAGGGTCTATGTGTGTTTTTCTTCTAGCCAGGTTTTCCCTACGTAGCCAAGTCAGAGCTTGCTAGGTGTTAGAAAGGAAAAAAGCCCAGAACCGAGTAGATGAGATTCTACTGAGCTGGAGCTACAAAAAAAAAAACCTTGGCTACGTAGGGAAAACCTGGCTAGAAGAAAAACACACATAGACCCTACGAAGAAGTAAGAAAATTGATACTATGCCTTTACAGGGAGGAGGTGGGTGTGGCCTACTGACGACAGCTAACGAGCTAGAAATGGATCTATTTAGGTCTCCCACCTAGCAGTCAGAGCTTGCTAGGTGTTAGAAAGGAAAAAAGCCCAGAACCGAGTAGATGAGATTCTACTGAGCTGGAGCTACAAAAAAAAAAAAAAAAAAAAAAAAAAACCTTGGCTACGTAGGGAAAACCTGGCTAGAAGAAAAACACACATAGACCCTACGAAGAAGTAAGAAAATTGATACTATGCCTTTACAGGGAGGAGGTGGGTGTGGCCTACTGACGACAGCTAACGAGCTAGAAATGGATCTATTTAGGTCTCCCACCTAGCAGTCAGAGCTTGCTAGGTGTTAGAAAGGAAAAAAGCCCAGAACCGAGTAGATGAGATTCTACTGAGCTGGAGCTACAAAAAAAAACCTTGGCTACGTAGGGAAAACCTGGCTAGAAGAAAAACACACATAGACCCTACGAAGAAGTAAGAAAATTGATACTATGCCTTTACAGGGAGGAGGTGGGTGTCGCCTACTGACGACAGCTAACGAGCTAGAAATGGATCTATTTAGGTCTCCCACCTAGCAGTCAGAGCTTGCTAGGTGTTAGAAAGGAAAAAAGCCCAGAACCGAGTAGATGAGATTCTACTGAGCTGGAGCTACAAAAAAAAAAAAACCTTGGCTACGTAGGGAAAACCTGGCTAGAAGAAAAACATATATATATATATATATATATATATATATATATATATATATATATATATATATATATATATATATATATATATAATTGTTTTATATAAAGATTTCTGTGAGAATGGTGTTATGTAACAGAATATGCAATGACAAAAAAAGGGCAATTCACAGAAGCAGAATATGTATGCAAGGAGAAAAAAATGAATATATAGTGCATTTATAGAAGGTTTCTGGTGAAATCCATTGATTCGTTGATTGGTTGCATTTATTTATCAGGTTATTTTCAATTTTCCTCCCAAATTTCAGTTATCTTCAAAATAACAATTTTGAAGGGTGATTGAGACTGACTGGCTCAAAATCGCCAAGACAATTTCCACAACTAAGAATGAATGTGAATTTATGTCTCCCCAGTCTGAGAATAAACAAGAGTACAATACTCACTCTCAGGAATGTACTGTGGAATTACATTTAGATAGGAGATATTTAATCCAGTTAAGTTAAAGAATAAAAGGCCACCAATTCTGTTAGATCATGCGCAGCCAAGCATAATAGCTATTTGATTGTCAGAAGGAAGAGAGAGGATTAGAGTAACAAGAAACAGGAAAGGGAAATGATAGCCCTGAGAATGTCTGTTTAAGAGGAAAATCCCTAAACTAATACTGGCTACATCTACTGCTCCTGATGACCAAGAGGATGAGAAAGTACACTAAGGAAATATCTGGAAAACCCACAAAAGTGGTTCTTTCCACTACTTCCTCACACTATACACCATCTCATGATTCATATCACTTCGTGTGGATGCTGGAACCAATCTCTGAATAGTGATTTCTTCTGCAGGCAGTATTTCAGCTTAACAAGTCCTTTGTGTTTCACATTGCTTACAAGCTACTGATATTTAACATCAGTGAGCTTTGAGCCTGCATAACACTCTGGGATTAGGAAAGCAGAATGCAGCTTTTGTTATTTTCATGCATTGCGGTTGAGTTTTGGTCGATCGGTTTCAAAATCCAACAGATGCTTTATATGACCAAGTCAACACTTGACCTCCTTGAGCTGCAGTTACATATTCTGTTTCAACTGAGAGGGCAGTAAATGGATGTCTCTTATAGCCCAGCTGACAACTCCTCCATAATAGATCGTTGGCAGATGTTCCATTTTTTTTACCTTTGGCTCAGTTTTCATCCAGGTAGCTACTAGTATAAAATTACTGTTTGCAGATAACTTTAATCTCACATCTACTTTTCTTTTTAGATCCTTTTTGATTGCAGTTCAACCTTGTGGGTGTGCTTTTTCTGTACAATATTCTTACTGCTCCTACAGTTGCTGGCTGTGTTCCAGCTGAGGTATCCAAAAATATCCCAGTTGTCGTTGTGTCCAGACTGCTGCATTGTTAAGTCTTGGCTTCATTGCTTTAAGAAAATCTGCTTCTAGAAGCTTCTCCATTCCATTACCTTCACTCAGCTTTAAGTGTTTCATCAAAGTCATTATTTTCTGTTTTTGGTTAAAGAAGTTTCCATCTTCTATTTCAGCCTGCATCCTGAGGTATTAGGAAGTCTCAACCAGATTTTCCTTTTCTCCTTTATTTCCTCATTTACGTATTTATAATTTCCTCACTATCTTCTTCATCTTCATGACACAAAATGAAATCATCAGCATAAATTACGATGTATACCCATCTTTCATCCTTTCATATGAAGTATAAGCAAGGATTGCTATTATCTTCTGCAACTCTCTTAAAAGTCAGTTTGGTTTAGCATTGTACTCCAGGCTCTTGCAGCTTGCTTCAGGCCATAAACGCTCTTTTGCAGTTTGCACACACATCCTATTTTTCCAGGTTCTATCAATGAACGCACTGTCTTCTTGTTATTGCAACTGTACAGTCACAGTCAGTCCTTGTTGTCACCTGTTGGGCAATCT
Source organism: Arizona elegans (assembly GCA_022577455.1). Taxonomy (NCBI): domain Eukaryota; kingdom Metazoa; phylum Chordata; class Lepidosauria; order Squamata; family Colubridae; genus Arizona; species Arizona elegans. The sequence continues at coordinate 146,199,180 of JAKOOJ010000002.1, forward strand.
AAATTGATTTCAGGCATTCCATTAACACTTGGGTTTTGTTTTTCACCAATGTATGTGAAAGTATGCAATTGACTCATTTCTGTGGCAGAACCAAAGATTCTATACCCTTTGCAGCCTAGATCATAGGCATTAAATAGCCCAGAGCAGGGGTCTGTAACCTTAAACATTCAAAGAGCCATTTGGACCAGTTTCCCACAGAAAAGAAAACACCGGGAGCCACAAAACCCTTCCTGTGCCTGACTATTTCTTGAGCGGCCAAAAAACTAGCATATGTAGTTGAATTAAATGTTTTGTTTCTTCTGAAACTTTTCTTTTCTTGGATTTATCCATGGTTGGCCTACTGGGGGTTGAAAAGCTCAATAAATCATGTGCCGGCGGGTATTGTACATTGGCAGTTGTGACGCATATTTTGACTGACCGGGAGCAGCAGCAGAGGGGTGAAAGAGCCACATGCGGCTCCAGAGCCGCAGGTTGCTGACCCCTGGCGCAGAGCATTGAAGAATTCAAAGAAATGGTGCAAGATTGGAAGACATGGAGAGACCTGGCCCATAGAATTGCCAAGGGTCAGATGCAACTGAATGGATAACTTCATCATTATCATTAATCATCACATACCACAGAAATTGTATTGCTTCTCTTCTATTTTGAGAACAACCTGTTTTGCAGGCAAGTTGCCCTTATATTGTTTCTCTTCAGTATTTGGGAGTCTAGCATTGTGTCCTTTTCAATAAAAAGTTCTTTCCCCACCCTTTCTGCTATGACATTGGTTATATAACATATGGAGTAGCTTTCTCATGCTTAATACCTTCCTTGAAGTACAATATGTTGCATACATTATCATTATTCCTTGTCATAGGCTTTGTTCCAAATGTGTTGTTCGCTCTAGTCACAGCTCTTTGAGATTTCAAAATACTTCACCTTTCTCTTTGAAAATGTATGGGAAAACATATTTTGAAAAAGCTTGTAAAATGTCAGAAAAAGAGGGGTCCTCAAAGAAAAATATCCGCAGGGGTTACTCTGAATCAAATCTAGAGTTTCCTTTGACTATTTTTCATTGCTCTAATATAATAAATACACTTTAATTCATGATCGTGACACTTAGTAATTTCCATCTTATATTGCTGAATTTTTATTTACCTGATTGTATTTCTACCTTATTTTCTTTTTTATTGTGAACTGCCCAGGGTTCAAATATATCAAATCAAATATATCATCATCATCATCACCATCACCATATTGTTAAATTGTCCTTCCTCAGCTTTGAAATATATTCATCTTTTATGTGACCAAATTTGCAAGACCAGCTTCAGAAGTCTTTATAAGAATACTCAGTTGCCACATTTGTTTGTTCTGCTGTGCATTATGTGTCACAGAATTAATCCCTGTTAAGAGTTCCCTCCACAATCTGTTCCTTTTCTCTGTAAACAAAGTGACAATTCCTTTTAAAACAGATCTTTCATCCTTTCTTTCCAGCTATTTTTGTATTTACAGTACTGTTTTGTAAGCATGGAATATAATATACTTGTAGAATGCAACTTCAACTGTTTTTCCCAACAGGTTTTTCAGTTTAAAGGAAGTGTTCCTTTGCCCTCTGCCTGAATGCAGTCACAATGCAATCACAATTGCTGAGATAGGCTAGAGCCTTACAACTCATGGCTATGTCTAAAAGAATGACCTAGGTTGTAAATTTTTTTTTTAAAAAAATGATGAGAGGTCCCATTTCTGATTAAGAACTGTATGCGTCAATGTTGAACTCATTCTGCAAATGATATATCTTGCAATACGTAACTTGATTGGCAGGGCTGATACTTTGTAAATCTCTGGCTCGTGATTTTCTTTCGCTTTGAATCAGTATGCCTCTCGTTGACTCCTTTTTGTGTAGTTAGGTGCTTCTCATCTAAAAGTTCCGTATTTCTATCTCTGAGCATTTGGTTTTGATATAAAATTGCTCCAACAAGAGAAACAACTACAAGAAAGAGGAAAGAAAGGGAAGAGGGGGGGAGGAAGGGAGGGGGGGAGGGAGGGAGGGAGGGAGGAAGGAAGGAAGGAAGGAAGGAAGAAAGAAAGAAAGAAAGAGAGAGAGAAAGAAAGAAAGAGAGAAAGAAAGCAAAATATGAACCTGATATGGAAATCTTTCTGTTTTTCTACTTTGCTTTCTGAGACTGAAATCTTGTGAATATTCTTGAACAAAACTCAATCTAGTCTAGATTTTCTTTAACCTGGGAGAGAGAAAAAAACCCAATTCCTTTGTAAATCTCAGTTTATACAAACAGTCTTAGTTTATACAACAAACAGTTGTAGTTCCCACCATCAATTTTACATCTTGCTGGCCCAAGTCTCTTACTGTTTGTATTGAATTTGTATACTATACTGTACAGGTAGTCCTTGACTTACGACCACAATTTATGTTGCAAAGTGAGGCATTTGTTAAGTGAGATGTTTTTTTACAACCTTTCTTGCCACAATTTTTAAATCAATCCCTGCAGCAGTTAAGTTAGGAACACAGCTGTTAAGTCAGTCTGGCTTCTCCATTGGCTTTGCTTGTCAGAAAGTCACAAAAGATGATCACATGACCTTAGGACACTGCAACTGTCATAAATATGATTCAGTCTTGAAGCATCTGAATTTTGATCATATGACCATGGGGATGCTACAACAGTCGTAAGAGTGAAAAACGGTCATAAATTACTTTAACCAGTGCCTTTGTAACTATGAATGGTCACTAAATGAACTGTTGTAAGCCTGTATGTTCTGATTAAGACTTTTTAATGTACAGTTATAATACGAGGGAAAATTGGAAGGTGTTTCACTGAAATGGTTTTCTCCATAATTCCAAGGGATTTTCTTTAGTATGAATAAGCAAAATATCCCTGAGTGCTAGATGTATGTTTCCCCCCTGGCTTTCTTGTTTGTAGCATACTCTCCCTTCTGTTTTGTTCTTCTAGATTTAGCTTTTTGATTCTTTTGGGACATGGGTCAGCACCTTCAAGGGCATTCTCACGCAAAAGGTCATCTTTGCATCACAGAGCCCGGGTCTCCTACCTGGGTCTCAGGTATTGACTCCTTTTCAACCGGTCTGCCTCTTCTAGACACCTAAGAGCACCAAAATGAAATAAAATCAGATCAAATCTCAACAACCCTACCGTACATTTGTTTTTACTTAAATCACTTTGTAATTTTTATATTTCCTTTTGAGCTGGGCTGACGTGAAAGCAGCTGTATGCCACAGAACACTGTGTATTCTACATTATATGCCATTCATTCCTTTACTTAGATTACAGCTAGATGAGGTATTTGGCTTTCTATCTAAATGGGATTCCTAATTAAGTTTTTTTTTCCTTTTTTTAAAAAAAGTGACAGTCTTTAATTGCTGTATTAGGTTTATTTCATTTGACATGCATATTCTGCTAGTCTCAGATTAGCCGTGTGTTCTGCCCCAGCTACGGACCACAAAGAATGCAGCACACACAAAGTCCGTATAAAACTTAGTTTACTAATTAAGGACTACTAATGAGCTTTCTTAGTAGTTGTTCAAACACAAGTACAGTTTAAATCAGTCTTTTCTGAACAAGGGCTGTTAATTTAACTTCATTGACAGCCGACAAGAGTCCAAGGAATAATAACTCAATTCTGAGGCACAGTCTTTCAGATAACCGTAATCTTAATGTGGTTGGCAGAATGCCTAGAAGCAATTTGCAGGAAAAATGACAAGAGAGAAGCAAGAGCCAATCAGACGTTTCTGGAGTCAATACGAGAAAGAATATGAACGAAGTTGTTTTTTGCAAATTGCTTCAGTCGTCGTCATTCCTTAAATAGGCTAGGGGAGTGGCCAATTAGCCCCAAGCTTTACTCTCGAGGAGACCTCGTCCTGAGGAGTCATTCCTGCCTTTTGACAGCTCTGCACGCCCGTGCATTGAGAAGAGGCTTCTCCTCTTCTTCCTCTTCACTTATGGGAGTTTCTGGAGGTTCTTAAGGCCCTGGCTGAATCCCCGCCTCTGGCACCAAATCTTCTCCAGCCTCCTCATTGTCTGACTTGGGTGCCAGCTGCACAGGCTGTTGGCGAATCATCACACCAGCCTCCTCGCTGTCGGAATCAGCTACCAGCTGCATAGGCCACTATGGCGTTTCATTTTTTTAAAAAAGAAATCTAGTTGGCACTTTTGCAGCATTCTTATATTCAATTCTGAATATAAGATATTTATTGGCTGATAGCAAATAAATAATGCTTGATTGCAAAGTATTTAAGAGGAAGCCAAGAAAATAGCATGATTTTGAATTTATTTATTTATTTATTTATTTACTTACTTACTTATTTACTTACTTACTTATTTACTAACATGCTTAGAAATGCCTTCTGGTCATTGTTTCTTTATCAGAATTCATTATCAAAAGCAGCATCTAAGCATAAATCATGATTGTTTGACCAGCTTTCAAGGTAGTTAACCTGGCATCTCTGGGCAGATGATGTTAGCAATGTTGGGCTGTCCTTACTTTGCATTAGATTAGGGGACTCCGCCCCCCAATTTTCAGTAGCAAAACTGATAACTCCAGAGAGAGTGTGAAATACCATTTTAATTCATCAATACGTATGAAAGTGAGAATGGCAGTCAGAAAGATTAGCAGGAGAAGTTTCATTTCTCTCTTTTTAAATCTAATAAATATTTCTTTCCACAAATTATTTACAAAAGGTATCAGAGATACCTTTTAATTTCTTGTTAAAATATGCTTGGGCAGGTCCCTAAGTGATCTTGATATTTTTTCAGCATCTGTTAAAGACAGAGATATCATGATGCTTAACTCTGTACACCAGGGGAGTCAAACTGGATTTCTTCGAGGACTGGATCAGCATTGTAGTTCTCCATCGGGTGGTGGGATCGGTGGCAGCGGCGGGGGGAGAGGAGACGGTACGGATACCTCCTGCAGCACTCTGCTGGTCAAAACAGGGCACGGGAGGCCATGCGCGGCCCCCTCTGCCCCATTTTAAGCCTGAATGGCCTCCTGCAACACTTTACCAGCCTAAACGGAACGCTGGGGGCCATGTGTGGCTCCCCCATGCCTTGTTTTCACCCTCCATGGCCTCCTGCAGCACTCTGCGGGCCAAATATGGGGTCCCTGTATGGCCCATTTTTGGCCGGCAGGGTGCTGCAGGAGGCATCCGTACCGAATCCCCACCACCACTGCCCCCACTGGCCCATGGAGCGGTCCTTTGATATTTCCAGGCCAGCCCTGCAGGCTGGATTTAAGGACCCATGGGCCTTGAGTTTGACACCCCTGTTGTACATCATCTAATCTTTAGTAGATCAACTAAGAAAATAATTTTATTACAAAGAATAGAATAGAATAGAATGGACTGGTCTCGACTGGACTAGAATAGAATAGAATAGAATAGAATAGAATAGAATAGAATAGAATAGAATAGAATAGAATAGAATAGAATAGAATCAAGATATAATTGAGCCTTATGCCATCTACTGATTAAACAGTATCATGGCACTTTAGATAACATTATTTATATAACATGTCTGGAAATAGCAGTGAGTATTATTGAGGTGCTCTGTTGTTCTCTCCTTTTAAAAATATGCAGTATAATCTTTTTGGCACTATATTTGAAGGGAGGCCATTTTGTTCAGTTAGCTTTTTTTTACTGCTAAAATGGATGTACACATGCATTCCTCCCTTGTATTAAAATAATGCATTTTCTTAATAGCTAATTTGGATAATGACGCCAAAATTTGTACAAATGTACTTTGCAAATAGATTAATTGCTGCATCGGTTTTGCCTTTTGGAAGTTATTTAGAACAGATGACCACAAAATGTTAGCATGCTGATTGATTTCTGGAATAATTGTTTGTAGAAGTAACAAGTAAAAGCTTTCTTACCTATCAGCGGTGTTAGAAATATTCTTAGAAGCTAGGGGAAGAATACCTGAAAACTCTAATTGCTTAAAATAAAAAAGGCAGATTGAATTGCAAATGTTTCCAGTTTAAATAATTAGCCAGCATAATCATTTGTTAAAGGTTGCAACAGATTTTGCAATCAGATGGAGTTCTTAAATTAAGGCTGGCTGTCTTTCAATAGACAGGCTCAAGTTCAGACAAATGTTTACTATAGTAAACAATCATGTAGTAATTATTTAGGATCTTTGATGCTGGAGGTCAAACTTGGATTATAATAGTCCATTTTAGCAATAGAAATCTATCAAACTATCAAATGGACATTAATTTAGCTATTTTCTACTGGAATTAAGATCCGTGAGTAAAGGAGATCATTAGAATTAGATTTTGATAAATACTATTCTGATCATGATTGGAAAATCTGGATGATTTATAAATGAAACAAGAATATATTTTGATATTTAGAAGGTTCTGCATGCTTTAAATATTATTTGAAAGAAATGCTTTGGATTCACACAACTGAAAATAAACTACCTCTCCCTTATAGAGCACTGCACACCAGAACAACTAGACACAAGAACAGTTTTTTCCCCGAATGCCATCACTCTGCTAAACAAATAATTCCCTCAACACTGTCAAACTATTTACTAAGTCTGCACAACTATTAATCTTCTCATCATTCCCATCACCCATCTCCTTCCACATATGACTGTATGACTGTAACTTTGTTGCTTGTATCCTTACAATTTATATTGATATTGTTTCCTGATTGCTTATTTGTACCAGGGGTGAAATGCTCCCGGATCACCTGATCTGGTAGTGATGGCAGCGGGTGGTTTAGAGAACTGGTAGCAAAAATCCCTGAGCCCCCACCACCACCATGCCCAGCTGAGCTGCATGATCATCAGAGGCCTTTTTTTTTACTTTTAAAAGCATTTTTTTACAACCTCTTCCGATGAAAAAAATGCTTTTAAAAGTTAAAAAAAAAGCCTCTGATGATCGTGTGGCTCAGCTGGGATCGTCAGAGGCTTTTCAAAGCATTTTTTTTCTGCACCTCTTGCAGAAAGGGGGTAAAAAAATGCTTTGAAAAGTCTCAGACAATCCCAGCTGAGTTGCCTGATCATCAGAGAGGCATTTTTTTAAAAGCTTCTCTGACAATCCCAGCTGAGTTACCTGATTGTCAGAGAGACTTTTCAAAGCATTTTTTTCTACAACATCTTCTCCCGAAGAGGTGGTAAAAAAAATGCTTTGAAAAGTCTCTGACGATCCCAGCTGAGTTGCCTGATCGTCAGAAAGGCTTTCAAAGCATTAGAAAAAATGCTTTGAAAAGTTTTTTTTTTAAAAAAAGTTTGCCCGCCCACCCAGTCACATTACCCCCCCCCCAACAAGCCATGCCCACAGAACCGGTAGTAACAAATTTTACATTTCACCCCTGATTTGTACCCTTTGACTATCATTAAGTGTTGTACCTTATGATTCTTGATGATTGTATCTTTTCTTTTATGTACACTGAGAGCATATGCACCAAGACAAATTCCTTGTGTGTCCAATCACACTTGGCAATAAAAAAAAAATCTATTCTATTTTATCTAATTCTATTGTTATTTGTTAAAGTCGTAAGGCTTCAGAACTGGATCAGATTTGCTGTGAGGATTCCTTAAAACAGCACCTTATTTTCAGGCCAGAGCAAACTCTGAAAAAGTCATACTATCTGAATGAGACTCCTGCTATGCTCCTGCTAAATCCAAAGCACTTCTTCCCTCAATTTCAAAGTGCACCCAGCTCTAGTATTTGGGGATTTTTCTAAATACATATTTTTGTGCCATTCATGTCAACTCAATATTGATCATAATTTTTCCAAGCAGTGACCCAGAAAGATGCTCAAGCAAATCAAAATGAGGGTACATCTACTGAGAGGTTCTGGAATTTGAAAAGATTGAAAAGTTCATTATATTTTCTTACTTAACTTTCCACACTATCACAATGTGACACAAAATAAGGCATATTTTGCTGGTTGTCAGTTTAACCCCTTCAATGAAACAGCATACAAAGATGTTCCATGAATTCTTTGGACAATTTCTCCTGTATCCAAGTAATATATATTTATAATATTAAGTTTTCCTTTATGTTAAACCAACTTAAACAAATTTGGCTTGGTATTGATTTGTGAGATAGTGCTAGCTGGATTCAAGGGAAAGTTCTGGAGCCTTCCGAGGATAGTTGAATAATGTCTGCTAACATGAGTTAGTTAGTTAGTTTCTTGTGTACTTGGTAAGAGCAGTCAACACATAGATCATTTCTTAACTGCCTCTTTTAATGCAATGTGAATAAGAGTAGAGCCTCGGGAGCCTGAGTGGCGCAGCAGACTAATGCTACTGTTAAAGGTAGTATTTAGCTTCCAGCTCCCTGCAATTACTGCGAGTTCAATTCTCACCAGGCTCAAGGTTGACTCAGCCTTCCATCCTTTCTAAGGTAGGTAAAATGAGAACCCGGTTTGTGGGGGCAATAAGCTGACTTTGTATAAAAATATACAAAAGTATGAAGGCTATTGCTTAACGCATTGTAAGCCGCCCTGAGTCTCCGGAGAAGGGCGGCATATAAATCAAAATAAATAAATTAAAAAAAGAGTAATTACTAGAGCAGGGAAACAAACATTAATGGTAGAGCATCATGCAGAGGTGTTTACAGATGGGCCAGAAAAGATATAATGACATCCATCACCATGCAATCAAAGTTCATTTAAAAAACAAGTGCAATGTTAAACACGATATACATTAAAAAGAGAGAGAGAGATGGGGCTTTGATTGCATGGTAGTGGCTATTATCTTGATTTTTTTAAAAAAACTTCTTCAATATATACATTCTTGGCTTTATACATTTAATTATCATGCTTCCATATCCTCTTCATTTCCTGTAGATATCCTTTTCCTGCAATCGGTGCAGGTCATCTTTGCCACAGTATCCTCTAACTTTCAAGGTTACCATGGCACTAATTTCAACATTCTGCAAATGATTTAACTATGCTAGGGTAGTGCAACTTTTCTTTACTTTGAAAACTACCAATAGTATTGAAACAAGGACTGTAGGGCCCATTGTTGTCCAGTTCCATGCCTTTCATTATGTCTTATCAATGGACCTGATTCTAGGTCCCCATGTTAGCATTGCTATAGTTGCTAACTAGGTTAGCCTTGGGAAGGCTTTCAATTTTTAAAAGTAATCTTGATTTAAAAAGTAAAAGTATTTGGCACCTCAGCCACTCCTCAGACCTATGGACAGCAGAATTTAGAAGTTATGCATTTGGGCAGTCAACTAGCATAATTTCCTACCTAAGAACTCAAAGCAGGGGGCTCTTTGGGAGCTCCAAAGCTATTCAGAAATAAGAGCTTTCCTAATAAACCTTTCAAGGACACTTAGGCTAAATTCTTGCAGGGTAGGATTAAATTAAGAGATAGGCATTTTATATATGTATGTTTCTGAGATGCCCACTGTGACAAATAAAAATATCCGCAGTTGTGTTGAGTGGGTTATTCTGTTTTATCTTCTTTATTATTATGTTGAGACTTTGGAAAAAGTACAGAGAAGAGCAACAAGAGGATTAAAGACTAAAACATATGAAGAACCATTGCAGGAAACGGATATGGCTAGTCTCGGGAAAAGAAGGACTAGGAGTGACATAATAGAGGTGTGCCATATTTGAGGAGCTGCCACAAAGAAGATGGGGTCAACTTATTTTCCAAAACACCAGAAGGCAAGACAGGAAACAATAGATGGAAACTAATCAAGGAGAGAAGCAACCTGGAATTAAGGAGAAACTTCCTAACAGTGAGAACAATTAACCAACAGAACAACTTGTCTTCAGAAGTTGTGGGTGCTTCATCACTGGATGTTTTTAAGAAGAGACTGGACAGCCTCTTGTCTGAAATGGTATAGGGTCTCCTGTTTAAGCAGGGAGTTGGAATAGAAGACCTCCAAGGTCCCTTCCAGCTTTATTTTGATTGATTGATTATTGGCACAAAAAATTAGCATTTATTTGTATGGAATTCTTGTGGTATATTAACCTTGTTGAATGAGTGGAGATCTGGTAGGATACTAAGGCTTCAGTGGTCTATTTATTTACTTTCAATTATATTCCTAAGTGATATTGGGAGATATTACTTTGATATCTCTCTGCATTAATAAACTTTGCTACTATTGCAAACAAGACTGAGGAAATTTGTTGTCTGCCATGTGATTATAATCTCTGCTGCCTTGCCTTTGAAAGAAGTCTTGCTTGTTTGTTCAGACAGGATACATTTGCTGATAAGCAGTGTGTAGAAGGGCAATGCGGTAGCATTTGCCATTTTAAACAGGTCTTCAAGATACAAGATGTTGAGTGGGATCCTGCTGTCTTCTAGATATGCTTTTTATTCTGAGTTGCTGATACATTCCCACTTTTGGGATTGTTATCTACTTCCTTTATGTCATCTTTGTCTATGACAGCTAAGAAAGGCTGTTTTTTTAAATGAAAAATCTCCCCCTTATTATTATTATTCTCATTTTGAAGACAACAGCGGATATTGCTTTTGTCTAAGAACATGCAATTTCTTTTCAACATTCTGGTAAGGTGACTCTGCGCATAGCAGATGGAACTGTCCAGCAAACTTCAGCCTGGAAGCTTGAAAACCTAAGTAAAGCCTGGCTGAACATTTGTATCATCAAAAAAGTTACAAAAAGTAACCACAATTGGGAAGTTAAAGTAAATTAGTAAAAAATTAGTTCTCACATCGCTTGCAAGAAAGCTACACAAACAAGTCCAAGAAATCACCAGGAGTTACATTCAATTTAAGGGACACTTTACTTTTAATCTGATTGTAAATTTAACTAATTAATTAATTAATTTTTATAACTGCCTACCTAAGTCAATGACTCCTAACAATTCCATCACAATATTACATTTTGTTATTGGTCAGTCCTCTGAATTGCACTGTATTAGATATTACAGAATCACCTATAAACTGCATGTCTGAGTGCGTACAATGTACCAACCCATAGTTCACTGACCTTACTCACTATTTTCACCCAACCAGCCTGGGTTATATTAATAACTATATATTAGATTAACCACCCTGGATGGGTTTGCACACTCTACTGAGCAGTGAACTCATAATTTAGCCTACTGTGTTGTGCATATCCAGGTTTTGTGTTAATTCTTATAGTGGTTACTTCCAATCCAAATGAACTAGCTAGCTTTGTCAAGCAAACCAGCAATGTTAATTCACAAGAACATGTTATTCATGGAGTTCTTTCCTTCTATTAGCACTGGAGTCTTTCCAGACTTAGTCTTCAACTGAACTTGGACCAACATCCTGAGACTTTTCAAGAATGGCCCAAACTTGTACACTGTCACTTAGTTCTGGCTTAACTATTGAGAGCAAGCCTTACCAAAAAGCATCAGAATAATTGTTTTAATTAAGAACATATTGGCCAGGGGTTTTTTTGTCTTCCCCACTGGGGTTATATGACAGATCAGTTCAACAAGTTATATAGTCAGTGAGAGACCAAGGTCCTGAAATACTCTCAAATTGAAGTATAAAACTCATTTCCACTAGACTTTGTGGGCTGCTGACAGTTCTGACTTACTTAACTGATACCAAGAAAAAAAATGAGTAGACATTATCTGCCTTTCACAAAGTTTAGGCAACATACTGAGCCTAAATATAGCTACCTTGTTTGTGGCTTAACATGCTATATGAACTTAGATAATTTGTTTTTTAAACTAGGGTCAATTGCTTAATATGTTGTTTCTTTCAATAAACTACCATATTTTTTGGAATATAAGACGCTCTGGACTATAAAATGCACCTACCTTTTTTGGTGAGGAAAACAAGAAAAAGAAATCTGCTCTGCCTCCCAGCAATTTTGCCTTGTTGCAGCAAATAGCAAATAGCCTGCTTTACTTTCATTTTCGCTTTCAGCATAGCTTGATTAGCACAAGAAAAAAAAATCTGCTCCCAGCAATTTACCTCCTTGCAGCAAATAGCAGAGGCCCGCCCAAAACAGCTGAGAGGAAAACAGCTGAGAGTTAAACAGCTGAGAGTTGGGAGGCCGATCCAAACTACTTGTACTAATTAGGCTGTGCTGAAGCTGAAACGAGCTGTTTCTTCTTGCTGCTTGCTGCAAGGAGGTAAACTGCTGGGAGGCAGATGCCAAAGGATGGGGACCAGTGGGTGGGCGGGCCTACATTTGGTGTATAAGATACACCTAAATTTTCACCCCCTTTTAGGGGAGAAAAAGGTGCGTCTTATACTCCGAAAAATATGATATATGAATCCCTTGCCTATTGCATAAACAATTGTCTGGCTTGTCTACCTAGAAAATGCTAATTGTGTCCCTTGTCTCTGTGGGAGTGCAGCCTCTCTAAAACACAGCAGCTGAATTTCAAATCTTTTAATGAAGACAGTGTAACCTGCATTTAGCTCAGTCTAAATATTCTGAGTTAGTTTGCGTACATGCATGTATGCATGTATAATATTGTGGCTGGGCTCGCATAATTCATTAAACTAGCATTTGCTCATTCTTAGATTGCCGAACAGATTCCAGCTGCATGTATTCATAAAGTCAATTGGATATTGATCTCTACTGGTAATAGCAAAACCAGACCACCACTTTTTAATCTGGCATAATTGAGATTGGCAAATCATATTGCGCTGTTGGTCTCTAGCATTACATTGTTACCTGTTGCTACTCCTCCTGTAGTTGACTAAACTGTCAATCATCTGGGTGTCAGGCTGTCTGAAACCTAACTCTGCTCTGTTCTCTCTCAAACTTTTGATCCTATAACCTTGTGATTTTTCCAGCAGATTGTGATTAGATAGTAAGGGTTATCCTCATATCCAGACAGGCCTTTTTCTACCCTCTATGTCTATGATGTTTTATGTGGCTGACAATTTGGGCAGGAGAGGGTGCAGCTGTTTTACCATCAAAGTTTGCAGCGGACTAGAGCATCAAAGCAACAGATGGCACTAGAGTTTCATAGCGGGTTTTGATGTATACCAGGATGAGATAGAGTCATTTGTTTCACCTTGGGTATATGGCAATCTGTTCTAAATTACCCCAACTGCCTTGGGATTTAGGCATCATTTCAACACACAGCACATCCTTAGACTGTTTACCTGAAAGACTCAAAGAAAACAATGTTGTCGACATTCACTTAATAAGATACTTTGAAGAGGCAGTTTGAGGAATATGTTTACTGTTTTTCCTCTTAAGAAGGTATTTTAAAATTAGCATCAATGTAATAATGCAGATGTCCTTTAATCTGACTGGGTTAAAAGAAGGTGTGCGAATTTGTAATCTCTGCTGAATTTCAAGCATAAAATCCCTTCTGTTCCATCCTGCAAATCATTCTATGTTAGAGATATTTCTTCCACTTCTCTTAGTAAAGCTGCATGTGCAGTTTTGAAGGTACTTCTTTTAAGGAACACATTTTCCAAAATCAAAGATCATGGAAAAGCTTGAATTAAGACTTAATGAGGAAATAAATGACAGTCTATGGGTTGTCTGAAGGAAGAGCGGATTGCTGGTGTTTTCTATTCAACTCAACTCTTGCAGAGACCTGAGATTTATTCAGTGAGGCTCTCTGTATAGTATAGTGCCTTTATTTTCTATGCTTTTTGCTGCAGAGAATCCCCATGGAATTGGGGAGGGGAAAAGCACACAACTTTTTTTTTTTACAAAATTCTCCATGAAAAATAGGAAACAAGCAAGAAAGCCTAGCTGTATTCTTAAGTCTCTAATTCTAACTCTTGTTCCTTGGATGGTGCTAAGAGTTAAATTGATTAATTGATTGTGGTGGCATTTAAATAAAGTGCAGGTAGTCCTCGACTTACAACAGTTCATTTAGTGACCATTCAGAGTTACAACGGCACTGAAAAAAAAGTGACCTATGACTGTTTTTCACACTTATGACCGTTACAGCATCCCGATGATCATGTGATTTACATTCAGATGCTTGACAACTGACTCATACTTATGACCGTTGCAGTGTCCCAGGGTCATGTGATCACCCTTTGCAACCTTCTCACAACCAAAGTCAATGGGAAAGCCAGATTCACTTAACAACCGGGTTACTAACTTATCAGCTGCAGTGATTCACTTAACAAATGTGGCAAGAAAAGTCATAAAATGGAGCAAAACGCACTTAACAAATTTCTCTCTTAGCAACATAAATTTTGGACTCAGTTGTGGTTGTAAGTTGAGGACTACCTATGATAGATAAATAAATATACTATTATGAAAAAAAAATTAAAAAGAGATTGGACATCCATTTGTCTGAAATGGTATGGGTTTTTATTTATTTATTTATTTATTTAATTTTTATTAGTCGTATTTCTATGCCGCCCACTCTCCGATGACTCTGGGCGGCTTACACCAAAGACAGTATACTAAATAGCATATTGTCCCCAACAATCTGGGTCCTCATTTTACCCACCTCGGAAGGATGGAAGGCTGAGTCAACCTTGAGCCGGTGAGATTTGATCCACTGATCTGCTGAACTAGCAGTCAGCTGAAGTAGCTGCAGTATTGCACCTTAACCACTGCGCCACCTCGGTTTCCTGCCTGAGCACGGGCTCGGACTAGAAAACCTCCAAGGTCCCTTTCACCAAGGTCTCTGTTATTCTGTTAAAATCAATCAAAGCAGTAACCTGAATTGAGTGGGGTTGTAAAGCATTATGCATTTGACTATCTGGGCCATTCCTCTGCTTCGTACAGAAAATATATACAAGACTTTGGAACTGTCCCCAGGTAAAATGGGTACATAGAAATGATAGTGATGTCACAGGAAGGGAAAAGGTTTTTTTAAGACTTTAAAAATGATGGGAATTAAAGATGAGAATGGGAATAGAATGCTTTTGGGGGAAAAACTTGTAACTTTCAAATACCATCCCACCCACCCCTAAATTAGATTCCTGCAATTTCAGGACAAAATTACATTTTGACCGTGCAATGGGCATCATTTGATAGGAAGCTGGTTCAATTTGTCATTCAGTGCCCTTTCACTTTCTTTGGCGGAGGGGCGGGGAGTTCTCTAAAAATCATAGCACTGAACCATGGTACTCAAAGGAGTTAGGGGTGAGGACCAGACTGACCTCATCAGCATCATGCTGCTCTTTCTACTGGTATTATGTTACATCATAATGTCCGTCCCTTCCAAGTTTGCTGCAACATCACAACACATGTAGTGTTGTGGAGCTCATGCCACCACACCACAACACCGCTGACATCAGCTTGACCCTCCTTGCCTTCCCTGCAGACACTACTCCCTCTGAGAATCAGCCATATTGTCACCCAATTCCAAAGTCATGATGTTGGAGTCTGTGGAACTCAAGTGAAGTGCTGGATTTATTACTTCATTAAAGTCTTTGTCAGCCAGAGCTCTTTTGGGGTGACCAAACTAGTATTTCTTTGGGTTTTATTCACTTTCTCAGCTTTCTGCTTATGTGGCCAGCAGTAAATTTTCTCGATGTATTATTTAGAACTGTAGGCCTCTCCTACCAAGTGGGAATTCAACTTGATTCACAGTTCTCTGAAAATGGCCTCAAGGCTGACCAATATAGATTAAGTTCTGCATGACTTCAGGAATGAATGAATGGGTGCCAGGCTAAGACCTTCAGGCACTGCCTTAAAGACTTAACATTCTTAAGAGGAGAAGATAGTTAAATTACAAAAGTTATTTTATTTGTGCGCTTCTTTTTTCTATCTTCTTTTTTCTATCCCTGTGATATTACATTTCACTTTGGTAGCCTGGATTTCTTGCCCCTTCTAACTATTCTTGACACAGAGTTGCTTTAAGGTGCATTCCTCCAGTCTTTGAATAGGTTGTAAAGACCACTGGTATAAACCATCTGAACATTCAAGCATCTAGGGAAATTCTCAGTCATCAGTCATCCAGGTTATGGTTGTCCCAAAGGTGCTTTTCCAAGAGGCAACTGGACTTTCTTGCTTTTCTTTGAAGACCTTTTGCTTCTCATCTAAGAAGCTTCTTAAGCTCTGACTGGATGGTGGGGAATGGAAGGAATTGTCTTGCTGTGTGCAAGGAATATAAATCCTTCCATTCCCCACCATCCAGTTAGAGCTGAAGAAGCTTCTTGGATGAGAAGCGAAAGGTCTTCAAAGAAAAACAAGGAAGTCCAGTTGCCTCTTGAAAAAGAACCTTTGGGTCAACACTCAAGCTTTATCCTGTCTCAGGGAAAAGACTGGGATTTAATCTGGGACAAGCAATTCTCCTGGTTTCTGTTCAGATTGTATAAATCTTTCGCCTGGCTTCATTTCATTGTATACCAAGAAGAGATGTTCAATATGTTCAGGAAGCATGGCACTTCTTCTTGTCCTTCAATTTACCTTTTCCAAGAGAAGGAGGAAATGATGGAGCAGAAACAGGTAATGTTTAATGTCCTTGAGGATCTGGGAAGCATTTTCTGGGAATTCATTCAAAGACTGGATGGTTTATGGGTACAGACATGCTCCTACTTTTCCGCATTTTAATACTGCAAAAAGTTGCAATTTGGCCAAAATAAGTTTCAAATATAATGTGGTTTAATAAAACAAGGGAAAGAGAATTCTTACTAATGGGATACATTATTACCATATTCTTTTTGTAATGCAGAGGGAGCGGGAGATGACACAGAGGAAAAATCCCACCAGGGGAGTCTTAATACTTTTAAGCCATCCTATTAGTCATATTTTGTCTGCAAGCAATTAAAGAATATGGATACAAAAATATCCTGTATACTTGGAGTCTTGCCAAGTGCTTTGTCCCGTCTCTTATCATGCTTGTCCATTTGGGATTCTTTCATAAGCTTTGTTATATTCATCATGCAGATTAACAGTGCTTAACTGTGAATACCAAACTTTGATGCGATGGAGTGGGAATTGCTTGAGTAAACAAAATCAAAAATAAATGGAACCACAGCTTTGAATCAAAGTGCACTCCAAACTTGTTTTAATTTGCAAAGGTTAAAAGCAAATGCTGCTCTTGCCTGGGGACAGAACTTCAGGAAAGCACACGAGGCTGATTTACAACAAAGCCAAGGAAGATAACCAGAGAGAGGGAAATTTGATTTCCTACTGCTGCATTCAGCCTTATTTAAATTGATTTCAGTTTCATGATGCTTAACAAGTTGGTTGGGCTAGGTAGGTGGCAAGTATCAGAGCAAAAACCTTTGATGACAACAACATCTCACTTTTCCTGGTCAGATTTCTAGCACGTTGGTTTTATTGTAGAACTATCATATTTAAAACATTCCAGAAAACCAGAGGTGGGTTTCAGCAGATTCTGACCAGTTCTGGAGAATTGGTAGCAGAAATTTTGAGTAGTTCAGAGAACCGGTAAATACGACCTCTGACTGGCCCCGCTCCCCTCTATTCTCTGCTTCCCCAATCCCAGCTGATCGGGAGGAAATGGGGATTTTGCAGTAACCTTCCTCTGAAGTGGAGAGGGAATGGAGATTTTACAGTATCCTTCCCCTGCCATGCCCACCAAGTCATGTCACGCCCACCAAGCCATGCCCACAGAACCGGTAGTAAAAAAATTTGAATCCCACCACTGCAGAAAACCATTAACTGGCAGCAAAAATAGACACTAAATCCTACCTCTCTGTTTCCATCTAATGCTTGCCCATATGTTTTCAGCCTAGCTATTATAGCTTTCCTATTTGACAACAA
Organism: Arizona elegans; assembly: GCA_022577455.1. Classification (NCBI taxonomy): domain Eukaryota; kingdom Metazoa; phylum Chordata; class Lepidosauria; order Squamata; family Colubridae; genus Arizona; species Arizona elegans. The sequence goes on from JAKOOJ010000002.1 coordinate 146,216,778, forward strand.
TGTAGACACAATGATAAAAAAACAGGCAGGCTTTAATTTCCTGGAGATGGTAGCAAACTTTACTGCTATGAAGTATGGAGTTTTATCCTTTGAGTCTTTTGTTTGAAAATCATTTTATTGAAAGTGCTGTATGCCGATGAATAAAAATCAAGTGTAGAAGCCATTCCACTCATAGCAGTAAATTTTGCTCAGCATTGTAAATGAGATATACGTAATAACTAATGAAAAATAGCCCATGTTTTCCTCTTAAAAAAAAAAGTTGAGGCAAAAGTAACTCTGAGGTTCCCAAACACCAGTTCATAGAATTAAACAACAATTTTCCCAGCCAAAAAAAGATGAAGCAAGTGGCTTAAAGCCCTTACAAGACCTAAAACCTATTTTCCTTGAAACATTCGCCCTCAAAAAATAGGACACTGAAACTGCAAAAAGAATACTGATGAAACATATATAATCCAGATGGGCTTTAGATATTCTGCACCCAAGCTTTTTAGAAGTTTGCCATCACAACTGTAGTCTCTTGAAATTAGGCACATGAACATGTTGATAGCAGCTAGAGTGAGTTACTAAAATTTATATGAGGCAATAAGCAAAATGAATTCCTGCAATATTTGAAGCCAACTTTCTTCCTCCCCCAGAAATTTTTATTAAAGGTTTTAATTACAGTAGTAAAAGTAAATATAAACTACACTCAGAAAAGGGAGAAATAGAAGAAAAGTGCAAAGAAAGAACAAAGAAAAGTAAAAGAATTACGATAAAGAAAAAGACAATGTATGTACCGAAGTGACATCTGATCTTCAACATTTATTTCTCTGTGAGCTTGGTTTATAAAAAGAAAACCATTTTTTACATGGAATTAAAAGAATCATTGTTTCAAAAAGAAGCAATCATGAAGAATTGTCAAAAAAACTTTAGCAGATTTTTTTTTAAAAAATAAAAGCACTGATTTAAAAATGTTTGCTTTTATTAGATGCTACTTTATACAATATAATACTGAAGTGAAAAAGACAAAGCAAAATAAAAAATGCATTATTTTGCATGAGATAAAAAGAAGAAAATAGAAGAGTTAAAGAAATTGTCAAAGAAGATTGGTATTTCTCACCAAATTAAATTGTTACAGCATCCGCTATCAGTACTATCAGTAAAAGAAATGAAAATAAAAATGAACTGTTTAAAGCAAAAAAAAAATTCAAACAAACCAAGGAAATTAATGGAATGAATGAATGAAGGAAGGATGGATGGATGGAAGAAAGAAAGAAGGAAAGAAAGAAAGAAAAGAAAGAAAGAAAGAAAGAAAAAAGGAAAAAGGAAATTATACTGAACCTGCAAAACTACATGATAGTATTGACAGAGAATGTGGCTATACAAAAAGTATTTTATAATATAATATAATGTAATGTAATGTAATGTAATGTAATGCAATGCAATGCAATGCAATGCAATGCAATGCAATACAATACAATACAATAACTTTATTGTCATTGTACGTGTATACACAGTATACCCATACAACAAAATTCACTTAACACCCAATGACCAGGTCCAACACTCATAACAATCCCCAAACACCCCCCCACCCCCCACAAATTTCGCACCCCTAAACCACCCAATCATCCACACAACAGACCAAGTAATGCTATCCAACAGCTCACTGATGGTTGTCCTTTAGTTCATTGTTGAGTGCAATTATAGCAATTATCACTAGTATTCTAATTTGTAAAAAGAACATGATATTTCCTTGGAGAAAATGGTTGAATATTTAAAAATAACCGAAAATTACAGAGAAACAAAGACTATTATGAATGGACCCATAACAATAACGGAAGTGTTTCAGGCTATTAAAAAGATTAAATCATGAAAAATACCAGGACAGGATGGATTATCAGTCTCCTATTATAATCATTTGGAGGCTGAACTCCTACAACCCTTATAAAATATGACAAATTCTATTTAATAGGGAGGAAAAATGCCAAAGAGGCTAATGTAGCATTTATACCAAGAAAGGGACAGGATTTGACTGTAATAATAAACAAATTATAGACAATATAATTCCTGAATAATAATTATAATGTCAGGTTTCGGTGCTATCTTGAATAAACTTCATTCTCAAGCGCAAACTCTCTAATGAATCACTTTTATTTTAAGAATAGCAGAGTCCGACATTCCTGATTCATTTTGCAGCCAAACTGGCCCCTCCTTCCAACCCCCTCCTCTTCCGCACTCCAACCCCAATGTCCCATTGGCCATCATGCAGATCCATCTCTACATCCCAGCACGTTCTTTTCACAGGAATGTAGCCCCCCTCCTCGTCTCCCAGGAAACACTATCTGTAACATACAAAAACTAGGTAAAAGTTCATCTCAGCAATAAATCAAGCTTCTGCTCTCTCTCTGCTTCATCTCGTTATGTCAGCGCTGGAAGAGAGCCTAATTTGGAATGCTGACATATAAATTGTTCACGGTGATCCTAGCTAATAGATTGAAAATAATCTTGCAATAATTTATTCATGAAGATCAATATAGATTTTTACGTAAAAGACAGTTAATAGTCAATGTCAGAACTGTGTTGGCATTCTAGAATATTTGGACCATCATAATAAAAAATAAGATGCATTAACTTTTTTAGATGCAGAGAAAGCTTTTGACAATTTAAACTGAGGTTTTCTATTTAAACCTTTGGAAGAAAGAAATTTTGAAGAAAATTTTATAACATGAATCAAGTCAATTTATACTTCATAGAAACCATAAATTATTGTTAATGGAGGTCCAACAAAAACCATGTGAGAAACAAAAAAGAACAAGACAGACTGTCTCCTCTTTGGTTCATTTTGGTTTCTGGAATTTTGAACAGAAACACAAGACTGGATGAGAGGGTTGTGGGAGTTAAGATTTAAAAGGAGACTTGAGACTTAAAAGTTTTTGCAGATGATTTGGTACATGTTTTGGAAGATCCTTTAGAGAAAATTGAAATATTAATGGGAAAATTAAAAGAATTTAGTGCATTAACAGGTTTTAAGATTAACAAACAAATAAAAAAGATGTCAACAAAAAAGTATGACGATACAAGGCCAAACACAATTTATGAATAAATATCTTTAGCAGTTAAAACTGTCGGGATCCTGTTTGCTATCTACTTACTTCCCTGTCTTCCCAACTTTCTTGCTGCCAGTTAGTCCATTTTAACTTCCTTTTCCTTGCTCATGAGAATTTTTTTTAGCATCTACGAATCTGGTTAGTTTAACTTCCAGATTTCATAGACTGAACTTATCTAAAAAAATAGTTTATCCATTTGAGAGATCATGTGATAAGATACCTGATTGTATTTCTTTCAATTTCTCTTAATTTAATCATATAATTTCTAATCCTTCGATCATCTTACATATTTCTCTGACCTTGTTCCAATTTGTCAGAGTCTTTCAAAAGTTTGATGCTCAGAAATGGACATAATGCTCACCAATATAGAATAATATAAAACGTTTTAACAATCCTGTAATAATGCTGGCTCATATTCATTTTGATTGATTATACTTCCCTGATTTTTTTCTGAATAATGACCAAATTTCTTCCTATTCTATTTGTACATTTAATTTGTTTCCTAAATTGAATTTGTATTAGACTTTACTCTGTTATTTCTTGCATGTATCTCCAATTTATCAGAATATATCAAGAATGTTTAATTTTTATTTTTTGTCTTCCAGTATCCCAACTGTTTTGTGTCATTTGTATTTTCTCTACTTATGCATTCAATTCATGAATAAAATGTTGATTGGTACAGACCAAAAACAGAACTTTGTGATACTCATATAATATTCTCCAACAGTTAGATGTAGATTCTTTGAGTTTGATTTTCAAATCTTCCTAAGCCTTCTACTGTATTGCTTCATTGGAATTATTTGTGTCTTCATTTTTAGTATTCCATTCTTAGGAATGGATTTTTTTGGGGGGGGGAATTATTTTTCTTTTTCCATTTGTCTTTACTGCCATGGAATCATACTCATCATTGTTTTCAATTTATTTCCTGCAGAATTCCGGCTAATTCTGCTTTATTGACTAAGTCTTCCATTTTAGTTAGTGTCAAGCCAAGGACAGTTGATTTTATTGTATCTTCTAGAAAACAGAAAGTTGTAGGCAGTTGGAAGGATTATGCTTGGCAAAAATTGTCTCCCAACAGATGGGATAATTTAAGTCCCCAATCACTACCACTTCATGTCTTCTTGAAAGAACTGCAGCTTGATTCTGGAAAGCATCATTACCTTATCCTTGTTTGAGGTGATACCATTAATTTTATGCTTTCATTTACTCTTTCACATAATTTAGTCCAGATGTTCTGTACACTATTGCCAATCTAATTTGCTTGGCTTTCTAAACAGGTGTAGATACTTTTAACAGTGCAACTCCTCCCTTTCCATTGTTCCTGTTCCTTTTGAAGAAACTGCACTCTTCAATGGCTACACTCCAGTCATGTTTCAGTTATACCTATTAAATCATATTTGCCACTTCATTAAGAGTTTAAGTTCATCTTGTTGATTTGCTTTGAACATGAATTTGGGCTAAGAATCTGATGAGCCAATGTTCACACTTATTCCTCATTAAATAATTTAATAAGTCCCATTACAAAAACATGTCCACATCCTTTTATATTGCATAAATCTTTATCTGAAGTCCTATAGCAGGGGTGTCAAACTCGATTTCATTTAGGGTTGCATCAGGGTTGTGTTTGACCTTGGGGGGCTGGGGGGGATGACTGGGATGGTGTAGGCATGTCCCTCTACCAGCGAAAACGGAGCTCAAAGGCCCCGTTTTCAGCCAGGACGGCCTCCTTTCGCTTCTCCTAGCAAAAACAGAGCACCCCCCCTCCCAGCTCCATTTTTGCTGGCAGAGGTCTGCAGGGTGCTGTCCTGGCTGAAAATGGAGCCTGGGATGGCCACATGCAGCCCTCCCAAGCTCCATTTTTGCTGGCCAAGGCACCACAGGCCAGTCTTTCCCTGTTTCCAGGGCGGTCCTGAGGGCCAAATCTAAGCATCCCTTGAGCAACCATCAAGGCCTTGAGTTTGACACCCCTGTCCTATAAGATTTACTTTAAAGTCCACTGATTCTCCAGTCAAATACACACATACTGGACCTTGTGAAGTTCAATCTATTTAGATAACTCAGGCAATGGTTCTAAAACCCATCGTCTCTTCCGTTTTTTATCAATACCATTTCTGAAATCTGTCCATCTAAAATATTCCTACCATTTTAAATTCTCTTAATTATTTGTTTACTTTGACCTCAACATCACCCAATTCCAAGCCAAATTTGAGTCGTTAAGAATACAAAAGCAATACAAATGCAACTATATAAACAGAAATACAATAATAAATGAAATGGCAAATCTGGGGAACTACATCAGAATATATGTCTTCTGCCGTAACAAAAATATCTAACATAGGGGTTCCATCTACCTTACTCCAAGGCCTCAGGGAAGGGACAGGACTCTAAAGTCTTCTAAAATTACCACAGGGTGGGAGCCGTCCAAATCTTGAGGGGACCTCATTCCATTCTTGAACTTCTTGTCTAGCTGCTCAGATTTCACAGGGACACAGTTTTACTGTTTTGATATTATTTCATTGCACCTTGATTAGTAGGAGGAATAACTGTCAATAGACTTGAAAAAGTCACATCCCCAATTCATGGGAGAGAGAACATAAGAAGGGAAGTGCAAACAGATGTACTCAATTTATATCTGTTTTCCTCATTAAAAAAAAAGACCAATTACCATGACTTTTCTCTTTGTTTTATATCTTATAAGTATTCCACCACACCAGTTAGGTATTTTTCTTCTTAACTCCACTTTTGACCCCTTGTTAGTTTTCAACATTTGGTTGGTTGCTTAGAAAGCTGACTGCCTTATATTCCTCCTACAATTAGCTTCTGCTTGCTCAAAAGATAACAGTTACTCACCCACTTTAGGCAACTCTGGGGGCACCACCTTTGCAATATGTAGCTGTTCAGAAGACACTGCTGAACACACAGTTCCTTAGAAAACACAGCACCCCAGTTAATCTCTGTTCTATTTTGTCACTTTATCCTATTGAAACTTACGTTATTTATTTTAGGAAATGTATGCTTTCTATCTTCCCCCATCTAAAGTAAAAGAAATGCTGTTATTAAGCTGCTTCTAGCTAAATGAAAATCTTCATCCCCCCTCACAATTAGTTGTAAATTATTTAAATAATTTGGAATCTATTACATTGCAGTCCATAGAATTATCCTAAATGACTATGATACACAGGAATTGCAGATAAAAGAATGCCGTCATTTAGATGTGAAAATTTAGAATAGGCTTGAAATGAAGTGAGAAAAAGCTCACTTGATTTGAGAGTACAAGTGGTGGGTACAATCCTGCCAGATTTAAAGAGGTTGCCACAAATTCAATAAATAAATTGTTTTATTGATGAATTCTTCTCCACTGGCATCCAGATAGGATGTTACTCACTGACAAGGAAGCTGGGAAAAGCACCTCCAGTTAAACATATCACAACACAGATTCAAATTTGCTACAGCAATTGTGTTTAATATATGGGGCACATTTTCAATTACAGGATATAGAAGCTGAAACCTCGAGTTTGGCCAAATTAGTTATTATTCGTACACTGATATTATATTAAACCAGTCAGAGGCTGCATATCTGTTGTGTGTCCTTTATTTCAAATTTCTAGCCAGAGAAATGAACTTGATGGTCTAACTGGCTCCTTCCAATTATATTTCTTATAAATTATTATTTATTGAAATGCAAATAATCTTGAAGTGGAGAGGTAGCAATTTCTGTTTAAACCATTTTTTCCCCTTGTCATCAATATCTCTTGACCTCCAGAATTGACTCTTTCAGTTCACTGACATGTGCAGCCTTATTATTGTATCATTTGATAAAAATGTTAATTTTCATATTCGCTGTCAAAGTAAGATTAATTTAATTCACCTATCGGACTATGCCATAATGAGGTTTGTTCAATTTTTGCTTAGTGTACAATACAAAACCCAACCATACGTGATTTAGGTTTAGCACAATGAATGACCCAGATCATTACTGATTTTCAACCCTTATTATATGTAAATAATGTTACAAAGCAAGGTCGCATCTTGAAACACTGTTGATTTATTAACTATGACGGTTTTTCATATATTTTCATACATAAACTTTGCATGAGAAGAAAGATGAAATAATTTTGGTAGTAGTAGTTTTAATTCTTTTTCTATGGTGATAATGTTTACTGCAAGAGGCAGTGAGTTAACAATCATGCTTGTAGCTATCTTTTTCCATAGTAGGTTAGGCATAATCATTTCCTTAAGCATTAATTCTCATTTTATATTGTCTAGACCTCTTAAATAGGTTAAAGCTCCGGTAATCACTCTAATTTTTCAGCACTTTTCTTAGGGCATATCTACACTGCTCCTGTCCTGTGCACATGGCAGCTTCAACCTAAGCTGGCTTTAAAAAGTGTCCAGACTGAGACACTTTGGCAACAGCTTTCAAGGTCTTCCTTTTTGCATAATTTCTCTTCTGCTGTCTCTTGCTGTGTCTTTGTTCCAAGACAGCAATTGCCAATCAATTTCCTTTCTGTGGGTGGTATTCCAGACATAAATATTTTAATATATTATATGCTAGTGTGCATTTCAATGCTTTTATCTTGTATATACAATTAATTTGATGTACAGAGTTCCGCCCCAGATCTTCTTCCAATATCCACATGTACTTTAATGAGATAAAGCCAGTGGATTACGAAATAAGATGTAGCTGAGGACCAGGGTTTTCGTTTCATTATTATATGCATGTGGTTCAAGACATAGTAGTTAGATTGTCATATTACACTAAGACTTAACTTATGGTTCATATGGCCAAATGTTTGTTTTAGTCATCATGCTAAACCAAAGTCAAACAAACAAAATTATCGCTTATGCCAGGTGTGAACTCACTGGGTGCCTGTGCCTGTCGAGAGTAATAAAGACAATTTGCTCCCTACACATCACTGTAAAAGTATAAAAATGCTTATAGTAATGCCAGGCACTGCTCAATTAATTAATTAATTTTCTTTGTAAATCTAGGAATTCTGTGGTGATATCAGTCTTGCAGAGTAGTTCTTTGTATACAACTATCTTCTTTCATTTTATGGTGCTTCTCTTTTATAAATTGCTGCTAGTATGTTTGGGCATATCATGCCTAACCTGCAAAAATCTGATCCACCATTAAATTTCATTTTAGACTCATTTTAACTTTTTCTTTTCAGGTATGTTCATTCAGATTTTTGCAGGCCAAATATGATTTATTCATCTTATGCTTTGCGTTAGAAAGTTCTGTATTATTTTATTCTGATTTCTGACACAATGAATGGCCAATACAGGGACCCACAAATTAAATGTAAAGAAGTCAAATATCGGCAAGTATTGTGGGCCCAATAGGCAAAAGAAAACTCAGGATTGTATAGGAGGGAAACATGTGGAAGACAGTGGTGAAATCCACTTACCTTCGCTACCGGTTTGGGTGTGCTCCCATGCGGGATCGTGCATGTGCCTCTTCTGCACATGCACAGAACCTTATGCACATGCTCAGATGGTTAAAAAATGGGACGTAATGATGTCCTGGCGGGTGGGCAGAGCCTCCCACTGCCGGCACTACCGGTTCGGTGAGCTGGATAGAACTGGTGAGATTTCACTGCTGGTGGAAGAACCTTCATTCTGAAGTGGATAGACAATAGCTAAAATGATGCCGCTGCTGAAATATGTAAGAGTCTCTCTCCCTCTCCCTCTCTCCCTCACCCCCTTCTCTTCCTCATCCCCCTCTCTCCATTTTCTTCTATTCAAATGCTGAATTCATTTTACAAAAATGAATTTTCTATGCCTGAATATGCATTGAACACATATAGTATGGTACCTTATTATATCATACATTTAGCAAGTTCCCTTTTACTGAATAAAGCCTTTTGTATAATGGACGAAGTGGCATATAAATAATTTTCCTTGACATTGCTTTGGATTGAATCAAGGGAGTATTGACAGTTTACATAAAGTCCTTTTAATTGGGGTGACTGACAAACACAAATCCCTAAATGACAGTGGATGGCTTTAAAATGTAATATAAAAAGCATCAACCTGCATTGTATACAATAATTTCTTTCTAAATTGGAAGTACTTTCCTTGCAAATTGTCAGAAAAGTTTTCTTTTGCCTGGTTGTATTCGAAAAACAGGTGGATGGCAAGCTGCTCAAAATTGCTTTATCCATATGCCACTGTTCAGTGGCTGTAACAAATCAAATTTTAGAATTCTCTGATATAGTTGCAATGCTGGCCTGCTTAGCAGCTTATTAACAAGGAAAGGTTGTTAGAATTGGGGCAGGAGGGTTGCATTAATCAACACCATCTTATGTTGCCTTAGAAGAAGAGGATTGTAAATGTAATGATGTACCCTTTTGAGTGACTGTGGGTTTTTTTCCCGGTAAGTGAAAGAACCTCAGCTTTTTACATGATACAGGTTGAGGAAAAACCCAGCATCCACAAAAATCCTAAACACACTCTACTCTACCTGTCTTTGTCCTTCCTTGTTGAGATGATGTGGAAACCCAAGCTCAAACCCAAGTTCTGCTTAGTGTCTTAAAATGCATGGGCAACAGTCTCTCAGGAACAGAGAGTATTCCTGAGTGCCTAAGGAACAGAATCTCTCAGGAACAGAGTTTAAATGGCAACTATATACAGTATATATTCTTGGTAACCAGGCAAGGGCAAATAATTAAAATAACACCCTGTTCTTTTAGCATTATATACTGGATCACAAGTCTCCCTTGATCTGTTTCCTATTTGCAAACCCATGTCTTTATTATATTAGCTTTACTAATGTGTCTTCTCTGAAGCAATTTTGAGTAAAAAAATCTGGATGTCCACTAGTTGACAGCAAACATTTACTTTTTTCTATCATCTAGTGTCCATTTTATAATCTAGTTGTCAACTGTCTGACTTGTGCAACCAAAATAAGGAAAGCTTTGAATTCCCAAAAGTAAAACTTTATTGGATATACCATTTTGATACTGAAGAATAAAAACTGACTCTGGTTTTCCCGTGCAAATGCTTGCTTAGTTAAACAATAGCTTCCCTTTCTCCCAACCCCTGGGTGATCACATTGTCCAATTATGAGATCTCATTTTATTATGGGAACAGTCCATCTCTGTTTCAAGCACCTGCAGTGGTAACCTTGATGGTTCCCAGGCTCTCATAGTCCATGCACACATTCTCAGCATTCTATTTCATCCTTCACTCTCTCCAGTTCATTGGCAAGTTGAAGAGCATTAAGGTTTGAAAGAAGCAAAGCAGTTCAATCTTGACACTTGTTACCAAAGCCTTGCCTAATTTGTAAAGGAGCCTTATATCTCAAAGAAGGCATAGTTCTTCTGCCTTTCTTTTGCTTCTTGATCCTTGTTGGATTCTCCAGTCCATTTGCTAATTGTTCAGAAGTATCTTGAAAATATCTTTCAGTTGTTTGCCCTTTTTCATCTTCCAATTCCTATGACTCCTCTGCCAATGCTTCTAAACAACCATTAGCTTTAAACGCCTTGGTTGAAAGTAGCTCAAAAGCTCAAACGCTTTCTTGACATGTTCTTCTGGACTGATCAAAATGTGGTAATGCACCATCCCAAATGTATTGGTCACCAGCAAGTTCCAAATCCTATTGATTTCTTAAACTAAACATTTAATTTAAATAGTTTAACAGTCACCTAAGTCTGCATAGGTTCAAACTATATACCTATTATTTTATCCTCTTCTAGATTTAAAAATTGAAAGATTTTTTTTTGTATATTTCCCATAAGCTTCGCTCTTAAATTCAATGGATAAAAAAATATCTATTCTTAGCTATGTTTGGACTGAAGGAAAGAAGGTTATTGAGAAGGAAGTCAGTTAGATTGACAACATCATTGAAGATAATCAATTTAAATTGGAGCACTTACTTAGTTTTCTAATTCTTAATGTGTGGAGGATTTAATATGAAGGCAGAATACCTTTAAACTTACTTGCAGAAGAACTGTCTATTACAGAAACCATCACTCAGTCCTGCCTATGGCAGCACTCTGGAATGTCAAAGGAATGAGTGGTTAATAAAAAAAAGATCTAAATTCAGGTATTAGACAGAAAAGGAAATGTCAAAGGAATGAAAGAAACCGTAATAAAATACGTGGAATAAATGAAGTAGAGTACGTACAACAAAAAGACCTGAAATGTTACATTTTGAAAGTTTCAAGAGAGTTATGTGATTGGAGGATCCAATCTGTGTTAGTCACTGGGACCAGAGGTTTAGTCTGGAGTCCATCATTTGCCTTCATTCATGAATTATGTTATTGTCCTGTTATACATCTAGTTTCTGATGGAAACTTTTCTAAGTCATGCTAATTTATATAATTATTACTCTCTTTTGATTATAGTGTGAAAGCATTATTGTGAGAGCTCTTTGAGAAAAGATATCATACTTATTATTTTTTTCCCTACTGACGCTCACTATTTTTTAAAAAAACCTTTGCGCACAACTGGTGCTGCAAAAAAAAAAAAAAAATGGAATTGGATATTCCAATTTAGGATTGAAAAGAACCTTGTCAAGCATCTTTCAAATCTTTTAAAGATAGCTTTTTAGGAGAATTAGATGTACTGCTTGTTACGGTTTATGTATCACTTTATTTACACAGTTGTATTTATTCTGTAAGGAGTTTAATGTCAATTAAACTGAGCCTTGATAGTACAGTGGTTTGGTGCACCCTGTCATTAACACAGCTGCCTGCAATTTCTGCTGGTTCGAATCTCTCCAAGGCTCAAGGTTGACTCAGCCTTCCATCCTTTCTAAGGTAGGTGAAATGAGGACCCAGTTTGTGGGGGCAATAAGCTGACTTTGTATAAAATATACAAAAGAATGAAGGCTATTGCTTAACGCATTTTAAGCTGCCCTGAGTCTCTGGAGAAGGGCGGCATATAAATCAAATTAAAAAAAAAATTAGACCTGAAATGACATAGAAACTATGGTAGAAAGAAAAGTTAGACAAAACCCTGTGAGAGAGGAAGCTGTATTCTAAATGATAGCAAGGCACCGTGTAACAGGGAAAGGGGCATGAGATATGTAGAAGTAATTAGATAAACTGCCAGTGGGCCTGGGGAACCCAGAACGGGTTGGAACCCATTAAATGGCTCGTATGATGTGCTGTCGCCGGGGTGGGTAGTGGGTGATCGTGGGTGAGTATAGTATAGTATAGTATAATATTATATTGATTCTTTTTTATTAGTTTTATTGTTTTAAATAATTTTATATTCTGTAAGCCGCCTTGAGTTACCACGTGCGAATAGGCAGCAATATAAATTCAATATATAGATAAATGAAATAAACAGATTGGGTTTTTATTATTTTTGGAATCCTTCAAGAAGTAGAACAAGACATTATAAATTATCAGTCACTATAGGTTTATGCTGAAGGTTTAAGGGAACCCTATAACCTTGCTGATCTTTAATACCAAAATGGAATTAAAAAAAAAAACACATTGGAATAAAAGAATTCAATTATCTTATGTCCTTGGACAACAAAGTTGAGTAACAAGCAAGTATTGGGGCTCATAACACCAGGCATGTCACTAGAAGGCAAAATCACAAAACTGTGTTTCACTTACTTAGGCCACGTCATGCAGGGGAAGTCACTGGAGAAAGCACTCATGTTTGGAAGTTAGCGGTAAAAGAAAACCAGGCCAGCAAAGAACACAGTGATGGGACACCTTCTAAGTTGACACCAACCAAAGCATAGAACAACTCAAAAAGCAGTGCAAGATTGAAAAACATGGAGAGACCTGGCCCATAGAATTGCTAAAAGTTGGACATGACTGGATGGATAACATCATCATCGCCTATGTTAGAACTAGTAGTGATAGACTCTGTGTCATTTAAGCATTTAAGCTACTAAAACAAATTGAATGAGTCTACATCTGGATTTCTAGTTCAGTCTCATGGACAGAACACTCACAGAGAAGAAACATCAAGATGAGTACCTATTATTTAAAAGTTAAATACTGAAGCTGCAGCTGAAAATATCTCCAATAAATAAGAAAGATGAGAGGAATTTAAGGAAATGGGGATAGCTGCATAAGAGGCTTTCTGAAGAAATCTACCAGGGACAAATATCTATAAGAAAGAGACATGAACCATGAAGAGTGGTACAAATTAATAAGCAAAACTTGTACGGGAAGTATCAAGATGGTTATAACTCATAGAAGGAATGCTAAAAATAGCCAAAAGGAAGAAAAACAAGGAAGCAGTGAATCTGCTGGGTAAAGTGGAAGGAAAAATATAAACAAGCAACAGAGCAAGCAGAACTGCTGAATTTGCACATTGCAACTACATTAATAAATGGTGCACATCTTGCCATATGTTTTCTTTCTTGTCACAAACATACTTTCTTATTAATAATGTTCTTAATCACTTGCTTAAAAACGTTACTGCATATTTTCAAAGCCCTTTGAGGGCTAGTTTGTTTGAAAGACAGTCTAAAATTATTTTTCACAGTTGATTTATTTCCTTGCCGATTTCCTTGTTGATTTATTTTAGCAGCTTTTCTTACTCATTTGAGCTAAATAAATGTAATTCAGATGGAAACAAAGGACACAACATGTAGCTGGCTACAGCTGGAAAGGTGTTTTGGAAACCTTTCTTGAAACTGCTATTTCTCCTTCAGAGTTACATAAAAATGTGTCATGGGAAAAATATTCAGAGCGACATGGGTGTTGACATAAAGTACAGTCAGTTTGAATTTTCATTTTAAAGTTCCCTTGCCTATAGATACAGTTACTTGAAATGGCATGAAATTGCTAAATTGCTTTATATTTGAGAAGCCCCAGTTCCCTTTGTATGACATCCTGGAAATGGTTGTCATACAACAATATGTATTCTCCTCCTCCAAATATATAAGAAACTAGAGAAAAGGCATCAGTGTCAGATCAACCTTGCCTTCTGATCTGCAATTCAAATAGCTTAAAAAGATGGTTGGAGGGGGTAGATTTTCTCCCCCCTGCTGACTGTTTGTGTTTATTTTGCTGCATATTTCAGCTGTGCAACTATTTCTAATGAGAGGATTTTGTACCAGTTACCAAAACCCCCACAAATCAAACCAACCAACCCCCCTTACCCCCCTCCACTCAAAAACCAGGTAATGTGTAAGTGGAAGGAAAATAAATATATTAATGTAGACGAAATAAATAGGAAACATTTTACAATCTTGGTAGCTAGATATTTTCTACCACACAGAAATAAGTGAAAAGCAACATTTGTAAATTAAAATAACAAGCCTGGGCCAGAAATTGCATTTCTCCTCAACATTGCATTGCTGAGTCAGAAGGGATCTTGGAGACCTTCTAATCCTACCCCCTTGCTCAAGCAGGAAATAATCCTATACCATTTCAGAAGAAAGCAACATTTCAGAGGCAACTTTGTTCACTTGTGCATGGACAGTGGGGATTCTTGCTGAGGTCCTATTACGTTGTTCTGATAACCTTCTTTGGACAGGTCCACCAATTGCAAGTGACTTTTATTTATTTATTTATTTATTTATTATAAAAATTTATATGCCGGCTTTCTCCCATAGGACTCGGAGCGGTTCACACAATAAAAACCACAACAATAAAATACTAAAAACCAATCTGAATTTAAAATCACCCAAATTAAAAACCTCATAGTCGGTCAGGGAATTTGCTGAAAAAGCCATGTCTTCAGGCCAGCGTGGAAAGTGCAGAGATCGGGAGCCGTCCGGAGCTCGGTGGGTAACCCATTCCAGAGGGCCGGTCGGCCACAGAGAACGCCCTCATCCTGGGGGTTGCCAGCCAACATTGTCTGGCCGATGGCACCTGGAAGAGGGCAGCTCTATGAGAACGCACTGGGAAGTGGGAAGCCGATAGGAGGTGGTCCTACAAGTACCTCGGGCCCATGCCATGAAGGGCTTTGTAGGTAAGTACCAGCACCTTGAAGCGGATCCGGAAGGCCACCAGCAGCCAGTGCAGCTCGCGCAGGAGAGGTGTTGCATGGGAGTAACGAGAAATTCCTGTAACAACCCGCGCAGCCGCATTCTGGGCCAGTTGGAGCCTCTGGGTGCACCCCAAGGGCAGCCCCATGTAGAGGGCATTGCAATAATCCAACCAAGAGATGATGAGAGCTTGAGTGACTGTGCGGAGGGCATCCCTGTCTAGGAAAGGCCGCAACTGGCACACTAGGCGAACCTGTGCAAAAGCCCCCCTTGTCACGGCCATTAAATAATCTACCAAGGACAGCTGTGAATCAAGGTGGATGCCAAGATTGCGAGCCCTTTCAGAGGGAATAAGCAACTCCCCTCCCATCAAAAGTGACAGGGTGACTAGATCAGGAGATGCCAGGATCCACAGCCACTCGGTCTTGGAGAGGTTGAGTCTGAGCCTGTTTCTACCCATCCAGACCCGTACCGCCTCCAGGCACTTAGACTTTTAGCATATATGAACCATCTAGCTCCAGTTATTCCTAGAGGAGGCCATCCAAGTCATGAAAAGGGAAACAACAAGGCAGATTCCCCCTCATTCTTTAGGAACAGGACTTATGTGGCTTCCTGAAGTGGCTTTGAAAAACAACATTCAGGTGTGCTTGATCTGGCTGAATAGCAGTGCAGAAGAACAAAATTGGCCTGCTATGATGCAGGATGGGCTTCAGGGTGATTTAGACTTTCCAAAACTTGAGAAACATCATCTGCTATCTGCCAAGAAAGATTAATATTCCAACCCTGCTGTTTTTTAATTAAAAAAGTCATTTAAATACAAGAGTTAGGGAAACTGCCAAGAACCATTAAAAATACCTGTCCTGTAATTATCCCCCAAACTCTTTTTCCATTAATTTTTTTTCCTTCTGTGTTTTCTACCTATAGTCTTGACAGATTTTCCCTCCTCCCCCTCCCACACCATTTCATCTACCTGCAGTGGTGACATTACGGTATGCAGCTGGCTGCTTATGTCCTTACAACCCTCCAAAAAGCTGCCGTTTGGAAAATCCCTAAAATGAATCCGCTTTCCAGCGATTACTAGGAACTTTCTAGGGTTTTCACTCCCCCATTTAGAATTCTAGAGAATATTAGGAAGAGGTTGTGTAAAGGATGGGTGTGTATACAGTACTTTGTCAGGGAGATAGGAAAGGAGTAATGTTTTGTAGAAGAATTTTTTAGAATCTTCTATGCAACAATAATATGAATTTCAATTCAACATTTCTTGACCAACTGGAAATTGCTACCTTTCTTTCTTTCTTTCTTTCTTTCTTTCTTTCTTTCTTTCTTTCTTTCTTTCTTTCTTTCTTTCTTTCTCTTTCTTTCTTTCTTTCTTTCTTTCTTTCTTTCTTTCTTTCTTTCTTTTTTGATCGAAAACTTTCCTTTTCCCTTTCTTTCCCTTTCGTCTTTCCCTTTCCCTTTGCTGTCTTTCTATCATACTCAAGCTTTCCTTAAAACTCATCACATGCTGTGATTGCTCTCGGTTGCTAAAAGCAAAATTACATGAATATCGGGCTCAGGGCTCAGTTACTGGGTTCACACCTTTTCTTGTTTGTGACTAAACCCATGGCCTTCATTCGTCCAATTGCATTTGTTATTGTTTTTTAATAAAATATAGTTAAATAAACCCAAGGTTAACAAACAGTGGTTTGGCATGATTTGTAAATCCAGCTATTGAACTCTTTGAAGGTTCCTGGACTGCCTTTTATTCTGAGATAAAGCTGATAGAAAGCAAACGCTACACATTTTGCCAAAATAAACACCAGCTATTAATTTCTATTCTGATAATATGAGAAGATAAGGCTCACCAGATGACCAACCCATCTGTTTTCCAGGCTTTTGCAATAGCAGTCCAAATATTTTAGAGTCCCTCTATTTTTACATTCATAGCATTAATATCTTGAGCTTGCCTGCACTTTTGTACATCTATCCTGATACCCATCTTTTGATGAACATGTCAACTAATTGGCATTTACTTGCGGCCTCCAACTAGCCAATGGATTGATGACCTTTGCACATACCTGCAGGTTCTGCCTGAACTCCAAAACACACAAGCCTGAACTGACTGTGAACTAACAAAAGAAAATAGTTAGCTTTTGCTTCCTTCATCTGGAGTTGTATAGCAAAGAAAAAAAGGTATTCTTTTTTTTTTTATTATTATTTATTTATTTATTTAAAATTTATATACCACCCTTCTCCCGGAGGACTCAGGGCGGTGTACAGCCACAAATAAGAAACATAAAATACAAACATTAAAAACAATTAAAAGAATATATATCTATTTGGCCCCATAATTTAAAAAGTGACAAATGAATTAAAAACATTTAAAAAATTTTTTAAGCCAGCCCAGCTTGCTGGAAAAGGAAAGTTTTAAAGGCACGGTGGAAGGCACCGAGATCTTGGATTCTCCTTATCTCTGGGGGCAGCTGATTCCACAGGGTAGGTGCCCCCACAAGGTGCCCCTTCTAAATTCAAGCTCCATGAGGGTTAGGAGGGTTAGGAGCAGTGGTGAAATCTGAACCGGTTTGCCACTGGCTCGCTGGCCACGCATGCATGCTGCACGCCAAAAGGAGGCCTGGGAAGGTAAGTAGAACAACGAGGAGGGGGGAATCAGCTGTGCCACACGATTTAGATTAACTAGAAAACAGGATTTCCTGCTTTTTTTTTTTTTTTCTTTAATTTATATGCCACCCTTCTCTGGAGACTCAGGGCGGATTACAATGCATTAAGCAATAGCCTTCATACTTTTGTATATTTATACAAAGTCATCTTATTGGCCCCACAATCTGGGTCCTCAGTACTTTCTAGTGATTTTAAATCGCGCAGCACAGCTGATCATTGGAAATACTGGTTCGGAGGAACCAGTAGCTTTTTTTTACTACTGGTTTGCCAGAACCAGTAGTTTTTATCACTACAGGTTTGCCTGAACCGGTGCGAACTGGTAGCATTCCACCACTGGTTAGGAGTAAGAAAGACTGATTGTAAATATGCAAACCAAAGCCCCTGCCTACTGTAGCTTGTATAATGAAACCCTTCTGTGCTTCCAAATATTATAGCTTGGTGCTAAACTCTGTACTGAAGATCAGAACCATTCTAACTCCACCTCTCCAGTTCTGAATCTTATTCATTAGACAGGCCCATAACACTTCCTGAGAATACATATATGCAGAGCAAATGTGACTGTTTTGTGCATCCATGCCTGCAGAGAACTGAGTAAACAAAGGTGTATTTCATTCCTGCCTTCTTTTTATGTAACTTTTATGTTAATCCCAAAACATATAGACTTTCCCAAAATGTGCATTCCATTTGTCATCACTAGATTATAAACCTATTTCCATCCTTTTGTATATCAATGCTGCCAATAATCCTTCCTTTCTCGGAGCTGCTTTTTTGGTGTATATTTCAGGCATGATGGAAAACTATATATATTTATTGCTCTAAAACAAAGTTATTCAGTATTATTCAATGAGGAACAGACTGTTACCTTAATTGGAAAACCAGTGGTATACAAACTGATCAAATTATGGTTTTCAAATATTAATAAATCCACTTTCAGTTTTCCAGCACTTGGAAACAACAGATTCTAGAAATGAATGTACATATTTAAAACCTCTGATGCGATAATTGGATTTGCTATTTGCAATGATAATAAATGTGTCTCTTCAGCAGTTATTCAGAAGCAAATAACTAATCTTTCTTTTGTACCATACATAACATCAAGGCTATGGAGATATAATGGCCTTTGAAGCAATCCAATCCAAATGTATAAGAATTATGCATCGTATTCCACAATCCATGTCAAATTCCTATTTGGCTGAAACTAGGCTATGCTTCCAAGGAGGCCTATGTGAAAATTTGTTGCTGGAAATCCTGGTTGAAACAAATTTTATGGTTTAATTTGTGTTCCAACCTATTTATACTGAAAATATCCTGTTGGACAAAAGTATAGGCTTTTGTTTATCATAGTACAGACTCTCAGATCAATCTGATTAATTCTGAGACCAGGAGAAACTATGCTGTTTATCATTACTAGCAAGCCTTTAAACGGTTTTCATCATTCCTATTTTTCTAACACTTTTTATTTTGCCTAGAACTCAAATATTCACCCTTTGAGGAACATCCCATATTCAGTACAACCCCATCCATTCCTAAATCCATAGATTAGCCTGAAATAGAGATGCTGCACTTTCTACTAGTAGATTTGATCTCCAAAAACAAACAGTTTTATTCACTTGCAACTGCTGCTGAGCAGATGCTGTGTTCGAATCATATTTCGACTTGGATGATTTGGAGATTCACATTGTGCCAAGAAGATTAAGGTTTTTAATGTCTGCTGCCACCACAATCTCTTTTAATGAGTCAACTCCTCAGTTTGTTATTGATTAATCTGTGTAGTCTGTTGACCTTTGATGATAAATTAAGAATATGGGGAAAAAAAATTCTTTGCATAAACTGTTGTATGCCACTTATGTTTTAACAGAATAGGATCTTTATTGAGGTCAATGGCCAGTCCATAAAGCCCTTGGATACATAGAATTGTGGTTTCTAACTTAAATACAGTATCAGACTTATATTTTTAAATACAATCTATTTTTATATTGATGCATATTCTCATTGATTAATCTGCCATTGCTGTGTACAATTTTCAATAAAATGCATATCCTAGTAGCTGTTATCATATATAGGGCCAACTCTGTGTACTTTGTAGAACTATGAAGCTTAGTAATGTTTAACAGAAAAGTAGCTGGCAGGAAAGAAAAGTTGAGGTTTAGAATTGTTTTCTTTTTCTGATAAATCACCTTCCAGATTTGTTGAGTTTTATGACATTGCTTCCAAGTATTGAACAAATAATCCAAACTGAATATTGCAGTTCCATCAGGGCTTTAAATATGAATGATCTATTTTAGCAACTGGCAGTATATATTGGGCAAAAAACACTGTGTCCCAATTTTGTCTGAGCGTAATATTTGCAATAAATGTAATATTTAGCTTCCATTGGTATTTCCATTGTTGCATATGGATATTCCTGTTCAGAATAAGATTCTATTTAATTGATACATTTAATAGATTCTATTTAATCATACAATTCTTGAATTGTTCAGTTTCTGAATCATATTTTAGGAACAATTTATAAACTAACTGTCCTGAAAGATGGGCTAATTTTTGCTACCAATATTAAAAAACAAAAATCAGAGTCCAGATGCCTCAGGGATCATAATGTTGGCATTATAATCCTACACACAGACCCCAAGTCATTCTATATTGCTTATTTGGGAGCCAAGCACTGGGTTGGCATTTATATGTAACTGGGGTAGCTTATGTCCCAGAGGTGCAGCTGTCCCTTATGTCCCTTCAGGAGGCAACTGGACTTTCTTGGTTTTTTTTGAAGACATTTTGCTTCTCATCCAAGAAGCTTCTTCAGCTCTGACTGGATGGGGAGGAATGGAAGGATTTATATTCCTTGCAGACAGCTGATTATTTGCATCCTTCTAGAGGATCGTTGAAGCACTTGGAGGTTTATCTGTGACTGAGATGACTCTACAGACTCTTGGGGTATCTTATGTGCATCAGAGGCTTTATGCAGCTATTTTGCCTCTTGTTATAAAAACATGCCATTAAAATAAATAATTACATCAGAAATTATTGGTTTGTTGACTGTATTTTAGCACATAAATCAGGGTGGAATTTAGTCCAGATTCCCAGGAGGGAAGAGAGTGCATTCCAGAGGAGCCAAAGTTAAGACAGTTCGTTCTTAGGAGTTCTCAGATACAGGCAGTCCTTGACTTACAACAGTTCATTTAGTGACAGTTCAAAGTTACAACGCCACTGAAAAAATGACCTACGACCATTGTACCATCCCCATAGTCATGTGATCACAATTCAGATACTTGGCAACTGACTCCTATTTATGATGGTTCAAGTTCCCAGGGTCAAGTGATCCCTTTTTGCAACCTTCTGACAAAGTCAATGGGGAAACCACATTCACTTACCAACCATGTAACTAACTTAACAACTACAGTGATTCACTTAACAACTGTGGCAAGAAAGGTTGTAAAATGGGACAAAACTCACTTAACAAACATCTCCCTTAGCAACATAAATTTTCGGCTAAGTTGTGGTTGTTCGTTGAGAACTACTTGTATATGTTTAATGGTGCAAGTAGTTTGCTTTAGTTTGGCAAGATTTCTGTCTCTAAGTGAGGAATAATAAAAGAAACTATTGCCCTCTCAATGGTCTTCAGGCTCAGTGTCCTAGCCATATGAGCCACTGTGGCTACTCTTAATAGTTTAGACCAGTAGTGGGTTCTACTTACCTTCACTACCAATTTGGAATCAGGAATGCACGCAGCACTTCTGCGCGTGCGCAGAGCGTCCATGATGATGTCCGGGTGGGTGGGTGGAGCCTCCCACCGCCGCTGCTACCAGTTCACACGAACTGGGGTGAACTGGTAGAAACCCACCACTGGTTTAGACTTATTTTGAAGCTTTACATTTCTTGGAAAGCAAGCAAACAGGCAGAATGAAATTCTTGAAATAATCTTTATTGTATAATAGTTTTAAAAGATTAAAACAAAAATTCCACAATATTTTTAGCAAGAGAATTCTGAAAAAGCCAGGAACAGAAGTGTAGTTTGCTAAGGATTCCCTTATAACTGTCAAAATAGTTTTAGAAAGCAAAATTAATTAAATGCACTGCATTTATTAAAATGAGAAATAATCATATTTTTTTCATTCTTTATACATTTAAGCTAATTTTCACACAAATGAAGCACTGTCAGTTGAAATTCTATATATAGTTGACACTGATGTTTAATGTCAGAACAATGCCCTGAGGTGCATGCAAATTAAACAGATTTTAATTATTCTGGAGATCCATTCTTTTGTTTTACTGTGTATATTAGTGGAATATTAACAGGAATTCTAAGTGCAACATTGCAACAACAAATTACTTATAACATCAGCGTGAAAAATTGATTTTGTACCATGCCATTGATTCAAAATAGATCTTTATTACCTAGACAATTATATTTTTTCCGAGTTTTCAAATAAAGCTAAAACATGTCCTAAAATAGTCCTTTCTTCTCTTAATGCATATATTAGTGAATTAAACTTTAATGGAAAATATCATAATAAATGTTATCTGTTCCATCCCAAGTTAATACATCAGGGATATAAAGGAGAGCGGTTGCAATTGTTTTTTGGCACACTTACTATTTTTATAGTTTACATTAATAGAGAGACAAATACTTATTTTTAAAATTTTGCTGACATTCCAGTTTATCTGCAGTGGTTGGCTTCTGCATTTTCAACAAATAAAACATCAGTTGTTGCCTCTTCATCTGAAACAGACTGTGAAAGAATTCTCATGCAACTGGAATTCATTTCAATCCTTGATAAAATAATGTTTGCTCCTACTCACATTCCAGGCTATCATCATCATCATCATCATCATCATCATCATATTAATCCAAATGTGGTTTGCTTGTAGGTGGCTTAGTATGCTCTGTGATCTTAAGCACTGTGGTTTAGCACAATTTATGGTTTAATGTGCTGTCTAAATTCAGTCAAATATATCTTCAGCAAATCAGAGTTAAATATGGCTTAGAGTGACCTGTGATCCTGTTTCGACAATCTGAACATCAGCCATATTTTACACTTTGCATGTTTCCACTTTGGATATCACAAAAGAGAAGCTGATCTCTTGCACACTATTATGTATGTGATCTTTCATTAGCTTTTGTGCTTTTCCTATTGAATTCTGTTACCAATTTTACCTTTTCATCAGTTCCATTTCCTCATATACAGTAAGCATCCTCTTTATGTCTACTGAAAAGTAAGTTAGCTTAAGTTCAGTATTTCTAGATTAGTATATTTAGGACTACAGAGTTAATCTTGCCACTGTTGCCATGACCTTCAGCTTCACTGAAAGCTGCACTTTTCTTCTTCTCTTGTACCACTGAATGTAAAATAAATTGTTTCTTAATGTAATTGTTTTAAATAAATGCACTCTGGTTCAATGTCTTTTCACAACCATTATTTATCCAATTGGCTTTTCAGGATAGGGAAGAGTGCTGATGGCTTTTCTCCATTATTGAGGCAATCAGACTAGACCAGTGATGACTAACCTTTTCCGGACCGAGTGCCCAAAGCGCATGTGCACCTAAACCCCCAAAATGCAATGTGTATGGCCCGCCCGCATGCCCCCTCCCCCCCACATGAGTGTGCAGCTGCCTGCATGCGCCCCACCCCCGCACATGTGCACATGCCCCCACATGCACTCCTCTCCCCCACACATGCGTGGCAGAGACTGAAGACCAGCTGGCCAGCGGGAGGCGCACACATGCGCAGCGGAGCTGAACTGTGGCGACGGCTCGCATGCCATCAGAGAGGGCGCTGCATGCCACCTCTGGCACTCGTGCCATAGGTTCACCATCACGGGACTAGACTTTCTCACATCCCATATGTCTCAGGGAAGCAACTCTGTATGTTTGTGTATGTGCAGATCTCAAAATAAGAAAGTATTGGTTCCTCCCACCCCACCCACTGGAAAGGGAGCATTATATTCCCTTTCTTATCTTGACATTGACCCAATCTGCAACTCTACCTGGTTGACTGTCCCTAACATTTTTCTGGTAAACTCCTACTTAGACTTGAATCATTCTTCCAAGCCTTGCATCCATGGTCTTGAGTTGTTGTTGATATGTTAATATTTTTAGTCACTCTAGATGTCAAACTGGTATGTTTTTCTCTTTGTCTCTACAATTTGTTCTTTTGGTGGTGCAATAAAATCCCAGGAATACTGTAATCAGATTACCTATGTAAGTGCTGCAGATAATTTATAAATTATCCATGACAGTTCTGAACTTTTTGGCTGAGATACCAGAAAAAAAAAATAAGGTGAAGCTTACTTGATTTATTTATCTGTCTATCACATTTGTGTATCACAGTAATTAAGGAACAGTTTCCAGCAGGGGGCAAAAATGGTCACATTTCAGCTGAGCAATTAATTGAATCGAAACAGACTGAAACATGCCCAACAGATGACTTACATTTTAGGCTTTCCTGCAAAGATGGAAGTAAATTCTGTTAGCAAGAGTTGTTATGTTGGCATCTTGCTGTTACTAACATATGCACCTCAATCCTGGCAAAACTTATTCTCAGACCTTTTAAAATAAAGCTAGGTTATATCAGTACAAAGAATTTTGCTAGTCACCCAGCAAGGTGGAACTGTGAAGCATTTGGCTGTCTAGGAAAACAATCTTAGAATTAGTATATCATGATTTTTGTTTTTTTGCTGTTCCAACAAATGAAGTTGAAATAAATCCTGGCTTCAGGATAAATATAAATACAACAGTTAGCTCTGATCTAACTGCATTAATATCAGTCCATTGTCCCAATTCTCCATCCAGTCCATTTTTCTACCCAAGCACTGTTCCAGAAGATCAACTTGGCATCATCTGCATAAGTGATGAACTGTTTTAAGGATGAATAAATTGAATTATGAAACATAGATCATGCGGTGCATGTTCACCGCACACATAATTTTAAAATAAATATAACATGCAGGTTATATTTTTTTTCAACCTCCATTATCTTATTCACAAATATTTCTTGGAAGCATGTTATAAATGAAATTATGATTAATTTTTTCTCACATTTTTATAACAATTTTTATGGTAATTTACAAATATAAAATACCAATACAAAATCAAGAATATAAAAAAAGTAAAAAAGGCAGAGAAAAAAGAAAAAAACAACAAAAATATAAAAAAGCCTTATTCGTCTTCCATTAAGACAAGTAAAAAAGCTTAAGTAACATATCACCTTCGCTGATATTTCAAAAAAAGATTTATTCTTACCACATATCTTTTTGAAACAGCAGAATAAATAAAAATAAATTCAAAGTGATTGAAATTAAGAATGAGGTTCAGTCAAATGTAATGTCCTTTAAAAAGGCTGTTAACCTCTGTGAGCAAAGATGTTTCTTTCAGCCACTCAACCCATAAGTAAATTGCAAAATGATGATTCCTATGGTTTACTCACAAGCAGCTGTACAGATTCACATGCAGAGGTGGGTTTCAGCAGGTTCTGACCAATTCTGGAGAACCGGCAGTGGAAATTTTGAATAGTTCAGAGAACCGGTAATAAAAATTCTGACTGGCCCCACCCCCATTTATTTTCTCCCTCCCAAGTCCCAGCTGATCGGGAGGAAATGGAGATTTTACAGTATCCTTCCCCTGCCACGCCCACCAAGCCACGCCCACCAAGCTATGCCACGCCCACCAAGCCACGCCCACAGAACCAGTAGTAAAAAAAATTGAAACCCACCGCTGGTCACATGGACTATCTCAAAAGATGCTTCTTTTTCCTGGAGAGCATTTTGGCAGCCAGGATCTTGTATCGCACACCAATCTCCATCATAACGTCATAACATCAATGTCCTGCTGTGAAATGAAACATCTAGCTGGGTATAACATAGTTTTACATATCTTTCTTGTAGTCTGACATGTTAAACTCTATTTTCAGATCCACATTCTGTAATGTGGAAAGACCTTGAAAAATGGAGCAAAGAAATGGTCCCTAGAGAACAGTCAGATAAGAAAGGGTATAGCTTGCAGTTGCCTAATGTCCCAAAGCTACTTTTTTTTCCAAGAGGCAACTGGACTGTTTTGCAGAAGGGACTCTTTCTAGCTCTAACTTCTTTTTTCCAGGCTGTAAAGGAGATGGCAGAAGATTTGTATTTTCAAATTTGCAGGATACTCTTTACAATTTTTACAAGCTTTACAAATAGAATTAGCTCATCTGGTTATGTTACCTGCCTGGTCTCCCTGGGAAAGCTGATACCATCAAATCAGCCTGGGTCTCTGTTTTATCCAGTAAAATCTGTTTGTATTCCATGTCCTCTTCTGAATCCATTTTTATAAAATCATATTTCTGTTCAAAATCTGATTCTCTATTAATTATTCATATGTCCTTATGTCTTATTCTGCATTGATCTTGTAAAATCTGCATTGGATTGTGTATTTAAATTCGCATGTTCTTCAAAATTTGCATTTTCTAAGTAGTTTTATTCTGAAGCACAAATCTTTATATACCCTTTTATATATATTTTTTGAGGCAAAAACTACACTGCAAACCCAGTGAAGTGTGAAAACTGAATCTAATTGCATTTCAAATGGGCACATCAATCCGTCAGGTATAAATGCAGTTCGTATTGGATTCGCTAAGCACGGATTCTTCCAGCAATCATAGTGTGAAAACTCTTGTAGAACTGCATTAATGAGCTTTTCATGCCTTGAGACAGGCCACTGTAAATTAAGAATTATCTGTTTCTATAATGAGAAAAACATCTTCCTTCTTCAATATGTACACATTCCTTTCTGTACAGAGAATTTTAGGAGGCCTTATCCATGTATATTTGATCATGTACGTGTTTGAATGTATAAAAATAATTATAATTACAGGTATTGAGAATTGGGCCTGGGCTTTAATTTTGTTTCAGACATAACTTCAATATAATGAACAATTTGCAAAGCCCTTTAGTATAATAATTAAGTCAGCATCCAATTAGTGAAAAAATACGATCAATAGGCAAACAATGAAACCTAAGTAGTAAGAAAACAATTAACATAGTGGCAATAAAGCAGTGACCAGTGATGAGTGTCAAATCTATTTCCTTAGGTAGGATTGCATGCTAATGCCAACAGGATGTGGGATATTACCGTCTTTTTTGGATATAAGACGCAACAGTGTACAAGACGCACCAAGATTTCAAAGAGGAAAGTAAGGAAAAAAAGTTTTTGCTCTCCTTGGTCCTCAGGAGCACTCTGTAGGCCTCCCAAACCCTCTGCGTGCCCCTTTTTTCGCAAAAATGGGTGAAAACGGCCCTTTTTCACTCGTTTTTGTGAAAAACAAGGTATGCAGAGGGTTTGGGAGGCCTGCAGAGTGCTCCTGGGGGCTGGGAGAGGGCAAAAATGCCCCCGTTTTTGCAAAAATTGGGCAAAAAAACACTCCTATTTTCACAAAAATGGAACGAGCGGGGCAGGGCTTCAGGAGGCCAAAAATGGCTGTATTCAGTGAATAAGACGCACCAACATTTTCACCCTCTTTTGGGGGGGGGAAAGGTATACTCCGAAAAATAGAGTATATCGGAAACATGGACTTTGTATCCTTCTTTGTCTTTGGGAAGATTTTTGGTCCCGAGATGCATCAAAGGTACATCAAATGAAGAGTTGTTCAACTGGCATGCCTTATCTGATTAACATTGTACTTTTTGTGGATTACGTTTGGGTGGATTCTTTCATATTATAAGAGTTGTTGGAAATATTTGTTGGACTTCATATTATCTTGTACCAAACATAATCATGTATGTCATACTCATCCCTTTCCCATTTTCTATCATTAAAAATGTTCAACCCTACAGAGGTATGAAGGTGTTCCTAGTTTGAATTCGGTGTTAGTTGGCACTCCCAAATACCAGTATATGCTAGGATATCAAACAAATATTCAAATGTCTTTTGGGCAGAAAAAAAAGAGGTATAGCGCATTAACCTGAAAAGAAGTTGGCTCTGAATTTAAGACAACCAAAAGGAGAACTCATCCTTTGAAATATCCATTTCCTGGCTGCTCCTTTTTATCAACTGAAGAATGCCCATTCCAGCTGAAATCAATCTTGATATTTCCTCCACATCTATCAAAATGTAAAATTAAGTACATACATAGAGTTCTTTATTTATAATATTGATTTTTGCATATGGCAAATTGTCTTGTCCCCCCTCCCTCCTTAAGCAGAAGTATCCAACTTGAAGAAAGAGAAACTGAATAGAGACTAGGGCTTCCTAAGCAAAAAAACCATTTTCATTTTAATTTTCAAAGGCATCCTTCTTTTTCAGTAGCCACGACTGCAGTTTCCTTCAGATGATTTTCAACAACTTTGTATTATTAGCTAAACCAACCCTTCATTTTGCAGTCCTTATTAGGAGGAAATGCCCTTTTTTGTAATGGTTGTCTGAGAGTGCAACAATCTTCAGACAGCATGGATACAGATTAGTGTGTTCAAGCAGTATACAAACTGCATTTATAAAGAATAAACCTGGGTAACAAGAAAGTTGAAAACAAGAAAAGCTTTCATTTTTGTGCACATATCCTTGAATTTGATTAGAATGTGTGGCCTGCAAAGGTCCTAGATCACCATTAGCTTTGTGAAGAACTGGTCTTATGTCCAGTCCCTTGTGATCAGCTTTGTCTCGCCATTATCTTTTTGTATGAAAACTGATTAAAGGAGAAAAAGTGAGTAGGGAACCAAAGCAAAAGACCCTTTGATATGAGGAAAATCAGCACTGAAGTCCTGGGAACATTATGTTAATGGAATTGCTCAATTTCTGGAAGCAGTGCTGATTAAATATTCATTGACTTTGATTATACTGAAATTAGGATGAAAGCGTGAACTCAAATTGAGTGGAATAATGGCAGTGTAAATAATGCATAGTTTCTAAATTGAAAACACCAGCTTGTACAGTTCTCCCCAGCCTCCCTCTCCTGTTTGTCACTGTGGCATTTGTTTAGAAAAAGACTATACTTGTGCACATATCTAGTTATTATTTATGCCAGCTGTGGAAAAAGTGAAATTGAAGACTTTGCTGCACTGTTTTCCTCTAGCAGTAAGAAATGGGATAATGTACAAAATGCTGAAGGCCAAATCTATCCAATGATTAAAGGTATTTTAATCAACTTTTTTTTTTTTAAAAAAAATGAGCAATTGCTTTAAAAAAAAAACCCACACCATTATGTCAATCAACATATTTTTTTGGATCTTGTGATTAAGGAATATCCAAGTCAATAAGCAAGTTTTTATTCTCTTTAAAAAGTGATCTTTTTTCAAAATTGCACAAATCAGGGGATATAAATAAGTTGAAAACTGGGGTTTTGGATTTTGAAAGT